>JAPHCH010000043.1:0-483264 GCA_030772445.1 Cladosporium sp. MBC 237
ACCACCACCACCGGCGGGCCCACATGAACCGGGATGCGATGCGGAGCGAGAGGGACTAAGTGGAAGACTCCCAGACGATGGTTGATGATTCGACACGGGCCCAGCCAATACCCTTGCTGGCACTCTCTTCCACGCCTCCTAGCGGGTTGGTATTTTTGAGAGACTTTGGGAAAGATGCCTGCATGCATGCATGCATGTATGTGTGTATGTATGCAAGCAAATGCATCGAAGCCTCCTCTCCGCCTCACTGCAGCCTGGCGAGAGAGAGTACACTGAGAGACTACTCATCACTCTTACTTACCTTACTTACCTTACCTTACCTCTCTACTGCTGACTTGCATGTGTCGCGCTGCTGCGGTGTCGTGGAATGGCCCAATGTAAATGTACACAGCCATCATCATCCTCCACCACCTCACCACCCACCGCCAACCCCATCTACACACCTCCTAACCAACTCACCACTCATTATACATTTTTCACATCACTCACATCATTCACATGCACTCGCGCCTGAACATCCGCCCGTCACAATCAACGTGCTCCGTCTGCCCCAGCCAGTCAGCTACCGCCGCGCAGGGCTGAGACATAAGACTCGCACTACACAGCCTGTGGTTCGCTGCGCGTCAGCTTGACCACTCTCGACAAGACCACCCGGCAAAACCACTCCAGACCTGGTAGAGAACACCTCGCCTCACCACTCTCAATAATAATCTCACCCTCCTCCAACCCATCACAACTACTGCACCGTCCTCCTCCTGCGGTCCGGTTACCAGCAGCTGCCCTCCCATCAATCGCGCCAACCACTTCCTCCATCCTCCCACGCTCGTCTCACCCGGGCCACGACTGCGCTGTACCCACCCGCAAACACACCTGTGCCTCGCCGTGTCATCATCATTGCAACCCAATCGCCTTGCGCGCCTCCCTTGCTTGCTGCACCGGCAGCCTACCGCATACTCCGCCACGTCTTCTCGCCTAGCCGGCCACAAAGTTCACATCGCCAATCTACCCGTTACTCGTGCTACTCGCTGCCACTTGCCGCTTCCCTGTGATCTTATACCGTGGTTGTCTTTCCTTCGGACGCACTATTGTTAGAGAAGCTCGGAGAACAATCGATTGGGCGCATACATCGCGAGGACATATCACTATCAAGGCACGCAGTCTTACAAGAGAATTGGTGGTCTGTATGAACGACATACCCTTCTGCGCCGTTACCGCGAGATGTCCTGCGAAGTGAACGCGGAGAGCATTCGCCAGGGCATAGGCACGTATCCTTACCCGTGAACCAATCCGTGATCTCTGCCACGACCATTCTTGCACCTCCGCCGCGTCCAACGGCTATACTGCGATGAGCGCAGACGTTGCGCGGTGTGAGCCCGCACCAGCCTTCAGCACACCTGGACCACTCTCCATGCCGCAAATGACGCAGCAACATGCGCTGCCAATACACCACCCATCCAATCGGTACAGTACCGATGCGGCTCTTTTGAATAGTCATAATTCATCAAGGGCTGAAAACACCTTACGAAGAAAGACACCTAATGGAACTTTGACGGCTGGATATCAGTCGGACGAAGGTCCCAATCCCCACAAGCACCAACTTGTACATCGAAATACTTCAGTCGACCAGCAAGGGTCGCAACCTGTTCCTGTCAGCAACAAGTTGACTTTTCTACAGCATCAGCAACAACGACACCATGGCCACCAGTCGCCTTGGTACTCGGGCGATGTTGGTGGCTTTGCTCCACCACCGAATCAACAGCCGCCCATCTCTTTTCCCGTAATGGACTCCGTCCTGAATCAGATGCCCCAGCAACAGTACAACACACTCCAACAATACTATGCTCCAAGCCAACCAACGTTTTTGCAACCTCCATTCCAGTATCTTGGTCCCACCGCTTCCGGTGGGCAAGGCACAGGACCTTATGGACCATACTGGCATGATGGCACTTTTGTGCCATACCGGCCAGCTGCAGTTCGCGATCCACGTTTCTATCAACATCCACACGGTGGTTGGGCTGGATCACTGCCGAGTGGTCAACTATTCCCACAGGCGAGCGGTTACCCTCTGGGTCCATCGTCTATCAGTTATGGAATGCAGGCGCTCAATGGCAATGGTTATGGGACACCGACGGGGTTTTCCAATACAGTCCAACCATACCCCGGGTATGGGGACCCATCTTTGCAAAATCACGGCTCGATGCAAGTCGATCCTTCTCAATACCCCTTCCCGTCTGCTGGATACGTAACTCCAGCTCAAGCATATGCGAACCAGTCGCAGCTCGACTTGCAGCAAATAAATGCCGAATTTGGATCTTCTTCGCCAAATGGTCGACAACGAGATAGGACATTTGTGTGGGCTTTACAACAATATCGGGATCTCCTGACATTCATTCATCACACGAAACGACAACAACAAGCTGCTAGACAGATTGACGGGCAAACTCATGTTGTGCAGCGACCTAGCTTCTATCCCCAGCCCCCAAAGCTGTCACGGGCAGGTCACTCTTTTCATGGCAGTAGGCGGAAGTCTATCACAATATCGAAAGATGCCATGGACAAGCGCCTTCGGCGCTCTTCGGATCCCACAAGTGGCCAGTCTGCAGCAAAGGGCGATGCGAACGGGGACCGAGACGGCGATGATGTGGAAACGCCCAAGGCACGATCACCCACTTCTGGAGCTTCAGGTGAGATGCATGACAGCAAGAGGCTGCAAGATGCTTCGAAACAGGACAGCCACGGCTATGATCAACCGATGAGTCATTCTTCACAACATCACGAAAAAGTACGCACTCTCCGCAGATGCAGTGGTTCTTCTATCCAATCGGTTATGTCGCCAAACTTGCCACAAGACAACTCGCCGCCGTCACGAGCAAGCATTGCTCTCTCGCAGATCACCAAGCTTTGTCAAGAAACAGACTGGCAATGGACGGATGGTATGCATCTGGGCGGTTGCATTGCGTATGGATTGGGCAATTATCAGAAAGCTCTCAAGTGGTACTCCAAGGTTCTCGAACAAGACCCGAAGCATCTTGAGGCTTTGTCAAACCTTGCTGCCACCATGCTTGCACTTGGAAGGCGACAAGAAGCCGAGCAAAATTGGATGAAAGTGGTCAAGGCAGCTCCGAGTCATTTCGAGGCCGTCGAGCATCTGATTGGCATCCTTTGCACCGACCATCGAAGCCGCGATGCCATCAAAGTGATTGAATACGTCGAAGCAAACCTACGATACCCTCGAAGTTCGGGTCTAGTCAAGACATCGGACAAACAAAGCGAGTGTAATTCGTCCAACGCCAGTCGCTCGCCAAACATGTCCGAGATTTCTGACAAAATTTTATATGATTTCGACGCCGATGGTGATTCTGTTCCTGGTTGGAAGGACCCTGCCGGCGCTTCTGAACCTGGCTTTGGTTCAAGTGGTTTTGCCATTCCTGGATGCGACAATGGGCGCATCTTGGCCCTCATTCATGCCAAAGGAAACATGCTCTATGGCACTGGCGACAATGGAGGTGCGGCACGAGCATTCGAAGATGCTGTACTGATCGCGGCTGGGAGGAAGTTCGAGAATATCCAGGGCCTGGTCAATCATATCCTGAATGTCGTTTCTTCGAATTTGCACCGCCGACCAAGCGAGCAGAATCCTCGTGGTCTGCCGATGGAACCCATTCTTCTGGATCCAGAGCAAGCTCTGGCAACTGCCAAACTTTGCTTTCCTGTTTTTGGCGAGCTACCTGGATTGCAACACGTACCAGGCGGCCCTCAGAGTACCCCACGCAAAGCAGTTGTTTCCACAACAAGCAACTCCCTGTTATCGCTGGCGAAGATTTTCCAAGATGGCATGTCGAACACAAGCCGGGCTGCTGGTATCACCCCTCTTGCATCTGGCGTTCGTGATATTCTTGCTTTGTACTATCTCTCACTCTCCCTCCAGCCGTCGCCCTCCACTGCGAACAATGTCGGCATCCTTCTTGCTAGTGTGCAACAGGTTGCACCCCCAACCCAACTTTCGCGAAAGCCCGATGTACCAGGCGTTGTACCCGGCAGCGGCATTGCATTGGCTCTGCAATACTACAATTATGGGCTGCAGCTTGATCAGCACCACGCACATCTGTACACTAACCTTGGCAGCTTGCTCAAGGACATTGGTCAGCTGGAAGCGGCTATCTCCATGTACGAACGCGCAGTCAAGTGCGATGGGAAATTCGACATCGCTCTCGCAAATCTTGCCAATGCGGTCAAAGATAAGGGGAGAATCAGTGACGCCATCACTTATTACAAGAGAGCCGTCGAAGTCAGCCCTGAGTTTGCGGAAGCTGTCTGTGGTCTAGCCAACGCTCTGAACTCAGTCTGTGGCTGGCAGGCCAGAGGCGGCATTGCAGATGACAACGGCAAACGTGATCGATGGCACGTCGATGCTTCAGGCATGTTGCTGGATGCGAGGCAACCCGGGGCAACGAGCTCAGGCTGGATAAAGCGTGTGGTGGACATTGTGGAAAAGCAACTGCGCGAAGGAGAAATTTGGGGTCGTTCCACGCTTGGCCCGACGATGCTACAGGAAGTCTTTCAGCAGGTTCTCAAACTCGAGGGATCGTCACAAGACTCCAAGGAGAGGAGAGAAGGCCTCCTCGAGACCGTCCGCTCCTGGGCAGGAAAGAACTGGGAAGGTGCTCGTATTACAAGATTGGTCGAACGTGCCACTCGCCGCATCAGCTGGCATTGGTACAATGATCTTCACGTACTCAAGCAGCAGAGACCGGCTTCCAGCTACAATCGGCCGATGCTACCAGCCAGTCTTCCGGTTCCGACTGCGCCTACCGTGCTACCTTTCCACACATTCACAGCGCCAATGTCTGCTAAACAGATTCGTCTGATCTCGCAAAGGAATGGTCTTCGAATCTCGGTCTGCACGCTGCGCTCCCCTTGGTTGCCGAAGCAAGTTTTCCCTCCGCCCAGTCCTCCTGCTCCTTATCTGCGTGTTGGTTACGTTTCGTCGGACTTCAATAATCACCCACTCGCTCATTTGATGCAATCAGTCTTTGGCCTTCACGACACGTCTCGTGTGAAGGCCTACTGTTACGCTACGACCGCCAGTGACAAGTCAATCCACCGAAGGCAAATCGAGAAAGAAGCACCTGTCTTCTACGATGCGAGTGCGTGGCCTGCCGAAAGACTCGTCTCCCAGATAGTCAAGGACGGCATACACATCTTGGTCAACTTGAACGGTTACACTCGCGGGGCTCGCAATGAGGTGTTTGCGGCACGTCCTGCGCCAATTCAAATGTCGTTCATGGGATTCGCCGGCACACTCGGTGCTGAGTGGTGTGACTACCTCCTAGCAGACAAGATGGCAGTGCCGCCAGAAACTCTTCGCCCTTGGCGGCGCAATATTGATCTTGAAGATCAAATGGTCGATGACAACAGTGGCGGTGACAACAACGACTGGGTGTACGGAGAGAACATCATTTACTGCCGCGATACATTCTTCTGCTGCGACCACCGACAGAGCGCACCAGACGCGAAGGACAATCACACAAGCTGGGACGAAGAACAGCAGCGCCGCTGGCAGATGCGCAAAGAGCTCTTCCCAAGACTCTCCGACGACACCATCATCTTCGCCAACTTCAACCAACTCTACAAAATCGACCCCACCACCTTCCGCACCTGGCTGCGCATCCTCGCCCGCGTCCCCAACGCCGTCCTCTGGCTCCTCCGCTTCCCAGACCTCGGCGAGTCCCACCTCCTCCACACCGCCCGCCAGTGGGCAACACCCGAAGTCGCCTCGCGCATAATCTTCACCGACGTCGCGCCCAAGCACTTACACATCTCGCGCGCCCGCGTCTGCGACCTCGTCCTCGACACCCCCGAATGCAACGCCCACACCACCGCCGCCGACGTCCTCTGGAGCGGCACCCCACTCCTCACCCTCCCCCGCTACGCCTACAAAATGTGCTCCCGCATGGCCGCCTCCATCCTCCTCGGCGCCCTCCCCAAGAACGCAGAAGGCACCCGCGCCGCGGCCGAACTCATCGCCACCGGCGAAGAAGACTACGAGGAGAAAGCTGTCGCGCTCGGCAAGTCTTTGACGTACGAGTGTCAGGCCAGAGGGAAAGGGACTGGTAGGCTCTTGGAGCTGAGGCAAATGCTCTTCCGTTCTCGATGGAGTAGTGCACTTTTTGATACGGGCAGGTGGACGAGGGATTTGGAGGACGCGTACGATGAGGCTTGGAAGCGGTGGGTGGGAGGGGTGGGAGGCGATATTTGGTTGGAGAAATTGCCGAGGGGGAGGGGAAAGGACTTCTTGGCTCATTAGAGTGAGGAAGGACAGAGAGAGGGGATGACAGAACTCTCTTCTTGTGGAGGTCGAGGAATGCTGGTGGTGATGGCTATGGTGAGGCGTTGGTGGTTCTCCTTTTGAAATTCCATGGTTACTTATTTAGCGGGACAGACTCTTCGAGATAGCGAACGGATTGGGGAGTTGGGCGTTCGAGAGGACTGGGAGGATTGAGAGAAGCACGGGATCGATTTATGGTGTAGCTACTACCACTACTACTAGTTTTGTTACTCTTGCCCTTTCTCTTGCTGCTTGCTCATTTTACTCGCTTACGAGAATCACGATAGACAGGCAGCACTCCTAGCATACCTAGCTAGTTTAGGGATCCACACCTTGAGTTTTCCCACTGTTCTCCAATTTAATCCTGGGCAACTTTTGCTTCATGCCGTTGTTGGGTTTATATATATCGTGCGTGCTGCTCTGTCTACGCACTCGAGAAGATGGTTTAAAGACTTGACACAAGAAAACGGAAAATTCCCATCCCAAACGGGCCTGGCTATTCTTACAATAAGCGCGGGGGGGAAAAAATGAACAACAATAGACAGTGAAGCTAAAAAAATAATAAAAAATAATAAAAAAAGAGAATTTGACAATGAAAAAAATAAGAAAAAAGAAAATCAAGAAGGAACCCCCTCATAATCCCACCCATCATCGCCCCTCTTCCGCCTTCTCCTCGTATTCCTCCGGTTCGAAGCGCACTTGATGAAAATCGTCAGCAGCGCCAGCACAAAAACCACCACAGCCGCCACAGTCGGCACGATGACTATCCTGCCCTCGCCCACCTGCTGTTCCTGGTAGGGACAGGTGGAATTCCGCCCAATGACCCAGCAGCGCGCGACGTCGAGGTCGTTGAAATCGACCCAAAGCAGTTCGTCTTCAACGTCGTTGTCGGCGCGGTAGGAGCGCCATGCGGAGGCCAGGTGGGCGTTTTCGAGCGCCGTGCGAGCTGCTGCGAAATCGTACGTGGGGCCGCGGCAGGCGTCGTTGGCTTTTGCGTAGGCAATGCTGGCGTCGGAGATGCTGAAGGCGTAGGGGCCGTGGTCGATGCGGCAGGCGGCATGGTGCGAGTTGCTGCAGTCGTGGGCTTGCCAGCGTTGGGAGGTGGAGTTGAGGACGGCGCAGCGGTTGTCGCGGTCGAGGTCTTGGTCGGACTCGTCTTCGGTTCCTGCGGGCGCGCGGGGCTCGCTTTCCGCCCAGGACCAGATGGTGCGGAGAGAGAAGGATTTGTAGGGGAGAGGGTCGATGTCGGCCGTTGTGTTGTGCAGGGTGCTGTTTAGGAGGGGGGTGATGCCGCAGTCTGTTAGGTTGCCGGCGCGGGAGAGGAGGGTTTCGGTGGTGGATGTGGTGGAGGAGTCTTCGGGGGAGGAGAGTTCGGTTACTGCCCATGAGGAGTTGGCACCTGAGACGGAGGGGTCTTCTGTGTTTAGGATGCAGCCGCTGGTGACGTTGCCGGTGTTTGTGAAGGTGACATTATGTGAGTCCTGTAGGTAGCCTGGTGGAAAGATCGTAGAAGCATCGCTGGAGCGATCGTAAGCCCTCATTTCGCGGGAGATGGTGCCGAAAGCGGTCAGCATTCGCCTTGCTCTTGCGAATTCGACGACGCTTTCACTGGGCCAGCCATCTGGAGTCGAATCAAGATTGTTGTTCGAGTTCACCTCATAAAACGCCGTGTCGGGAGAATTTGCTTGGCTGACGGTAAGCCAGCTTCCTGCTTTGTTGAGATCGGCTCGCTGGTCACTAAGTAATGAAGGAGTGTAGAGGTACTGTGAGTTGTTCGCAGCTATGAGGCTGCTGAGGAGGTTATTCCCTATCGGTAGATTCTCCTCTGATATAGAAGCCCCTCTGCCATCAGGGTCGGATGCTGGTGCGGCGCTGTGTATGTTCAATATGAGATACTTTGTTGTGGCGTTGAGATTATCCTCGGTGTTGGCAAAATGCCCGTCAAGGACACCTAGAAAATAGTGAAAGTCCAGTTGTGGTGAGCACACATAGTCTCCTACGCTCAGAAGCGTCTCGTCGTTCGGTACTTCCGTGGCTTCAGGCTCTGATGCTCCCACTGAAGTGGTCGATCCTCCATCTCCCACGCTCGCAGTTCGAGTTGATGTCGCAGAAGGAACGCTTGATGCGGAAATCAGAGCGCTGCTACTCCGCGATAAGACAGTTCCGTCCGTTTGTCGAGGCTGTAGCCTATCGATGGCTGTATTGCGTAGTTCCTCATTGGCGATGCTAGCTGTAGTCGAACTGGTTTGTGATGTTGTCGAGTCTTGCGCGAGACTAAGCTGGGGCTGGACGTCTCCAAGCTGAACGGGACAGAAACTCCAGGTAGTTCGGCTGACATCCCAGTATAGATCAATCTCCAGACGCCGGAAGCCCGCAGCCAGTAGATTGGAGACGCATTTCGTCGTGGATGCGCTCTCGTAGCGGCGAAATGGGAAGCATGCTGGAGTCACAGAGACGCCCGAGACGGTGACGAAGTTGACGGGTACCGCTGCTGACAAGTCACGCTGGGACTGGAATGTGTAAGTGACGAACATCAATCTCGACGCGGTTGGTACTACAGCATTTTACGCACCAGCAATCGGATATAGTCGATGTCACCAGGCAACGCGTCTTGATCGGGATTGTAAAGTGAAGATGACATGCCGATGAACGACCGCGCAGCTCCGATGAGTTAGCTGAGGCGTGCTACATCACAGGTAGCAACGTAAGTGAGGTTTGTGATCACGTGGCGAGCATGGGAGGTGGGTGTGGCTCCAGACCTCGGACGAAATAGGCTGGTAAGGCTGACAGGACGAGGTGAGGTCGTTCGCTTGCAGGAGGCCGCTGCTTGCCGCCAGCAGCCGGCTCCCCGTCTCCTCATTTGACATCCCTGCTGCGCATCACCCGTTCCTGAAGTTCCTCACACTTCCATCGTTCTCACTCAAGCTACTTGATGTTTGAGTGCATGGCATGCGACGCAATTTTCTATCGCAGTCTCGATCTTGCGACTGGCTCTGCCAATCGCCTCGAATTGACCTACCTCGTCTTGAAGGGGTATAACAAGCCGCTACCTCATATGCCCCACGACATTTCAATAATGTCTCGGATAGGTATGTCACGGGTGATCGTACCTCCTAGGAGGTATACTACAGGAGAGCAAAAGCCAGCTACCTCCGTATCGTGTAAGTCAGACGCCGGAAAGATGCTCTCAAGAATCGCGGAAGTCATGACGCTTCCGCAGTACCTCTCTTTGCGCTCGTATATATACGCACGTTACACAGTTCAACTGCAGGCCATGGAGAAGCCATGATTCGCGGACTTGGCCAATTGCCCCAGTGCACGGTGAAGATAACGTGCTGAACGCATAAACGCCCGAGTCGGTGGCAGCCACATGCGTTGATCATCTGACCTCCCACGAGTCCACTAAACAAGTCCCACCGTCCGAACACGGCTGTCCAGCTAGTCATTCGCCCCTGACTCGATGATATAACCCATGTTGAACTTGTCACGGTAGTAGAGAAGCAGGCCGAAGGCTACTGAACAGCCTGCCATCCAGCCGAGCCAGCAATAATGGTGGAGCGCTGACGGCGGTGAAGGGTGTCGGAGAAAAATGTCAAACGAAGTATGGTAACCTCATGCGCCACTTGCAAAGTCTAAATCCCATAATCGCGGTGTCTCAAGATTCGAGCTCTCCATCCACTGAGGAGGCGCAGCATTTGCCTCTCCACCAACCTGAAACTCACAGCCCTCTCTCCTCATGCTCCTCCTCCTCATCCGTAAACGGATATGCACGTGAGCGTTACTGCCCGTGCTTATGCCTATGATAGCACGATGTTTACAGTAGCCTCCTCGATAGCGTCACCAGGTAGCAAAGTCCACGCGTTCGGCCTAAGCAGCCAGGAGGTAGCAGCACATGCCTGCACGACACCCATGCTCTCCAAGCCCAGAAAATCAGTAGTGCACTACTGTGTAGCATGAACAAAAGCAGCCTTGAAAAGCAGCTCTTTCAAGCCGTGACATCAGCGCAGGATGAGTCTCGTGCGCCGCGAGAAATTTTCCAGCAAGGATGATCGGCAGTTTTCTGTTCACAAGGCCAGGGCCAGGGCAAAAGGGGAAGCAAGAAAAAGGTGCTAACGTCTGCCGCTAAGCCATGCTCGGCTCCCATTCTCCGATTCGGGAGGCTACTGTCGAACTGTAACAAAGGGCGAAGTGTATTCCAGGACTTCCAGTAAGAAAGTCTCAGCCAGCCATGCAAGCCTTGAAGTTGGCTGGCTAGCGTACCGTTGGCGACAGGTACACTTTCTGGGTCTCGCGTCCGTTCGAAAGAAAGTCAAAAAAGGCAAGGATCCCAGCTGCGATGACGGACCTGACAGGGCAGAGGTAAGGGCAGGGCCACGCAGGAACCTCCTTTTCTGGGCAACGGCCGTGGGGCGGGTCGAAGGAGCAAAGAGGGCAGGATCTTGAGAAATCGCCAGGGATGAGAAGCTGTTGGAGCCGTTTTTTTCTAGCTCGCTGGACTAACAAAGAGTAAAGAGTGGGGTATTTTCATCTTGCCTTGCTGGGAGAAGCGTGGGAAGCGACATCAAACGGTCTCCCACGCGGCTTCTGTTTAGAGCGCGCGCTTGTCGGCGCCGGTGGTGGCACTAGGGGTTTGGGAAGGATGCCAGCCTCGTGGTGCAGTTGTTGGAGCCACAGGCTTTGTGTACTACTGAGGGTTGGTACCTCCTAAAAGCCTGACCTCATTGTGGCACCCCCAGTGATGTGTTTAATTTCCGCGCAGCTGGAAGACTGGAAGTGGAGGTTTTTGATTGGATTACAGGGGTGATTTTTTCTTCTGCCTGTCTCCTCGTGGGAGGTGGGTTGCTGTGGTCAAGAATAGCAGATTACGTTGGGTCGAACGATCCGCAGGCAAGGGTCGCGCGGAATCAGATAATCACGGTTTGGATCGGAGGTGGTCAGGTCTGTTTAAGTGGAGAGGGCGATGAGCGGTGAAGACACGTGCTGTTGCGTGGTTTGGTGCGCGACGACCAACTGTGCATCCAAGCATTTCAATCCTTCCAACATGCTTGAGTCGATCATGCTCGCTTACGGGATGAGCATGCGTATCGAGATGATGCTAGACTTCCTTACGTGCGTTTCACGATAGAACACGAGGCTTCCAGGATCAGCGACCAGTCCATGTCCCAGGGTATCTCATACATATGCCTGCTATTGCGATCTGCCAATGCGCCAAACGCTCAGAAGGAAACACCATCCCATTCGCGAAGACATGAGAAAATGAACATGAAAACAAGACAGAAGATTGCAGTGATGATGAATTTCAAAAAACCCTGCCTTGAGAAAAAGCGAGCGCTGTGTGGGTATATGCAACGACCAAAGAAAAGAGATAAACAAAAACCCAAGCCACTCCATCCCAGTTGTTTTTGCAAGAGTGAAACCGCCTCCCAAGATTTTTCATATCGTCCCATTTTCCAGCTGTTATCATCATGTAGAAAGGTAGAATAAGATAATCATGTTTGATCCTCGTGTTGAGGAATGATAAATTACGATTACAAGCGAGCGAGGTAGTGCTGTGGTTTAGAGCAGAACGATTAACTGATGTGTCGGTGGTGGTGATGATGATGTGATCGGAAAGGGTGTGATCGAGTCCATCAAGGTCGTCTTCATAAAGTGATGTTGGACAGGCTCATCTTGTCCTTCGGCGATCCCTCGGGGGTGTGGATAGAGGGCACGGGCGTGCCACGGGCCTGCATCAGCGCCGGGTCGATTGCCAGCTGCATGGGCGATTTGCGCTGTTGCTGGTGCGCGTCAAGCGTGGGCACGGCCAAGTCGGGGATTCGAGGAAGCTGAACGCTTTGAGCTGAGGGCGACGGCTGCATGGAATAGCTGCCATGGGCGGCGCGCTGTGGCGTGAAGGCCGGCGCGTGCTGGTATTGCTGCTGTTGCTGCATCTGGTAGTGCTGCATGGGCGAAGGCTGGCGGGAGATTGGCTGCTGCATGGGCTGCATGAATTGACGCTGCTGCTGCGCGTGGAATATCTGAGGCTGCGCTGGGAGGAAGGGCTCCTGGAGCATCTGCGGTTGCTTCTGCTGGTCGTCGTAGCGGGTGATTTGCATGGTGGGAACCTGGAAGTCCGCGTCGCTGGCAAAGACATTAGGTGTTCCCAGGCTGAGCTGAGGTGCGGCGGACTGGCGACGGTCGTGGCGGTTGCCAGAGAGAGGAGGCAGCTCGATGGGGGAGCCATTGTTGTGTGGTGAGCGACCAGAGATCGAGGAACGGTCGGAGACCATTGAGGGAGCGCCATCCGCAGACATCTGAGAGTAGGTAGAGGGCGAAGGCAGAGGGGTCTCGACAAGACCTTGTCTGATGGCGTGAGCATTAGAAGGCAGGCTCATGTGTTGAGGGAACTGCATCTGAGGCTGCTGTTGGTACATAGGCTGCTGGAAGTACTGCTGAGGCATCTGAGGAACCTGAGGTGCCTGGAAACCAGCAGGCATCTGAGGGTGGTTGAGAGTCGGGACAGTCTGCTGCTGGGTTGGCTGACGGACACTAACTTCCTGGCGGCGGTGGTTGTTGCTGCGACGGCGACGGTTCATTCCACCGTTCCACCAGTTCTTGACAGCGTTGTCACTGCGGCCGCGCAGGCGACGGGCGATCTCTGCCCATCGCTTGCCCATCTCGGCGACCATCTGCTCGATGAGAACACCCTCCTCGGGAGTGATGGGATCATGGTTGAGGTTAGGCTTGAGGTTCTGGTGGAAACGCTCGCGGCACTGCTTAGGCGAGCGAGTGCCGATGGTTGATGAGATGCGAACCCAGTTGTGGGCGCCGTGCAAGTTGACGAGGTGAAGCAGGTACTGGTCCTCAGTGGCGGACCAGGGTCCTCTCTTGTGCTGAGGCATGATTGCTAAGGCCGTTGAGGCGTGGTATTATGGTATGACTGTAGAAGGAATGGAAGACTCGAGGGCAGTCAGCAACGGTGTCGTTGAGTTGGAGTGGCAACGAGGCCGATGAGAAGTCTCGAAGTCGTTGTGTCGGTTGCAGCGGCTGTAGAGAGCGTGGGTGCGAAGTGAAAGGCAGATGTGTGATGTGATGTGAAAGCGGGACGAAGGATGCAAACGGGCGAGCGTACCTTTTGACAGTTGAAGTGTAAGACGAGTGTCGCAAGTCGGGAGCGTTTGGATTGGCCGTTAGAACGCAACTGATGGCGGGCACAACGGCAGTTCAAATGCTTGTGGTAGGCCTCCTGGATTGGTTAGGTGGTACGGTGCATCTGAACACTTTCGCGCGCGAGGTGAATCAGGGCGAAGGGGCCAAGAGGAGCGTTGCAGCGGTAATTTGGATTGGCTCCGGACTGGGACGTCGCTATGTCGTGAGAGCTTCGGGCGCTATCGTCACGCCCGGTAGATCCAACTCTAAGTGCAGCACGGGTGCAGTGGAGTATGCACTGAGGGGCTGACCCAAGACAGCAGCCCACGGACGTTGTTCGCGCGCAGACGGCGCCAATGCGAGTCAACGGCGCGGGAAGTAGTGCTGTTGATCAAGCACTCGAGCGTGTCGAGGGGTTGACGTGGTCAGTGGGCGGTGGTGGTGTTGGTGTTGGTCAGTAGTAGTGCTGGTAGCGCTGCTGGTAGTGCTGCCACGCTTGCCAGTGCACTGGTAGCAGTCTCTGGCCGTGGTGGTATGTATGAGACGGGTTTGTATGGTAGAGTTGGCGTGTGCGTCTGGAGCAACGGCGAGGACGGTGTGGTGGTGGTGGTGGTTAGGGCGAACACGTTCGCCCGACTATACTGGACGGTCTAGTCTGGCTCGCAGGCTGGGGGGAGAACGTGCGAAAAGACAATCACTCGACGCTGTATAGTACATAGACGCTCTGGCGGTCCTTCCAGGCGTCGGGAGGCTATGGTATACATACCTCTAGTGCATACACTCAATGCAGTACCGTGGACAGAGGCCCGGCAAGGCAGCTCAGGTCAAAGCCTGCTCGCACGCCCACCCGCATGCCGTCCGTGCCCTTGACTAGGTGATCCAGCAGGGTGGGAAAAGATGCGAGCAGGGGTGGTGTTGCTGGTATGGGGCCCATCATGCGTGCGCCGGCCCAGGACGAGGGAGGGAGTGAAGTGGTGCGCCTCTCTGTCCGGGGCCATCCATGTTCCCGTGTGTCCCAAGAGGCAGTCTACAGCAGCACTACCACAGCACTACCACCATACCCTGCCCCGGCAGACTGGCATATGCGATGAGGACGAGTCCAGCAGCGCTCCTCGCCCTCCCTAAGCATCGTCACCCCCAGTCCGGCCCACTTCGACACGCGCTCATAGGAGGGACTCGAGGAGGAGGCAGCTCCCTCTGCTCGGAAGGGAGCGAACTGGCCGGGCAGACATCTTTGCTGCAGCGATCGTCGCCCTCTCCTTCCAACCGTGTCAAGTGCACATCCCGGTCAGGCGTAGCGCGATCTGGATCTCAAAGTGTAACTATACGCAGCACAACCTCCAGCGTTCCCTCGTCCCGACTGCTCGCACGAGGATGAGCCGACTGACCGCAACACGGCGCTGCTCCGCGGTCTTCCTGCATCCATA
The DNA here is from genome assembly GCA_030772445.1 of Cladosporium sp. MBC 237. Classification (NCBI taxonomy): domain Eukaryota; kingdom Fungi; phylum Ascomycota; class Dothideomycetes; order Cladosporiales; family Cladosporiaceae; genus Cladosporium; species Cladosporium sp. MBC 237. Next base: position 14,884 of record JAPHCH010000043.1, read on the forward strand.
TTGCAGGCCATGGGAACACATGCCATGCCCTGCCGCCTGTCCATCTTGTGTTGCCTCACTTCCCTGTGCCCGTGAGCCATGCTGTCGGGCAGACAGGCGCCGGCAGCCAGCACTGCGGGCTCTGTCCACGCCATGCTGTTTCCCAATCGGTCAGCGTCCCTCGCTCCACACTCCATGTCTGTGGGTGCCGTCGGCGAAAACGGCCTAGGATCATCCGCCGTTGCTGCCAATGCGGACGAGGCTGGCAGGGATGTGACCGGCTCGGTCAGTAGTAGCCTGCCTGGCTCGCAGCCACACGTAGCGCTTTGGGCTCGAGATTGCATTATTAAGGGGGCCTCGCGAGATGTCTTGCATTCTGCAAGACAGCATGGCATAGCATAGCGTAGCATATGTTGCATGCGCCATCATTCAACTGTCGCCCGCCTTACAGGCGTGCGGCAGAGCGAGACATGGCATTTCGGCATGGAGCGAGGGAATGGCAGCCGTTGGGACTCGGGCGGCGTAGCGCAGGGGCAGCGTTCGGCCGTTGTAAGATGACGGCGAAGATCCTCATGTATGTACCTGTGCTGACGATCATCCGCACGCGGCAACGTCCTGGCGGCGACGTTGCGTGTTGTGTGCTCTGCTATCGCCGCCCCTCACGCATATCAGATGCTGAAGAGTGGCGACTACTGTACGCGCGACCAAGCAGACCACGACACTAAGGCACCACAGTATCAAGACGCCCACCGGCGCCCGTGACAATGCGCCTCCTCGCGCCGGCTTCACAACGGGAATGCCTGCTTTCCTCCGTCCCTGCTTCCCTGCTGGCCTTCTGCACACCATGGCTGGCCGAGTCTCGTCGCCCATCGTCAAAGCTGGAGTGCATCGGCTGCGACTAAAGGCTCGAGGAACGTGCGTATAGTCAGCTGGACGAGGACATGGGCCTACTATTTGGAATGAAACCCCGGTCCACTGCATTTCACAAAACAAGGTTAGTGGGGAGAGCCTCTGAATCGTAGCACGCTGCCCGCTTGTTCCTGCTCTGGCGTGTACCTGCGCACGGCCGACGGGGCGGTCAGAAAATCAACGGTGCACCAGAGTCACGGAGTCGTCTGCGCGCAGAATTACAGCAGTTAGCTTGCCTGATACTGAGACCCGATCGCGGCGGTGGTGTTAGCAGGGCGCCACACATGCTCCACCACCGCCTCCTCCAACGGACAGACAGACAACGGTTATCCCCTTGCCATACTTGGCTCTGCTGCTCTGCCTTTCGTGGAGACTACTATACAGTAATCAGCACGCGAAGCCATGATCGACCGTGCCCTATAACGCCAGCCAGATAGTGGCCAGCATGATAGATTTCTTGTAAACTACATTTCTTCAAAAATGCCCTAGCCACTCCGCGGCCCACGCGGATGCAGTAGTAGGCCAGCTCGACCAGCCCTCTGCCGTCAGAATGTATGGTTCAGCCTTTTTCAGCCTGAGACACGCCCTCTCCTATACGCATACCGCCTCTTTTCCATATCGCTGTGAACTCCGATAGCCCGACTCTCACAATCTGGCGCGTCTTTCGACAGGGGAAAATAACGGGCGCGGGACCTGTAAACAACACGCCAGGGGTTGCAACAAAACCCAGGCCACGCCGCCGTCTGTCTGTCATATTGGACAATCGTTCGACTCGTGTCCCTCGCATACCTCGATACTTGCTCACTCTCCGAACTATGTCCACAAACCATCATCGTCCATCCCACGCCTTTCTCCACAGCCGCAGATCAAACAGCGACCGAAAACCATGACCCTGTGGCACAGTCTACTTGCAATAGTCCGACAAGCCTCTGCAGCCCACGAGTCACCGGTACTGGCAGTGCAGAGCAGCCCAGCCTTCCGACTGGGCCAGGCGAAGTCTGTACTTGCTAGCGAGTCCTTGCGAGTCGCCGGCTGCCAGCTGCCAGCATTCCTTGATGAACATGCACAGCGGGAAGATCACCGCACTCCATCGCCGCTGATCTCTGGCGAATCACATCTCGCAGCTGCTGCGGGCGCTTCTCGCATGTCGACAAAATCCACTTTTGGCCCTTCCGAGCGAACGCTCGCCCGGCTCGCCTCCGGTATCAGGATATCAAATCTTGCAGAAACGTCGTACGCCGCTACCGCGCACCCGCTTCCCCAGATCTCCACCACCCTATCGGGTCCAGTTGGTTTCTCAAAAAGTAGTAGACGTGTGGCAGCATCAATTGGCTGTGCAGTTGGCTGTCATTGATCTTGCTCCGGCCGCGAGGGACAGTTGCTCGTCTAGCATTTTGAGACGGTAGCATGCAGCCCTGCAGCTGTGCCCTAACCTGCCGTCTTCACCCATTCACACGTAAGTCAAGTATACACAGTTGGAGTTGTACAGCAGCCTGAGTTTAGCGATTCAACGAGTCATCGTACGATACCTCGTCGCAAGACTCGCCTGAGAGTTCGCCTGTCTGACGCTCTGTTTACTCTCGATAAGCGTTTGCCTTTCGTGCAGTACCATAACCAAGCTCCCGACCTGTGCCACTGAGTGCTGACGAGTCATATCAGCAATCTAATGATCATCACGTGCACAAGTGCAGATCACTGTTGGCCAGTGGCTGAGCTGTCTCCGTGTACAATGAATCGCCCAGGGCGAACACCGGCGAATAGGATGCGCTGACGTACTGTACGCCGTGGTCCTGCTACTATCGCTGCACCTGTGCTTGATCGTCCTTCTCATATCATCATACTCTTCATCACAGTTAATCTAAAATTTTGCAGCAGCCCACACCCGAAGGAAGACCCTCCCGCTACTCAAACTCAGATTCGGCAAACACACCTTCTTGGCACGAGCAGCACATTGGGTTCTGTCCAGTCGACGCCCCGTTGCAAGCGGATGCGCACATCTTTACCCTTGTTTGCCTCAATGCCGGTCCGGGAATCCTGCGACAGCTCGGGCCGTTCATTTATTCTTTGCTCTCCTCTCGTTTCGACGGCACGCAACTACTGTCTAACTGCGCGTGACAGGGTCCATCACTAGCGCAGTCTGGATGAAGGGTTCATGTTCATCTCCATGGCACAACTGTTGTCATTTTACTTTCGCTCGGCCAATGGTCGGAATCGCGGTAGATGAAACGAATAATGCTCTGGTGAAGAGCACGTGGACCCTGTGCAGATTGATATGAGACAACCAAAATGCTAATTTTAATGTAGGCAGACACCACATTATTGTCACCAAGGCCAGGTGCTTAACTTGCGAAGACCATTCTTCCTCCCCGGGTAAGGTTGCCAGAATGCGTCGCGTCGAAAAGACTCCTGCACTGCGAAGCGATTATCAGGCGCCGTCTCCGGTCGACACTCATAGGTGGCCTTTATTTGTCCTGTGTCACGCTGTTGCATGTACATTAGCAGCACCGTCCAGTGGTAGCGACGCGTCTGCGAGCATCTGCATGCACGCCCAGCCCATCGATCGTGGGATACTCTATCGGCTTGCCCGCTCCTCTGCAGCCCTTTTTATCCGCTCGCTGCCCAACGGAATGCCTCTTCAGGCCCCATCGCATCACAACGTTCTTGCCTACGTTTACAGCTGCATGCATATGCCATGGTTAGGACAGCGGACCGACGACCGTTTGCGAAGTCGGCATGGCTGGTGAAGGCGCCGATGCAGAGTGGGAGTGAGTGGGCTAGACTTCAGCTTGCGGTTTTCTCCTGTGGCTTCCAGTTGCCTTGTACCTGGTTTGTTTTCGCGCTCAGGACAGGGGATGTTGCCAATCGATGGGAACAGCTATTTTCTAGCGACTTGGACGTTGAGTTGGCTTTGGCTAGGCCACAATATATATTCGGGAGTCCATGGCCTTGGTGAAGAGTTCCTGGCAAGTATAGCCGCCCAGTTTTCCTCTAAATATAAATACACACACTACAATGACCAATACCATCCCACGTCCACAACGAAAGAAGAAGAAATGGCGCTCCCAGTCCAGACCATCGGTAAGTGACATGCATACCGCGAGCCAAACGCCACCACGATCCTAGCCAAGGCAAGAGGGGAAAAAGAAAAAAAAAAAAAAAAGGCAGCAAACCCAGCGGAAAAGCAATGTCGATCTCACCTGCAAGCGACCGCATCTCACCTGCACGTAAAGCGATCCCTGTCTTCGACTCTCGGCTGGCTGGCGGCAATGCACCTCTCCCTTCCGTCGACGCCTGGCCTGCGAGGCCTGCAAGCCTGCATTTCGCGACACCCAATCCTCTCCTGCGCCTGGGAGTTTCTGGTTGGAAGGTATTTGCTTGTTTCACGACATGTCCGCTGGCGGGACGGGGCAAGCGGCTCGAGAGGCCCGGTGTGAGGTTGCGGTTTCGACTGGGGCGAGGGATTGTGCATTTGTTATTGGATGTTTGCGGGTGGCAGCTGCAGAGTTGATGCTTGTGGATGGGATATGCGGGTTTTGCATTGTCTGTTTTGGCGGTGTTTAGTGGGGTGGGTTGGAGGATGGGTATATTATAGCGATCTGGCCATGGATGCGATGTGGCTTCCATCGCGTTGATAGACGAGGCTTGAACAAATTCAATGCGATCTGTAAGAGAACGTAAATGAAGACACGCAGAGACGTGACATGGGTGACATTACTTGCTTGTTGACCAGTCGTTTGGGGTTAGCCGGATTACACCAACCCTAACCCTACATTTGAGCAGAAAAACCAGTGCTATGGAACATGGCGAGCTGTATCGTTCGGGGTGGCAAGTAACTGAGATCAATAATTATTTATAGTTTGCTGATGACTTGCGGAAAGAAAAATGCTCGTATAAAATCTACCAATAACAATATGTCACGACTTGATTACGTCCAAAGTTATGCAACGGCACGCATGCATGTCCTGTATATAACGACCGAAAACCAATCGTACGCTGACATCGCCAATCAAAAGATCGAGGGTGCCAAATTAACAAATGATAAGCATGCGGGATAGCCACAGGAATATGCCCGCGAGTTGGTTGTTCGCCAGGCAAGGCTGGCAATCGTCTCTGATGTATGTGTCAATCTCGGCAATCTGATGCCTGGAGACCCGACGGTGTTTCAAGGGTCTGTTTGATTCGACTATCATACACATCATAAATGCGGCACTATATGGCCACACAAGCCCTGTGACACACTGTGCGCCACTGCAGCATATCCGCAAACCGCAGCGATAGTAACTGTGACGACTCCGGAACGGAGGCAGGCTACTCCGTCTCATCCTTGCTATGTGGCGTCCTCCGGCAATACTCTCGGAGTTTGATATACTGCTCCTGGTCTATAGCTGGATTAAAGACGGGAACGGAGAACGTCCTCGTGCATATAATATACGCAGGGATTTCTGAAGACGACTTGACGAAGCGTTCCGAAGATCAGGGTCCCGTCCTAAATATGCGATGCAGTCACAAGGTAATGTGACGACGAATAGAGGCATGCTGACGGGGTCGGAGGCATCACCGGAAACGCGTGGGAGTCTTGATGTGATATAGAATTCCGACATGTCGGCTCACGTAAGTGATGAATGCGGTGATAGTGTGGGTTGTCACATCAAGTCTGTCAACAGTCCATGCTTTCAAGTTTGTCTATCGATCTACCCTGATCATGTCATCGATGTCGTTATGTTCATCACTGTTATCTGCTCTGCTTGGCTCTGCTCTTAACATGCTTGCTTTACTGGGTGGTGACCTTGCTGTCGTTCTCGACGTTGATGTGGTCGTTGGACGACAGGGTGTGAACCTTGTCTTCGGGGAAGGAGGCACTGGCTACGTTAGTTTCCCTGCAATGTAGGAGCTTGTCTGAACCGCTGTGTTATTGCAGAGGACATACGTGAAACCCTTGACCAGCTTGAACTCGTGCTCGATCTTGCCGCCCTGGTCGGTGACCTGCTTCTTGGCTCTGGGAGATGTTAGGCTACTGCTATTGCTTGTCCATATAGTGGCAGACTTACGCATCCAACTGCTCGGCGCTGGCACCCTCCTTCAAAGAAACCTGTTATCGTGAGCTACCTTGTTCATATCAAGCGTTGGGATGTCAACGATCTCGTACGTTGATCTGAGGCATGGCTTTGCTGATGGTGGTACTAAGACGGCGGATGGATTGGTGATACGTGATTGTGGAATGTGGTTGAGATGTCGAGGAAGTTGATAATGAGAAGGAGGAACAGGTTGCAGATAACAGTAAACATCAAGAGATATGTAATGCTGTCGCCTGACCTCGTGCTTGTCCCGCTATCACCCCTCGATGACGTGGGAGCACGCAGCCAGCACGCCTCAGCACGCCAGCAGCTGCCAGACTTCAGAGAGGGAGGAGCCTCGGCCGATGAAAATCCACGCTAGCCACTTTTGAACTTTTCCGCCAAGATCTCGACTTTCTCCATCTCGTCTGGCCCTTTGCTGCTTCTTCAACAGCGTCGTCTAGCACGTTGCGCTGGGAGAAAAGGCCGACCGACCGACTCGCAAACATGGCCGGAGAACAGCAGACTCACACGGCCCATCGCCCGGCCAAGAAAGAAAAGGCAAAATCTTCTGGACAACCCAACCCAAAGGCTTTCGCCTTCAATGCGCCGGGTAAACTTGCAAAGAACGCAGCAAGAAGCGGCGATGTCAAGGAAAAGAGGCTTCACGTGCCTCTGGTGGATAGGCTGCCAGAAGACCAGCCGCCACTCATCGTTGGAGTGGTAGGACCACCTGGTGTGGGAAAGACGACTTTGATCAAGAGCATGGTGAAGCGCTACACAAAACAGACCATTTCCCAGCCGCAGGGACCGATCACTATTGTCACGAGCAAGAAGAGGAGGTTGACATTCTTCGAGGTTCCGTCCGACAGTCTGGCTTCCGCGATCGACACCGCAAAGGTTGTGGACATTGTTCTGCTCATGATCGACGGAAACTTTGGCTTCGAGATGGAGACGATGGAGTTTCTGAACGTTCTGTCAAGCTCTGGTATGCCCGGTAACATCTTCGGTATCCTCACCCATCTGGACTTGTTCAAGAAGCAGGATGCGCTCAAGGCACAGAAGAAAAGGCTGAAGCATCGTTTCTGGAGCGAACTATACCAAGGAGCCAAGCTGTTCTACCTCTCCGGTGTGATCAACGGAAGGTATCCTGATCGCGAAATTCTGAACTTGTCGCGCTTTTTGAGTGTCATGAAGAACCCTCGTCCTCTTGTCTGGCGCAACAGCCATCCTTACACACTCGCCGACCGCATGCTGGACCTCACGCCGCCGACGAGCATTGAGCAAGACGCAAAGTGTGACCGAACAATTGCACTTTATGGATACCTGAGAGGAACAAACTTCCCCTCGCATAACGCGAGAGTGCACATTCCCGGTATTGGCGATCTGAATGTGAGCCAGATCGAGTCTCTCCCCGATCCTTGTCCTACACCGCAATACGAGCAGGCGCAGGAGAAGGCAGGTCTCATCAAAAAGCGCAAGCGCCTCGACCAGAAGCAGAAGGTCATTTACGCACCCATGAGTGACGTGGGAGGTGTATTGATGGATAAGGATGCGGTCTACATCGACGTCAAGAGCAACAACTTCGATGCCGAATCTGACGAGGAAGTTGAGAGAGGTTTTGGTGAGCAGATGATGGTCGGTCTCCAGGGAGGCAGAAAGATGCTAGGCGAGGATGAGCAGGGTATCAGTCTGTTCGGAAAGGGTCAGCGCATTCAAAATGTCGACGATGAAGAAGACGTCCAAGACACTGGCAGAAAAGGCAGGCGCATGCCTACTCTGGCTAACGGTAATGAAGACGGTGATGGCGAGCCTTCGGACGACGAAGGCTTTGTCAGCGCTGATTCCGATGACGATGCCGACCTCGAGCGTTTACAAGAAGCACCAGAGAAGATCGGACGGGCACGCAAGGAAAAGGAGGGCAAGGACAAGGAAGTGGAAGGCGATGTTGCCTTTGCCGATTCCGACAGCGACCTTGGCAGTATCTCCTCTGTGTCAGACCAGGAACTGGAGGACGGCGACGAGGAAGACGAAGACGACTTCGATGATGAGGACGATGGTGAGGTTCGATGGAAGGACCGTCTGGCTGAGCAGGCACATGCAAGGCATGGACGCAGGCAGCCTTACCGCGTTGCTGAGCTTGCACGTATGATGTACGATGATATGCTGTCAGCTGCCCAAGTCATCCGTAAATGGAAGGGTGAAGACACTGATGACAAGGACGCTGAGGATGAGGAGGCAGAAGATGAACTCTTTGAGAGGAAAACGCCTGGCCAGAACGATGATGAAGACCGCATGGTCCCCAAGTTCAACGACGAGGCGCTTGAAGAGAAGTGGACCAACGAGGACCACATCGAAGCACTGAAGCAGCGCTTTGCCGCAAGGCAGCCGACAGGTGCCAATGCTGAAGAACTTGGGGAGGGCTTCGAGGGTTTCGATGGAGATGGCGAAGGTGACGATGACGAAGGCGATGGCGAATTCGAGGATCTTGAGAGCGGAGAGGTCCATGGCGCCGGCGAGGAGGGTGGCGAAGGAGAAGAAGCTGAAGATCTCGAAGACGAGCGTGCGAAGAACGCCCGTCGTAAGGAAGAACTCAAGCTTCGTTTCGAGGAAGAAGACAGGGATGGATTCTTGAACCCGAAGAACGCCAACCGCGATGCCGATGGCACAACTGCCGAAAGAGAGTTCGGAGAAGACGAGTGGTACGATGCGCAGAAGGCACTGCTCCAGAAGCAACAAGACATCAACCGAAGGGAGTTTGAGCAGCTTGACGAATCTTCAAGAGTTCGTGCCGAGGGGTACAAGGCGGGCACATACGCGAGACTTGTCTTGCAAAACGTACCTTCAGAGTTCATCGAAAACTACAACCCGCGCTACCCACTGCTTGTAGGTGGCCTGCAGCCGACAGAAGAGCGTATGGGTTTCGTGCAAGTGCGAATCAAGCGTCACAGATGGCACAAGAAGATCCTGAAGACCAACGATCCTTTGATCTTCAGCTTGGGCTGGAGGAGATTTCAAACGACACCAGTCTACAGCATCAGTGATTCGCGTACGCGCAATCGTATGCTCAAGTACACACCAGAGCACATGCACTGCTTCGGTACATTCTACGGCCCGCTTGCGGCACCAAATACGGGTTTCTGCTGTGTTCAGTCGTTCTCGAACAAGAACCCCGGTTTCCGACTCGCCGCGACTGGAGTTGTCCTGAACGTCGATGAAGGCACCGAGATCGTTAAGAAACTCAAGCTCACCGGTCACCCCTACAAGATCTTCAAGAACACAGCTTTCATCAAAGACATGTTCGGCACATCGCTGGAAATTGCCAAATTCGAAGGCGCATCTATCCGCACCGTCTCAGGCATCAGAGGTCAAATCAAGAAAGCCCTCAGCAAACCCGAAGGCCACTTCCGCGCCACCTTTGAAGACAAGATCCTCATGAGCGACATCGTCTTCCTCCGCGCCTGGTACCCCATTCGCCCTCACCGCTTCTACCACCCCGTCACCAACCTCCTCGAAGGCGGCGAAGCCGACAACTGGGGCGGCATGCGCCTGACAGGCCAAGTCCGCGCCGATCTCAACCTGCCCACGCCCAGCGAGCAGAACTCCGCCTATCGCAAGATCGAGCGACAGGAGAGACACTTCAACCCACTCCGCGTGCCGCGCAAACTGCAATCCGAGCTGCCTTTCAAATCACAAATTGTGCAAATGAAGCCGCAGAAGAAGGAAGGCTACGTGCAGAAGCGCGCTGTCGTGGCCAACGGCGAGGACAAGAAGGCCCGCCGCCTCATGCAGCAGGTGCAGCTTCTGCGCAACGAAAAGGTCGAGAAGCGCAGGCTGAAGCAGGAGGAGAGGAAAATGCCTTACAAGGCGAAGGTCGCGGAGAATGAGGAGATGAAGAAGCAGAGGGAGAAGAGGGAGAGGGACGATTTCTGGCGTCGCGAGGGTAAGAAGAGGGGACGTGAAGAGGGAGGTGGTGGCGGTGGGAAGAGGGCGAAGAGGTAGATGCGTTTTGATGGGTTTGGGGAGTTTTATTATTTGTAAAGGGGGGGAAAATGTAATTTTGTATATGGGATTATCACTGGCGATTGAGCCTTCAACATGACTGTCAACAATATCGATATCGTCTTCTCTGCGAATTGTCGATACAAAGTACAATTCACACTGTTTCTACACGAGTACATGTATGCATGGTATTTCTTCCCGTTTGGGTCTGAGACCTCCGCGATGCACCGACTTACCTATAGCACAATTCCAACACCTCCTAATAAAAACCCTTCATCATCCGATCAAGCCTCCTCACCATCGATACATAGGTAGGTCCCACGGGCACGCGCCACTGCAGAACACTACGATAAAATGACTACACAATAGGTACCAAACCCTCTGACTCGCCAAGTCCAACGTCCTCGCAGCCAATAGTTCGTCCCAAGTTCCCAACCGCTGGGCAGAACAACAACGGCCACCAAACGCCACTGCCACGCGCGGTAGCCGCTGGGAAAAGACGAGAGAGAAGGTCGAGGCTTCAGAATATTTGCTTGGAGGTTCCGATTTGGGCGGCGAGGCCGCGGCAACGGGATTGCTAATTGCTGTACTACTACTGACTTGCTGTATGGAGGTGGGACGGCAGACTAATGAGATGGTTTTGGGACTCTGGTGTACAGGGCTGGGCTGGGCTGGGCTGCGGCTAGGATAATGGTGTGCAGAGTGTGGGTTTTTGGGGCTTTGATGAGCCGAGCTGGTGGGTTTGGCGACGGGAGGGTTGTGAGGATTTTACACCCATACTGTCCTTGGGCTTGTGAAGCTGGAGTTTTACCTCCTACGTTCATCGCTCGATGCACTACTAGAAACCGAGTTGGAGATTTGTCTCTTCGACCGTTGGAAAATCCGAAAGGCAGGGAAGTACTGTAAGACAGTTCAGGGTTCTACAGAAGAAAAGAGGAGGTTGCTCCCTGAATAGATTCCACATTTCTAAATCCAATCCCTGAACCACTCTTCATCTCCCCGCACGAGCCGCAACTCGAACAAGTGCACTGCCTCTCTCAAGACTCGTGGAGCTTTCATCATCTCGTTCTAGGAGGTAAGTTACTGCTAGTTAAGGGAGAGCCGAACGACCGACGTCCGTCTCCGTTAGAGAGACTTTTTAGAGCCGGGCGCGGCGGGCGTTGAGTTTGGTTTGATCGGCGCCAGCGCGCGCGCGGGAAGCAAAAGTTACGCTACGCGGAGAGAGGGAGGGCTTTGTTTCTTTAACGGACGGCAGGACGCTACGGATGGAAGTCTGTCTGGCGAAGGGATGGATTTAGAACAAATGCGTTTGGCGAAGGGGACGAACCGGTTTGGGGGATTTCTTGTTCTTTTCCCTTTCGATCGTTGCGTTTCGAGTTTTCCGACATGTTCTGTTTTTGGGACACAGGGCTGGGGCGCGGGCTGGGACGGAGGTATGAAACTGTAGGAGGTAATTCTTACTCAGGACGGGGAAGGGTATTGTGACAAGACAGCGACAAGACAAGTGTGTGATCACGGGTGGCGGCGTGGTACGAGGAGGAATGCCATGCGGTTTTGCTTTGCTTTGTGTACAGGCTCACAGGATGTGTGCTGTTGTCTATTGGTGCCTGCTTGCGAGATTGGGGAGGGACGGGGCACGAGGATGACATGACATGGTGGGCTGTGTGGGACGAGGAAACCTTCTTTCCGGAGGTTGGAGGGTTTGTACGAGGACAGGCGAGATTTGGGTGGGTGGGCAGTCTTGTGTGTGATTGATAATAATAATTGTGCTTTGCTGCAAGCATCGGTGATGACGGTCGGGGTGAGTCGTGAAGGGAGGATGGGACAGGGATTATTTTTTCGGGACGTCGTGGGTGTGAAGCAGGTTGGTGTTTCATGTTGAGTGTGCGCGCAGTTTTATGGTGTAGGGGTTGCGAGACGTGGCTTGTTCTTTCCTTGCCTGCTCGTCCGCCCGTTGTCGCGTGAGAATGCAGGGATCGTGACATGTTTGTACACGTTTCGTTGTTGTGAGAGTGTGAGAGACATTGATGGGAGTATGCCTCCGAATATGTCATGTCATGTCATGGTATGGATTCATGCGTTGCTGCTGTGCAGTATGTATGATGTGCTGTTCTTCAAGGCATATCATATGTACCGAGACATAAGAAATGAATGGATGTTTTGTGCAAATTGAATTGGATATCCTGATTATAATTGTTCATCCTACGCATCAACGGATGTAGTCGTCAGCTTGTTCCCATCTTCATCTACTGACTGTTACTAGGCGCATGCACGCTTGAAGGGTAGTAGAGTTAGTGCCCGTAGAGGTACCGTACCGTTGTTCGTCCCTTCAACCCAGTTTCACCATCCTCGTGCCCTCTCTGCCTCCTCTGCTGTCTTGTCTGTCTCTTTGCCGGCCAGACTCCTGGGCATGCCAGCCATTCAATCATCAGCCTGCCACGCCTGCATATCATCCATCCACCCATACTTGTGAATCTCTGCTGCTGCTACCACCACCACCACCAACTTGCATTGCATTGACCATCTTCACGTGACCCTGCCCATTGATGATAGCATTATCATTATTATTATTCTCAATTGTTTCATAACACACACCCTTAATCATCATCATCATCACCATCCCTCGTCAACTCACTCCTCACTCTCCACCCACCACCACCACCATACTCATCACATCCCTCCTCCTCCTCAGCCCAGCTAGCGTGCTAACGGCTTGCGTGGCGGGCTATCTGGGGAGGACGATCCATCATCGTCGCCGCACCGCGCCAAACACCCTCAGAGCTAGGGTCGAGCCAGAGAGTGCCCGTGCCCGCTCTCTCAGGGCTGCTGCTGCTGCTGCCAGACTCCAAGCCTCGCACCCTCTCCATCTGCTGGCTGGCTGGCTGACTGAACTGGCCCTGGCTGTGTCTATCTGCGGCGGCATACCGACAGCCCGACCGCTCCACCACCACCACTCCGGCAGCAACACACGCCTCACACCTCACACACCCACCCGCCTCACACCTCACACACCCACCCGCCTGTGCTTGCCATCTGCACCATTCACCTCTTCGCCTGCCCTACCCTTCCCCTCTCCGACAAGTCTCGGTCGGGTACGCCATACACAACTTCTCTTCTGGATGCCCCTCTGAGGCGCGCCGCGAGGCAGTCTTGCTGCCGCTGCTGCTGCTTGAGAACATCCACCACACCCCTCACCAGCCATGGAGTCGCCCGCGCCCGAATCGCCCATGGAAGGCGAGGATGCCGTCTATCCCTGCAAGGGCTGCGGTGAGGTAAGCTAAGCTGATGTGAAGATTGACAATACCTCCTCATGCTGACATTGCTGTGCGCAGATATTGGAGGAAGGCAAGGCTTTCGAGCTCGGTATGTATCCACACAATGCCTCCCAAAACACCGCACCCGTCTTCTGACGTCTTCACAGCCGGCAACAGATGGCATATCGACTGCTTCCGATGCAACACATGCGGCACTCTCCTCGATTCCGATGCCAACCTACTCCTCCTCGGCGACGGATCACTCATTTGCAACAATTGCACATACAGCTGCAACGCCTGCGGCAACAAAATCGAAGACCTCGCCATTCTCACTGGCGACCAGGCCTTTTGCGCCAGCTGCTTCAGGTGTCGCAATTGCAAGAGGAAGATTGAGAATTTGCGTTATGCGCGCACTTCACAGGGTATCTTTTGCATGAGCTGTCACGAGAGTCTAATGGCACGACGGCGAAAGAAAGCAAAGGGGTCGAGATCGGCTACAGGAGGTACCAATGGGCCAGGACCACAAACCACCGTGGAAAAGGCTCTTCCTTCATTACCGCCAGGCGCCGCCACAGAAAGCGCTTTCTCTCCTGAGATGGAGACCCCGCCGGTAGAGCACTCTACACCTGGTGGTCGGTCGTCAGCGCAGAGAACTTTGCGCTCCGAAAAAGATGCGCCTTCAAATCATCACAGAAGAGATGTTTCGCCCATGTCGGACGACATGCGCAGAGGTGGGTTCACATGCGCTCAGTGGCTGAAACCGTACCTGAATATGGCTGACACACTTACTTCTTAGATGGCCCAACTCTCCCCGCCAGCACTTATAAAGAAGGTCGCGGTTCGCGCATGTCCTCGTTGTCGGACGACGGTGAGAACGAGGGCTTCCTCCCAATGGCTTTCGATCCCAACCCCGCCCCGCGCCCGTCGGTCATTCCGCGAAAACGAGTACCGCACCCGAACGACATGTCGCCAGCTGAACCTCCACCTCCAAGAGACTATTTCACCGGTAGGACATCTTCTAAGGCACACAGAGATGTTCTGCGCGACGAGCGGCCATCTTCCTCAAGATCCGTCTCTACAGAACGTGAACACAGCTCAGCTCCACATGGCCAAGCCAAGGCCAGTCCGCATATTGCATACCAAGAGAAGGGCAGACCGCAGAAGCGTGTGACTTCTGGGCAAACAACACCAGCTTCATCTGCTTCACCCGCCGTAGGAGGAGCCCAAGACAGGCCTGAACGTCCAAAACCACAGACGCTCGATACGAGCTCCTTCACACTTGGGCGAAACGACGGCTTCAAGCTTCAAGAAGTCCCGAAGACGAAGAAGAGTGGTTCGCGAAGCGATTTGGGCAAAGAGAACAAGTCGCCAAGCTTGGTGTCGCCCATTGAGCCAGATGAGAACGAGCTGAGCAGGAGGCAAACCGAATCACCAGTATCTGCGGAATCGCCACAATCGGACATCAACCCATTCGATGACCCTCGGCGCAAAGAGGGACACCCATCCGCTCATGCGCCTGCCGTATCCAAATTTCCTGATAGGCCAGCTCGTGGCGATTCACTCGCTGCATCATCTCTGAAGCCTAGCTCGATACGCTCTTCTCCGGAACCGCCTACACCTACCACTCTCGCGACTTCGCTCCAGCCGTCACATGGTCGCCAAGAATCTGCATCTTCTATCCCCGGCTCATTTGCTGATGCTCAAAGCACGATATCTCGCAATGACAGCCGGTCAATTGGTATTGAATCTCCTCCTGTGCGCAGCAGTTTCGATGTAATACCGCCTCGAGCCAGTAGCCGGCCATCTGCGCCGAGCAAGTCAGTAGGCAACAATGGAGACTTTATAACTCCTCGATTGCCACCTCCTCCGCCTCCAGCAGAGAGACACACCAGAGGACAAGAATCGATCAGTAGCACTCAGCTCGATGCCAAGTCTGACGGTCAGCTGTCTCCTGCGTTGAGAAGTGCTGGATTACCAAAGCACACCGCTGACGGCTCTTTCTCAATGGAAGAAGAGATGGCAAGAATTCTGCGAGGTGACAAACCTCCAGCTGATAGAGGTGAAGCTTCCATGCTGCGGCGAGTTTCTAAGGCTGTTAAGCACGGCCGAAGCTTCAGTGACCGCGGCGTGCCAAAGAACGGGGCACCTATAGAAGCTCCACTGACGACGCCAATGACTATCAGTAGTCCGATCATGAGCTCGCCATCTGCAAAGGATACACCAGATTCTATGAGAGCATCACTACGACGCGCGCAAGCGAAGATCGCCGAGCTTGAAACTCAGAACAGCCTGCTCGAGGAGAGAGTCAGTGGATCAGGAGATATCAAGCAGGTGAACAGTGAACTACGCGAAAAGCGCACTACGATGGCGTTCCTTGACACTCAACGCGAAATGGTCGTGCGAGAACTCGAGGTCATGACCGATCACCTTGGCAAGGTCAAGGACAAGAATCAGCCGCTGGATCTGCCTGCGCTCAAAGAGTCAATTTTCCGTGAGCTGTCAGACTCGCTACAGAAGCTCAAGGATCAAATGGGAGGTCAGATTGAAGATCTCGTGCGCAAGCGCACTGAGCTCACGGATGAGATTGGAAATCTCATTCAGATGAAGGATAGAGGTTTCCAGGAATATGAGTCTTTGACAACCAAGAATGCACAGTTGGTCGAGATGAACAACAATCTGCTGCAGAGCATTCAGGATTTGTACAAATCGAACCGCGGCGAAGCTGGCAAGCATATTGGCGCCAACGGCCTGGGTATCTACCATCCTGGCGCGAAGGGAGAGAAACACGAAGGCCACGAGGTGCGCAATCTCAATCTGGTGCACACCGATGGCTCTATGCCGCACATTCTCAACGAAACCGAGGCCGAGCCGGCGACAGTTCTCACTGCGCCACAAGTTGTCAACATTCGCAAGGGGCAACCGAAGAAGTTTAATTGGCGCAAGGGAGGCGAGAAGATGGCAAAGAATGTAACCAAGGGTATTAAGGGCGCCTTCGCGACCGAGCGGGTGCAGACCAAGGATGGACTTGAAATTGGGACACCTTACGGCATGACCCAACAGGCTGTTGGAGGTGGCGAGCAAGGCTCTTTCAGCTCTAAGCAGAGTGTAGCTGGCTCCGGAGCAGGCTTCGGGTTCTTTGGTCAGAAGAACGGAGGATTGAAGGCTGGCAGCATGAAGAACAACAGCAGCACGAACCTCTCGGCGCCTTCAAACGATCCTTCTGGTAAGTCGGAATTATATCCTTCAGTACGGAGTACACGTGAACGCAAACTAAAACTTGGAATAGTTCTTTTCGGCACCGACCTCGAGCTCCGTTGCGAATTCGAAAAGCGCCTCATCCCCGCCATAGTCACCCGTTGTATCGAAGAAGTCGAAGAGCGTGGCATGGACATGGAAGGTGTCTACCGCAAATCCGGCGGCAGCGGTCAAGTAAAGACCATCCAAGCCGGGTTCGAAAAAGACCCGAACAGCTACGACATCACCGACCCAGACCTCGACATCCACGCCGTAACCAGCGCTCTCAAACAATACTTCCGCAAACTGCCCACTCCCCTGATCACCTACGACGTCTACGACTCCCTCCTCGAAGCCGGCCAATTGTCCAACATCAGCGCCGCCGACGGCGAATCCCACGCGGGCAGCAACCGCGAGAAGCAAACTCTGGCCTTGCGCAGCGCCGTCAACGATCTGCCCGAGCACCACCGCAACTGCTTGGAGTATCTCTGCCAGCATCTGCGCCGTGTTATGAGCATGCAGGACCGCAACCTCATGACCAGCCTCAATTTGGCAGTCGTCTTCGCCCCAACAATTATGCGCCCGAGCAGTATCGAGAGGGAAATGAGCGATATGCTCGCGCAGCGCACCGCCGTGCAGGCTCTGTTGGAGTTGGGCGAGGGTGTTTTCGGAGAGGAGGATGAGGATGAGGATTAGATTTCGAGGGACCGCCTCATTTCTACCTTTTCCCTTTCGCTCGAAATGCCAGCGACGAGATGGGAAGATTTTTCTTGGGGGAGTTTTGGGATTCTTGAAATTGTGTGGATGTTGTTGTCGTTGGCTTTTCTTCTCGTTGTTGTTCTTTCCGAAGCGGCATTGCGAAAAACGTGGGTGGAAATGGAAGGTGTTGTTGTCAGTCTTCTACCTTTCTCTCTCTTTCATACTCTTCATTACCCTCACTCTTATCATGTTTTCGAGCAACAAACTACTTCTTCATTCTTCATTCTGGTTTTTTCTTGGTTTCAAACTTGATTTTTACCATCAGTCTTGCGAGCCCTTCCGAACTTTTCTTTACAGTTTTTGGTAGAGGCTTCATACGTCTCTGGATTTATTGGATGGCTCGCAAGAGGCGAGGCCGGCTTTACTTCTGATTCTGATTCTGATCCTTCCTTTTCTTTTCCAGCTCCCGATGATTGCGGAGTTTTGGTGATGTGTTTGAACGAAAACGTTAGACAAACGGGAAGAGAATGCTACAACTTGTTTGCTTGTTCTTCTTCTCGAGATCTTGACGACTGCTTTGCCTTTTTTTTTTTTTTCTCTTTTTTTTCTTTGGTTGGTTGGTTGTTTGGCTTGTCTTCTTTCTTTTCGACTTGCTCTTTCGATTATGGGATTGACCGAGATAATGATTGGCAGGAAATGCTAGAAGAAGAGAGATAACACAAGTGTATATAGTTGTTTCCTAACCTTCCTTCCTTGCTGGCTCGTAGGATTGTTTACTGATTGATGCGAGCGAGGTGACTCAGACGTACTGCTACCAGACAAGAACCGCAATCTTTTCCAACAAACCAAACTCATCGTCAAACCCGCCAAACCCAACATCCCCATCTCAGCCCCACCTATTCAACCCTATACCGCCCAAACTCCCTCGCCCCCACGCCCCTGGAAAACATCACATCCAACTCCTCATACGTCCTTCCCCCCGTCTCCGGAACCCTCCACCAAGCCCACCCCAACGAAACAACCGACAACCCCCCAAAGAAAAACCCCACCTTCCCCCTCCCATTCGCTTCATCCGGGTTAAGAAGATAAGGAATCGCCACCGTCATCCCAATCGCAGCCAAAGCCTGCACGGCCGTGGCCAACGCAATGGTCTTACTCCTCACGCGCGTCGCGCTGACTTCGCAAATCAGCACGAAGCACACGGGGCCGATGGTGAGGTCGTAGACGAAATTCCAGAGCAGCATGAGGCTGGCTTGCGTCCAGGCTAGGGCTGGGTGGGAGGCGTAAGAGGGGAGGCAGTCGAGGATGGCTATGAGAAGGAGGAGGAGGATGAGGAGGGCGAGGCCCGTGAGGTAGATTTTTCGCCGGCCGAGGTGAGAGAGGAGGAGCATGGAGAGGATGGTGCCGAGGAAGCCTAGGGCGAGGAAGCCTAGGCTCATGTTGAAGGCGTGGTGGGTGGGGAGGCCGGCGAGGGTGAAGAAGTAGGTTGCGTAGCTTACGAGGTAGATCCCTGAGAAGACTTGTGGGATGGGTGTTAGTGGGTTGTTGTGGGGGTTGGAGGGGAGGTCAGGTAGGGGGGTTGGATTATGATACGGAGGGCCTGCGGGTATTGAACAATTGTCTGGGGTTGAGACGGCACGCCAGTCTCGTAGATATCATGCAGTTGCTAACGGATGGACATGCAGTGTTGAGCAGTGTCGAACGAGAGGATTTACTGCAAAATCGTCAGCAAACCATCTCGAGAACATCGTTACGAAGAAAACCCACCCTTGAATAGTATAAACGCCAATACTAATCTCCGTCCTCCAGCGATTAACAGCCCTAAAACAATCCCAATAAGTACTCCCAGCCTCAAGCGTAGACTCCAGCCTATCCGTCTCAACAATCATAGCAAGCGTAGGTCTAACATCAACCTTTTCAGAAGCCAGCCGGCGAAGAGACTGCTCAGCCTGCTCGATCCGGCCCTGGCGAACAAGCCACCAGGGAGATTCTGGCGCCCAGGGCCAGATGATGAGGATGACGAGAGGCCAGAACCATTGGGCCGCGAAAGGTGCCGAGTATGCCCAGTGGTTGTCAAGACGCGATGTGCCGGCTATGACGCCGTTGGCGAGTAATTGCCCGGTTACGAAGCTGAGGTTGATCCAGGAGGTGAGGATGCCGCGGAGGGCTACGGGGCACACTTCTGAGGCGTAGGCGGGGGCGACCTGGGAGGATGTTAACGAGATGATCGTTCCGTAGGCATCGGGAGGAAATGCAGCCTTTCTAAACCCCAATCGAGCCATTTCTCAACGTTTGCTGTTACGAAACGTTGCTCAGGTTGGCGAGATCGAAAAATACGTACTGTCCCAAGTCAGCATCAATGCATCACACAAGCCCGCCATCCCTTCCTCAATCCATACCCACAACATAAGTCCCCAACACCAAACCCCCCAACAACTCCCCCACCAAAAGCACAGGCAGCGATCTCGCAAAGAACTGCACAAAAACAAACCCCGCAGTAACAACCACGCAAGCGCCAAAAGTCCTCTTCCGCCCAAACCACTCCATCGGATACGAAGCGAAGAAAGCCCCCACAACCTGTCCGATCGGACTACCCATCGACAAGCCGGTTTGCCAGGGAGCGGAGATGATCCATTGCCCGTTGTAGAGGTAGCCGAAGTCGCGCTGGAAGGCTGGTGTGGCGTAGAGGTTGCCGAGGAGTTGGGGGTCGAAGCTTGGGGTGGGTTGGTCAGTGTGAGATGAAGGTCGATGGGGAGGTGGATGTGTTGAACCTTGCCATTATTACCTGAGGATGTTGTGATTAGGACTGTGGGTTTTTGAGTGCGGCGAGGTGGTGATTGGGACTTACGCCTAGGGAGAAGTAGATTGACCATCCTATCGCTGTTGGGTAGAGTTTTATGGCTTCTGAAAGAGAAAGTCGATGTTCGTGCTCTGTTCCTTGACGAGCTTCTTCGCCTGCGATGGAGCCGATGGTTACACCGCTGACTTTGGGGAGGGTTACGTGACGCTCTTCATCTTGAGGTTTCATAATGGATGAACGAGATGTGTTGTGTTCAGATGGAATACCCGTTGTGATTGCCTCAGACACCTGCCAGTCGTCAGTATGCTGCTATAAAGACCAGCGATGGTACTCGAAGCTTACAAGACCTTCGAATGTGCCATACGATGCGTTGGCACGTGGGGTTTCATTCGGGTGCGGCATGGTTTCTTCGAAAAAGTGCTACCTTCCGCAATCGGTCGAGATGATTGTAGGCATATCCTCCAATGGGAAGCATGTAGTGCAAGGATTCGTGGTGCTAGAGTGGTCTTGATAAGGTGCATGCGATATGCGACCCCGCCTCTTTTATGAGCTTGTTCGATGTAACGATAAAGCTTTCGCAGTCGGGTCGATAGATCTGCGATATTAGACACGTGATTGGGATTGATAGTCTAGTATGCTTCTTCAATTGTCGTTTTTTTCTTATCTTTTAAGATGATCATTGACGGCCCTGGTTTTCTTGGATGCTGCCAGAAGAGCTTGACTTCTGAGACCAGAAGACGCTCTTTCTTGACGAGCCCCAATTGAGAAGAACTCTGTTGCAAAGCACATTGACCACACCAACACGGGCGAGTTTGAATGTCTAATGGTGTTGGTGAGAAACACGTGAATCGAAGATTGAAGACTGGGCAATGTGTGCCTATGTTGCGAAAGAAGTTGAATTGAAAAGAACGCTATATACGCCGAAGCCGCACCATGCGTACGCCAGAAGAGTCGTCATACCCAAACCCCAGTCCCGATCCCAATCCCAGCAAATGCTGTCCTACCCATATTCCATCCGCTCAGCTAACGCAGTCCCTACTCAAACCCACTCCCCCCGGCAAACCCCATCCTCGCCATAGAACTACTATTCGCCCTCCTCAACTCCGCAATCTTAGCCGTATTTTCCGCCCTCCTCCTGGCGCTCGCCTCGACAATCGTGCGCCTCTCCTCAGCCCTTGCCTGATACGCGAGGGAACTCTTCTTGTTGCCGCCGACTCTGGCGCCTCCGCCGACTGTGACGCCGCGGTCGTTGCCGGCGCTGCCAGTCGTGATGCCGCGGTCGTTGGCACCGCTGGAGAGGTTGGTTGTGGCGCGGCGGAGGAGGGAAGGCGTTTTCGAGCTGCCGCTCGAGCTGCCTGTTGCCCAGGCTGAGCGGCTGTCGGCTGAGGTCGAGCTGCTGCTGCCGCGTTTCAGGCTTAGGCGGTCAACTACGGCAGGCTTTGCGGCTGTGCGGCGCTGTGGGCCTGGGAGGCGCGGTGGCGGCATCATCGCCTTGTCTTCCATGGATTTCGGGTTCGGGGCAAAGCCGCCGTCGTTGTTACGGGCTTCCTCGGCAGCGACTTCGTCGTCGTCATCGCTGTGGTTATCTTGGGGCGCCTGAGGTTCGTCTTCGATCTCGAGGTCGGAGTCGTCATCCAACGCCGATGGGCCAACGGGCTCCTGAGACGGCTCGTCCAAAAGGAAGCTCAGACTCTCGCGCACATCTAACATCGAGGTCGGGCGCGAGAATGCAGCATCGGGGTCTTTGGTGCGTCTTTGCTTGGCTGGCGGCCTTTCTTGAGTGGCGTGCTCACTCTCATCCGCCGACCTCTTGTTGCCGCTGATTTCTTGCAATGGCACACCATCGACTTCTGGCTGTGTTTGCTGGGTCGACGGGTCGCTCTCAGCTTGCTCCTCGTCCTTACGATCGAGGGCGTCTTCGAAGTCGTCCTCATCGTCGTCCGCAATCGCTTTCAAGAACGCGTCCTTGCCTTTGGTGTGCTTACCCTTTTCAGCCCAGTCCTTGACGTTCTCGTCTTGGAGCAACAGCTTGCGCTTGCGAGTCTCTTCACGAAGACGCATTTGCCTTTTCCGAGCCATGTAGTCGTCTTCGTCCTCGTCAAGGTCCCAAGCATCGCGCTGCCTACGCCTCAACGCACCAGTAGTGATGTCCTTGTACAGCTTCTTGGTTGCCTCTTCTTCGGCAACACGCTCACGTGCCGCGTGATGGGCCGCAATGGCGCGTTCGTCTACGTCAATGTGCGAAGAATCGATCATGGCCTGATCCTCAGCAGTCTCAGGTGCGATCATCTCGGTATCATCACCACCAAGGCCGGCGTATTCGTCCTCGGACTCTTCTGCCTGGTCTTCCATCATACGTTTCAGCTCAGCTTCGGCCTCGGTGCGATCGTTGGCGTTGAGGTCTTGCATGCGCCTACGCTTCATTTCCTTGAAGGCGTCCTTTTGCGTAAGTTTCACTGGCCCTTCCTCATCCTCGCTTTCGTCCAAAGCAGCCAGTCTACGTTGTAGACGGCCACGCTTTGGCATGGCATCGGCAGCTGGGCTTTCACTCACGCGCATCTGAACAGTCGACTGGGTCTCTTGGTCGCCATCCGTGGCCGATGGAAGGGCAGGCTCATGTGGAAGCTGCGAACGACGTAAGCCAGTCCAGGGCGACGGCAACCCAGGATCTTGAGTTGGCTCCCAGCCAGGAGTCTCTGAAAGGTCGCTTGCTTTCCGAACAATAGCAGGGCCCGGAGTTTGCGGCGCCTGTGTCTCCCAACCTAGTTGGATTTCCTGGCTCTCGGCAGCGTTGGCGTCTGTTGCCAGTTGAGTCTGAGACTCTCCGTCTTGGATTTGAGAATCCACATTCGGAATGGTAGGTGGCAAGGCGAAGCTGCTAGGTGGTGGCACGTGCTGTAGAATATCGAAGCTGTCTTCCTGGGTGTCCTGGGACGGAGCTTGCATCGTAGCGTTGAAGGCTTGAGTTGCAGACATCGCGTTTGCGTCTGCTTTTCCAGCTCCAAACCCAAAGGCAGCGAAAGGATCATCCTCTTGCGTGTCATTGTCAGGCGCTGTCGAAGTGGGCTTCGCTGAAGGGGCTGCATGCTCTTCACTCTCTTCAGTTTTCTCCTCTTCCTCGTCGTCGTCATCTTTGATGACATGTGATCTGCGAGATTTACGTGAGAGAGCCAGGCCTTCGGTTTCAGCATTTGCTTCGGCAACGGAATCTTGAGCTGTGGCAGCCTCGTCCTCGACAATGTCGTCCTCGTCCGCACTGTCAATGTCTTCCTCCTCTTCTTGGCTTTCATCTGCAACATCGTCGACCATAGCGTTGCCGCCCTCTTCATCGATCCCGTCAGCATCTTCGTCGTCGCTGCGATCATAGTAATCTTCGTCTTCTGTTTCGTCGTCGCTGGCATCCATGTTCGCCTCGCCACTCGCCTCCTTGCGCGCAGCCTTCTCTGCTTTCCTGAGATCCACTGCCTCTTGTCGAGCCTTTTCCAGCAAATTCTCAAACTCCTCGGCCTCCCTTTCCTTCTCCTCTGCAGTCTGGATAACAATACCTTTGGCCTTGAGTTCGGCGATGCGTTCTTGCTGAGCCTCGAATGCCTGCTCCCTGGCCTTCTTGCGAAGCTGTGCTTCCAGCACCTGAGGGTGGACCGAGGGTTTGGCATTCGTAGGCCTGTTCGGTTTGGCATCGGTGTGGCCCAGATGGGAAAGATAGCGGAGAGTGTGGATGGCGTGAGAGTGAGCTTCCTCCTTCTTGGCTGGCTTGATACGATCGAAAGCCTGTAGATGCTTCGGCATTGGCTGTATGACTTCGAGATCGTCGTCGCTTTCGTCATCCCGGTAAGTCTGAGGAGCGGATTTCTTGCCCCAACGAGCAATTTTCGAGCCTTTCTCTGGTGCCGTCTCTGGCTCGATAACTTTGGCATTCTCCCCTTGCCGTTGGGACGATTTGAGAATGTCTCTCATCTCAGGCAGCTCTTCTTGCTCCTCACCAGCGGCGATGCTTGTGAGCGTGTCCTCACGGACCGGAACCATTTTCGTAAGCGCACCCCGTTCGACAAGCATTCTCTGTTTGTCCAGAGGGGTGGGCGGACTCGATGGCGGCGTTGAAAAGGGTTCTTTAGGTTGCCCAGCCCCGGGTGAAGCTTCGATGGCATCGCTGCTAGGCATTGACGAAGAGCCCTTGTCGGTCTGCGCCGTCTGCGGTTGGGGCTGACGGAAGTTGAAGCGCGCAAAAAGGTCACTCGTACTAAACTTCTTCTTCACTTTCATTTGGTGAGCCAGTGCCTGTTGGCGAGCAAGTCTCTGTGTTTCTCTCTCCATCTCAAGCATTGCTTTTTTGCTAGCCTTTCGAGTTGGCCTGGCAGCATCAGACAGGATGCGATCGACATCAGGGTTTGCTGGAGCATCTTGAGATCCCTCAAATGCTTCTTCAGGTAGATCGGATGACGCATGCTCGGAAGCAGCATGAGAGTCACTTTTGCGAGATTTGTTGTGTTTTCTCTTTTCGCTCTCCCTGGCAAGACGTTCCGCTCGCTTCTGAGCAACAAGCTCAGCAAGTTTGTTCGGTCCAGGCAGGTCGTTCTCTCCGTCACTGTTTTCGAGGGCTGTTTTCGCCGGGCTGACGAATAGACCAGTCCCTTTCTGGCGCGGAGATCCGAGTGGTGAAGCAGACGCGGTTCTCTCGTAGGCTTCGCGTCTACGTCTAATACTGGCAGGCTTCAAAGGAGTGGCGGCATACAGATCATCTTCGTTGTCGTCTTTGAGCGGTTCCTGTGCTTCTATGCCCAGCATCCTTCGTGCGGCACGGCCTTGTGGTTTCCTGATTATCCCGCCTTCTTCCTCATCCTCATCTTCATCTTCTGCGCTGGCCTGCGATGATACTGGTCCCGTTTGGGCGGATTGCTTTGGTTGCTCATGCATGAGTTCGTCTTCGTCGTCACTGTCGTCCTGAAAGGGCCCGGCTGTCATTTGTTTCCTGGTGATAGTGGAGTGTTTGTTGGGCGGCGAAGGCGTAGGCGCGTCGTCGAGATCTGCTAACATCTTGGCGACTTTGGATCGCGGGCTCAAGTAGTCGTCGCCCAAGTCAATGGTGTCTTCATCCGCTGGCGGCGGCGACGAGCGTACAGCCGCCATGGTCGTGATAGTTCGCGTTACTCAGATGCAATTGGCGAATGAATTAGCGTGATGACACAAATTGCAATTCGAGCTGAAGTTATGCAATCAAAAGTGTATTGGAGTGGTATAGAGAGAGTGATATGGTGAGTGTGAAGAAGGTGGTGGTGGTAAGAGAGGAGGGCGATATTGAACGTTGGAAGTTGCTGTAGCGCGACTTGAGAGACGCGTTTCGCGTTGTGAGAGGGAATTGAAAGACGAGGGAGAGACGGAACGTCATCCGCTCCCCAGCCACAACTTTACAATCTTTAATACCTAACGTTACACGCATCGATGTATGTAAAGACCTCTGAACAATGCCAGTTTACCTAGGTAATCAAACTGACCATTGCATTTCTGGCACTTTACGTATCGCATCCATTCAGCCAACACTCTACTGCAATACATGGGCGGGTCAAGATGAGATGAAGCATGCCTGATAAGCAGCAAAGACTAGTATACAAAAATGCATCATTGTCTTATTCTGATGAAACACTATACGAGTAAATCGAGAGATAGACACACGCTGAGCATTAAATTGTTTGAACAATAACGTATGTAAATATAAAAAGTAGCTCTGCTTGCTATAAACTCTCCTACAATCTTCTTCCACCTCCCGTGAAGCGATCGACGAGCGGCGAACGTTTCCCGTTTGGGCCGACCTCCTCCGCAACTTTGATTAACAAAAGCTCTCCCGTCCACGGCCTGTTGTCTAACAAACTAGCCAAACACATCCCATTTCTATCTATTTCTTGATATACTCGCAGCCTCATGCGCGTGTAATTTTGTTGTGTATATGTCAACCAATGCCGCCTCTCTGAGACGCATCCTGCGGTCTATCGGATCCCACGCAACCCCTTCATCCACCACTACCACTTCTCGAACATCCACAAACCTTCATCCTCCCAACACACGCTCTGCATCGCAATTACTGGCACCTGCGATACGATGCGACGATGCACCTCGATCTCGACGCCAACCTGGCAGCTCTCGACAATATCAAGGCGTCCGGCCTCTTGCAAAAATTGAAACAAATCACCGATCGGCTACAGTCGACTCAAAATCAGACGAGCAACTCCACGGATCAAGAGGCGATCATGCGGGAACTGGCGCACTTCATGTCAACGCTTCGCACTCGAAAGTGGAAGAAGGTGAGGAAGGAACGGCTGCTGCGAATGCGGACCAAGCACGGCATACGCTTGAACCAGGCAAAGACTCTGTACTGCCAGTCCGGCGACTACACTCTCGTGATGGCCAGGCCTTCGCATCCTACGAAAAACTCGAAGATGTTCCGGCAGTACACAAGTCCGGGAGCGTTTATCGTGCCCAACTGCGTACCAAAAAGGAGGCCGAGTTCTCCGGGCGATACTTCCAAAAACTTGAAAAGAAGACGAAAGTAGGCATGAGATCGCGAGCGCGCCGGCACCAACTTCTTAAGGCACGTCACACGAAAGACGATGAACGTTTATGGCCCGACATCATGCGCCTGCTCGAACAACATAGCCCGCGAGGAGCGAAACACTACGTTAAGCGTTGCGAAATCATACGTCTACCCGATGGCGTATTCGCAAAGTGGGCAGCTGATCCGGGAGAGTGCATCCTCGAAGTGATGCAGCGGACTGGTAGCCATGTGCAAGTAGTTCCTACGAAGGAGCTAGGACTGTTCTCTTCCCTCACACTGTTGGGCAAACCGGCCCAAAATCATGCAGCCAGGCGCCTACTGCAAGGTTCCAACCTTCTACAAGCCGTCAGCGAGGACGATATCCATGCGTCGAGATCTATCGCGGACTACGAATTGCGATCTGAGATTTCCGACCGCTACAGCGAAGCCACAGGGGAGGCCGACAATGCTGAGGAGAACGAGGCGGAGTCGGACAACAAGTCGGACGACCTTGATGTTCCACATCTACAAGCCGCTGTCGAGGAAGCAATCGGTAGAGTGCCCACCAGAGCAGTCTGGTCCGCAGTCCCGGTCAAGTACAAACATGTTGTGCCAAAGGAGAATGAAGGAGGCAACAGCGAAGTCAGCGTCAAAGCTCCAAGCTCGAGAACTCAAAATTCTGCAGTCTCTCTCACAGCTCGGATTGAGGAACTTACAATGGATGCATGTGGAGATAAACCGCGCACAGGAAAGCCAGTGCCCGATCGTACAGGCTCGGTGCGTGAGGAGCTTGTGTCACTTCTGACAAATCCCGAACACTCCACTCTCATCACCCCAGTGGCATTAGGTCTTGCTATGAACTACCTCGCTCACCACATGCACTTTCCCTCAGTCCGAGGGATACTGGATGCGTTAAAGGATACCAAACTGCATATTGATGCGAACATATTCAATCCTCTCCTGGCCGCTGCGGCACAGGCCGAGAACGTTGTTGCTTTCCACTACGTCGTCCAGGCGATGCGAGAACGAAAGGTTGCGCCAGACGCTGACACTTGGATACAATTCCACGTTTTGATGTTGAAGCGTTTCCCAGCGCAATCCAAGCAGGTCATCGCTAAAATGAAGGTGCACGCAATAGAATCGGATCTCTCAGCCAGAATCGACAACATCGAGTCTTACAGCGCCGTACTCCTAGAGAGCTTCATGCAAGAGCACCCTGGTGCCACTATCAAGCAGTACATCGAACGCGTGAACGAGGACATGCCCGATTTGAAGTGGTTCACATCCTTCACTGCGAACGTCATGTGCAGCAGCTTGCTCAAGAAAGGCAAAATGGCCCAGGCGTTGAGCATCGTTGATGAACTCGTACTCAACGGTGGACGGCCGGACACAGTCACACTGAACACCTTCCTATCCTGCGCCAGAATAGAGGGCAACATGGAAATGGCTGTCGTCATTCTCCGGAAATTCCACGATTTGCACCGCAAATCTTTTGCGCTTGCAGCAGTGGACAAGCACGACAAGCCCATCAAGCTACCGCGCCAGCACAAGCTCTCCGTCGCGCTGAACAGAACCAGTTTCAAAATCCTTTGCGACATCGCTTGGGACCGAAAGCAATACAACTGCCTCCGCGTCTTCTATCGCTACGCCTGCTGCGCCGGCCTCCTGCACAACTCGATGAAGTTCAAGATCTCGTCGAGCTCCACATCGCCCGGGGCATTCAACTTCAAACCCGACTTCATTTTCAACAGCGAGGAAGGCGCAGTCGGCGCTCGCGGTCGGCTCTGGCAAGCTTTGAGCGCCAAATTCGCCATGAACGTCCTGTCTGGCTTGCCAGTCCAAAACACAAACCCCGACAACGCCAACGCCAACGACAACGCCAACGACCCTACTCTCCCGCCTGACCAAACCTCAACACCCTCAGAATCCCGCAACACAATCCGCTACGTGGGAGCAAACCCTCCCAAAGACACATCGAAATCCCAAGCGAAAAAAGCCGCGCAGGCGCTTTTCTCCGCCGACCTGAACGAAGCCCACTCCCTCCGCCCCGTGCGGCCCTTGTACGAAATGGCCGAGGCGGCCTGGCAGAAGGACAGGCTTTGGAAGCGCAACCTGCTCGGCTTGCCCGCGGGTTTGAGGCCGGAGAAGTACGGCGAGGGGATGTTCGATGTCATGGTGAAGGAGGGCGTGCGGGTGCCTGTGGTGGCGGGAGATGCGGCGCCGGTGGTGTTGTAGGTGTTGTGGATAGGAGAGAAAGAGAGTCTATAAAGACTCATAGCTAAATGTAATCATATTTCCACTCTTGAATATTCACTTCGCTTCTTTCCAAGCCGGCTCGATTGAGCCTTGGAATCTCAGATGCACTGGCGTCTGCCTGTCTGTAGGCTCCGCCTTTCCCTTACAACGTGCGAGACCAAGAATAACAAACTTCCATAGCTTTCTGTAAACGGATTCGACCCTCTGAGGAAATCGTGAATGCAAAAATTTCCAATCCATCGACTCGTGAACGTTGATCACGTGATTTGCGGAGCGCGCTAGCGGAATTTGCCGCTCTTAGCGTTGGGTTGAAGTGAAGTTGGATGGGGCTTTGGGTTGCAGGCGTTGTGCTCACGAAGACATTGTCTAGCTTTTTTGCGAGCGATATGGTAATATGTATTGAGGTTCACACGTTGTAGGGTATCAGGATTCCCGATCTGCTTGGGAAGAAAATATAACTTTCCAAAATGCGTTTTGCTTTGTACGGGAAAAATCGGCCGTCAAGGTTCTTACATCGGACTGACCATGACCATCTCCAAACAAACAGAACATCCCCGATCACTCTGCGAGCTCAAGGAAACACACGAAAGAAACCCAAGACGAGACCATGCGAGACCCCCCAACCCAACCCAACCCAAACCGCACCTACATAACCAAACCCGCCCTCCCCTCCCTCTCCATCCCAACCGCACTCCCCGGAACCAACCCCAAAGTCAGCGCCCAATCAACCCTTCCGCTCTCAGCAATCAACTCCCTAGCCAAAACCCGCCGACTCTCATAAGCCTTCCTTTGCCCCTCAACCCTCACAACCCTCCCCTTCATCCTCAACTCAGTAACAAACCAGTTCCCCAAACCAAGCAAAACAGCATTACACAGCAACAAAACGAGAATAGCAATCTGTCCCTCAACCGTAGCCTGCTTCACAAGAGTGGGACTAAGGAAGGCGAGGCACGTCGCCAAACCTGTCAGGCTTTCTTCCAAGAGGTTCGGGGCATGCAACCAGCGCCCGGAGGTGATGGCTTTGAGATCGTCGACTTGGCCGCGGATTCGCACCCAGCGGTCGTAGCTGAGGAGGACGAGGAGGTCGCCTTTCTCGTCGGGCTCGGGCAGGCCGTGCCAGCCTGTGCGCGCTTGGCGGCGGATGACGAGGGTGTTGAGGAGGCGGATCAGGGTTAGTGTTAGGAGGTAGGACAGGGCATGCCAGTCTTTTGCTTGGGCTATGAAGGCCATGGTCAGGACGCTGAGGGCTGCGGCGAGGTGGGTGCTCTTAGGAGCTGCGGGAGGTTTGTCAGATTCGTTCGAGACGGAGAGGGTGGTCAGTTTTCCTGTCTCGCTGATGCGTTGGAGGTAGAGTACGGTTGCTGGGTTCTCGACTCGGAAGACGTAGTCGGATGTCATTGCGGCGCAGGCCGGGAATTCGCCGTTGCTTAGATTGCTTGCTTTATGCTGATTGTGTTGGCCGGGGCAGAGGACGAGGGCGTCCAGCCAGGAAGAGGTGCCGGTGAGAGCGGTTTGGAGGGCGGATGCTCGGATGGGTGCTAGGACAAGGAGGCCGGTTAGGCTGAGGAGGTTGTTGCTGCTACCTAGATAAGACATGGTGTTGGATGTGCTTGGGGTTCAGAGCACTTGAATCTGGCAATGGGCAAGACGGTAGTGTGGTTGAGGAAGATGAAGCTTTCAGGCCACAGGCCGTGCTGGGGGGTCTTATGTATACGTGTATTGCCTGGCTCATGAGATGTATGTTGTCAAGTTACGCGCTCTCGAGGCGCGCTCTCGAGGCGCAGTGCAGCTGTCCTGCCGTGCTGCATTGTGCCACAATCACCCCATCCAACACACGTCAGCTTCTGAATGACTGCACTGATGCCTTGTTCTTCCCAATCAAGCGAAGCCTTATGGCGGACTTTGAGCGATGCTAGGAAGTTGAATGGCTGTTGTACTATCAAATGGACTTGTCATTCTAGAAGGCAGGAGAGCTGTTCGCAGTAGTGGGGTTCAGCAGGTGGGGGTTTCATATTGCCCTCATCCGTTGCCGCGGACATTGCGAACTGACATGACGAGAGTGAGGAGGATAAGGAGAAGTCATAATCTTAGGAAACCGATACAACACTGAACCTATCAAACCGCTATCCTAGTAGGGAACCGTGAACAAGACCATAAAGGCCTGTCAGAAGAATATCCAAGCCCAGACGCCCGCCATCCTTACCCAACCCCCAGGGCATTACGCGCAAATTCCATCAAGAACAGGGAGTGTAACAATAGATTCGTTTCATCGCAAATGAGAGACTCAGGGTGAGTAACTCTGCGGATTTTGTTTTTTTCGACGAGGTGTTTGTAAGTGGAGAAGTGTCCACCTTTGCGTGTAAGCGCAAAGAAGTATCCTCGAAATCTGATTTTTCGAAACCCATGAACCCAATTTACTTCAAAACAAAAGCAGAATCGTAACCAATCTCATTCGTACACAATTTTCTGTTGCTTCGCGAGGAAGCACAAAATTGAGCAGCTCACTTCGAAGCAACAGTCTCCTGATCCGAGGCGTCCAAGATGTCGTACTCCTCGTCGGTCAAGAAGCCATCGTCTTCGCTCTCCATCTCATCGGCGCTAAGAACCTCAAGGTCGGTGAAGTCCTCAAAGTCATCTCCAGCGGCGACGGTGGGCGGCGAGGACACCGATGGCGCGACATTGACGGGAATGGTGACGGTCTCCTCGGCATCTTCGTCTTGAACGTAAGCCGCCTTGCCCTTGCTGGAGCTCGAGGAAGACTGGATAATGCTGGCCTCCGGGCTCTCCTTCTCAAGCTTAGGGAAAACCATTTGGCTGGTGGCGACTTCTTCAGTCTCCTCAGTTGGGGCCTGTGTCACAGCCTCGATGATCTTCTTCACCTTAGCGTTCTCATCGGCAGTCTTCTTGTCGGCGGCGACCTTGACGACCTTAGCCTGGGCAGCAGCCTTGGCCTCAGCAACCGCACGGTTGTGCTTTTCGGCGCGCGCCTTGAGGATCTTCGCCTTGATAGCCTCAACACGAAGCTTGGCCGTCTCTTTCTGGGTAGCAGCGAGGATATCGAGCTGCTGGGCGGTGGGGCCATACTGGCCAGGGTGGCTGTAGCCGGCGTCGAATCTGTCGTCAAATTGTGGGGCCATGTCGCGAACGAATTGCGGGGCAGTTTGGTTGTGGGCGAATGGCTGAGCCCTGTACTGGCTGAAACAGTCCGGGATTGGCATGGGAGAAAGAGGAGTGGTTGCCT
The DNA here is from genome assembly GCA_030772445.1 of Cladosporium sp. MBC 237. Lineage (NCBI taxonomy): Eukaryota > Fungi > Ascomycota > Dothideomycetes > Cladosporiales > Cladosporiaceae > Cladosporium > Cladosporium sp. MBC 237. Next base: position 46,838 of record JAPHCH010000043.1, read on the forward strand.
GCTTCTTGACCTCAACATCGCACCACAGACGGTGGCCGAATGGGGTGCCGTCAGCGGCCTTGACACGCCAGTAGCTAATGGCCTTGCCCTCACGGAGAGGCGCCTTGAGTACAAGCTTGAAAGCGATTTCCTCGCCTACCTGAACTTCACGACCGACGACGTTGCTCTCAGTAGCATCGGCAATGTCAGTGACAGAAGACGGGTGGCCGTTGTCAACGTTAAGCATGTTGTCGCCTCCGACGTAGCGAACACTGCAGCCAGCAGGCCACGGGTACGCACCATCGTTCTTGAGGGTCCAAATCTGGGTGAAGCGAGCACCAGGGGCAACGATCATGCCATCTGGGACGCTATCTCTGACAAAGCAGGCACCAAGAAGCGAAGCCGGGACGGATGTCGGCTGAGCAGACTCCTTCTCGCCCGAAGTCTCAGGCTTGACGATCTCGATGGGCATGATCTTCTCCTCCTTGATCTCAGGCTTGACCTCAGGCTTGATCTCAGCCACAGTCTGAACCTCGCTTGCGGTGTTTGCAACAGGAGCCGGAGTAGGCGGCATTTGGGGAGCATCGCCCATGTTGCGGACGTTGCCACGGGCGTCCTCATTCACCGTGCTGATGCTGACGTTCCTCACCGGGGTCTTAAACTTGATGAGCGGGTGAGTGCGGTTGTGGTGGTTGCCAGGCAGAGCCTCACAAGAAGCGCAGAAGTCGGTGTCGTTGCACACCGCGCACTTGTAGCGGACACCAGTGATGTATCCATTGTTGGCGCCAGTCTTGCTGCAAAGCGGGCCATCGCAGTAAATGCCAACGTGACGAGTGAACACGGGCTGGGGCTCAGCGATGGGGCTGTATATGGCGGTAAAGCGGTGACGAGCGTGCTTTTGCGGAGCCTGCTTGACACAAGTGTTGCAGTAGTCCCAGTCTGGGCAGTTCAAGCACTTGTGACGGATGCCGAAGATGGTCTTATCGCAACCATCGCAGATGGCATTGTGGCGAATGTGGCGGCCTGGAGCGAGAGCTGCCTCAGCAGACATGGAGAGAACGGTGTCTTCTGTAGCTGGCTTGAAGCCATGAGCCGGGTGGTGGCCGTGCTTGTTCGTGGTGTGGCAAGGGATGCACAGGTCGAAATCATCGCAAGTAGTGCATGTGACGAACTCGTGCTCTGGAAGAACATAGACACAGTTGTTGCATGTGCGAGTTGGCGTGCGCGGCTCTTCAGACAGGGTCTTGGTCTCCTCGGAGAAGGCACCAGGAACTTCCTTCTCGGCCTCCTTGTGGTGCTTGCGTCCAATGCGCTCGGTAGTGCTGGTGACAACCTTGCCGTCCTTAATGGAACGCTTGATCAACCAGTGACCCTCGCCGGGGCACAGAGTACCATTGGCAATGCATGACTCGCAGAGGTCGTAGTCGCCACCATCGCATATGCTGCAGTGGTAGTGTGCATCGTACATGGCAGCATCACAGTTGTTGCAGTAAACAGACCACTGACCCTGAGCAGGAGCAGTGGAGGTGACAGCAGGCTCGCGGGTGCGGAATGCAAGCTCACGCTGGACAAGGCCACTGGGAGCGGCGAGGCCAGTGAAGAAATCGGATCGGTCTGCGGTGAATGCGTGAGGCAGCGGGGCTTCGTCCGGGACGAGAGTGTTCTGCGAGGCACGAGCCTCACGGAACTGGAAGATACCGCTGCCGACGGAGCGACCGTCAAGGGCGGTAGAGTCGCGCGGGGCGGGCACAGGGGAGCGGACGATGACTGGCTCTGTAGCCTTCTGGGCAGGCATGGTCGGCGTGGTGTCCTGCTGTGCGGGTGCCTCCTCCTCGGACTTCTTCTCTGTAAGATCGGGAGTGACGGTGGCCTTGAGCCTGAGCTTGGACTTGGCCTTTGCGGCACGAATGAGGGTCTTGAAGACCTGAGGGTTGGTAGGTTCGAGGGTGATGTAGCCGCCAGCGGAGTCGGAGAAGCGCTCGAAGACAGCCTGCTGTTCGGGCTTGATGTTCAGGCAGTGGCGAAGCTGTGATATAACAGTCAGTCATCGATGGGTTGGAGTGTAGGTAAGCAAGGCAAGCAAGGAGCCCCAGCCTCGCGCAGTGAAGCAGATCAGGCTGACGCACCTTATCAATCAGAACGTTGGCACCGAGATCCTTGAGAGGCAGTTTGAGCTTTTTGAGGCTGTCGTTGACGGAGATCTTGATGGTGATGGGAGTATCAGGGCTGGCGTTGTTGCCGGTGTGATGGCTAGGAATCGCCATGATGGGATGTGGTGAAAGGCGGTGGATGTGAGATGTGGGTGGCACAAAGAGCAGAGAGCAGCGGCAAGTGACGTATCCAAGCTCGCCTTCGCGCGGCGATAGATGTGTGGTGATGAGAAGATGCCGTTCCTGTGAGCCGGCACGGACGGAGAGTGGTGATGGAAAGGGATATAGTAAAAGTACGGATAGGGAGACAGCGAGGATAGGTTGGTGGATGGGAGAGGGTGTTTGTCGTGGGTGGGGCGAGTGGTGAGAGGGAGGAGGAGGAGGAAGAAGAAGGTGGTGTGTGTCGTGCTGCAGGCAACCAAGCTGAGCTGCGCGGGTCTTCGCCCGAGCTTTCTCTTAGCGTAGCTCGTGATCTGGGGTTGACGCGGAGTAATCGATTGCCTCTTCAATTCTTCACCGGCCGTGCTTTGAAAGCACTGAGGCATGCATTTATTTTAACGGATAATAAGGCATCACTTTTTACTTCACTTCACACAAGCTGCTTATGGTATTGACGAGTCACTACTCTCGATCGCATATGTGCTAGTATCATCAGACCCAGTGACATCAGGATTGATGCTATGAATGAAAGCCCGATGCCGTATCTCACATGTTCTGTAAAAGATTGGGATATCGCAAGGCTACCTCATGACTGGAAGAAATTGATTAATAATGTCCGTTTTTGCTTTCCTCCACGACAAGAGCGATAGCACGCGTGCAGCACAGTTGAACAGATCACCCGACAGCATCCTAAAACCCACTCAGGGCCTTTAGTGGAAAATACAAGAGAGTTTCGCGCAGCAACACCCAACAAAAGCAGCATCAGAGCACGACTGAGACCAAGAAACAATGATCAAGAGACAAGAATGGAATAACAAAAAATCTAGGTATCTGCGCCAAGACTACAAGCAAAGAAAAGCAAAAGGACAGCCCACATGCCAGCCAAACAGACCAACAAATCAAGAAAAGGCAAAGAGGAAAGGGAAAAAAAGACAACTTCCACGTGGTATTTTTTTCAATGAAAACGCCATGCTTTGCTCGCTTTCCAACAAAAAGGAGTTTCCCCCCATTCTTTTCTTGCGCTCGCCCAATAACACAACATGAGAAGGAAAAAGATTTGACGACCGAACAAAAAGCCGAGTTCAACGAGGGTAATGCCGCCGTGGCGATCGGTTGGTGATATGTAGTTTGTGACAGGGAGGAAACTCGATAGGATCCGCCGAATGTTGATTACTGTTGTGTTGATTGTTGCTGCTGAGGATAGTACATCGGCTGAGTCATGTCCATGGGATAGTAGTAAGCTGTTTCGGGCGCCGGAGTAGGTGGGGGAAGTCCAGGCATTGCGTACGAAGGCACGAAGCTCTCGGCGGGTTGGTAGTGCTCAGCAGATGACTGTTGCTGTGCTTCTGAAGCCGGGAGGTAGAACACCATGCCGTTGCTTTCGTGTGCGACCATGCCCGATGGTGCCGAATCCTCTTGTTGTTGACCCTGTTGGCTTTCGGGGCGCTGGCTCTGCTCATGCTGTGGCTGAGAGAGAGGTTGCTGTGGAGGAGCCATGTAGTTCTGCGACGGCGGCGCGTACATCTGCATGGGTGGCGGATAATACATGCCTTGTTGTTGCTGGTAAGGTGGGTAGTACATCGCAGATTGTTGAAACGGCTGAGCATTCATAGCATTTTCGGGAATGCCAGAGAGTGGCGTGTTGGCTTGGTTGGACTGATTCGAGTACCCGTAGTGTTGCTGTTGTGGGTAGAAGTGGGCTTGGGGATGGTGCATGTAAGCAGGCTGCTCTACGACATGAGTAGGAAGCTGGTTCTGGAACGGCTGCTGCTCATCTGTGGGAGTCCGCGCTTGTTGAAGTGCCACAGGAGACTCAATTCCAGTGACGGAGAATTGCTTCTGTGGCCGCGGCTGATGCACAGTCGACATCGGCGTATTGAACGTGGGAACGTTTTGCGGCAGTGGGTATGTGTGCAGGATCTGTCCAGTCGGGGTCTGATGGCCAGACAATGGACCAGCAGGAGAAGTTGCGTTCGAGATAAATTGGCCGTTATGAGGAAGTCTGACAACCGGTCTGGCCTGACCCGCAAAACCGCTAGCGAAAGATACCGGAGAGAAGGTGTTATCCCTAGCAATCGATGATCTTCTGCTGGGCGCAACGCTGGCTGAGTACATACTTCCGCCATACATGCTGGTTCTGCGGCTAGAGTAACCGTAGCCACCAACATTCCGCTGGTAATTGCTGTTGCCGAATCCACGCTGGTTCGGCCGCATCTGTCGTGGGATGAAGATGAAAGATCGTTCCATCGAAGGGAATATATATCTCGGGCCCAGACCCGGGATGTACACTCGGACCGGCTTATCTCTTCTAAGTGGTGGCCGGTGATTGGGTAGTCGAACGTATTTCTTGATGGAGAGTTCTGAGCCCATAGAAGCAGCTTTCATGCCTGGCAGGAAAACACGAGCTTGCCCCTTAGCCACCGCGATAGTACTGTCGAAGGATAGCGTTGCCGGAGGGCCCTGTCGTGGAGCTTGTGGTGGAAGCGTCGGCCGAGCGAAAATGCGTGCTGAATCATCCCGATACTGTTGGGAACCCGCGGGTCTGTTCTGCGCTGCAGCTCCGCTCTCCTCGTTGATGACTTCGTGGAGGTCGTGCTTCCACGGCATTTCAGATGGCTTGTCCGGCCGTTGCATCGGGTTGGGAGCGCTGTTGGTTACGCTAGCGGGCGGAACACCTCGTCCTCTTCCCCTGGCAAGTGCTCCTCGGATTGGTGCAGGCCCTTGGCCATTCGGAGCTCCTCGAGTATCGTGCATGAAGAAGTTGCCTCGGTTCGGTATGAAGGCAGGGTCGGCGCTGCGCTTCTGTTTGTACTCTTGATGCTCCCTCTTCTGGCGCTCCGCGGGTCTCTCTGCACGGCCATTCGGAGTGGCGCCGGCCTGTGGTCTATTGCTCGTGGGAATGTGTACCGGCTCATCCATTTCACCGAATTGAATAGCTCCCTCGCTCGAGTCTTGGAGTTTCATGCCTTTCATCATAGCCTCCGTGTCCGCGGTAGTCTGAAACAAGGCATCCTGCTCCGCGCCTCCATCGGTATGCTCTTCCGAGTCTTTCTTGCCATTCCTGTTCTTGGGCTTGCGCGACTTTTTGGCAGGTCTCGTGCCATTCGCCGGAGCGTCGGATTGTCCATCCACTGTACTTCCATTTGCGCCCTGCACAGCTTGAACATCACCCACACTTCCAGCGTCGTCTTCATCGCTCCTGTCATCCATCTCCGTCAGAACCGACCCTTCGCTCTGTGAATCCTCCACCATCACGGGACCTTCATCATCTTCGCCTTCCTCGTCCAGACGTCGACGACGGCCGACGAGGTTCTTGAGCGAGCGACCAGCTGCCATGGTTGTGTCGGAAGAGATGGCTTGGTGAGTGCGTAGCTGGGCGATGCAGTCGGGCGATGCGATTGTTCTAGGCACCTATCGCAAGCCAGAGATGGGAGAGATTAGGATGGATAGCGCAGCACGGAACGCATCCCCTGATTCATCGCAGTAGTCGCAATACAATGCGGCGGCCTGCGTGCTGTGATGAAGCACCGTCTGTGATCCGGCGAGAGGGTTTGGGCTGGTTGCGCTCCTTGTGGGAGACGTGTTTCTAAGAAAGCAGCGAGAGCAGCAAGGCGCGACTAAGTTCGACAGTCGATCCAGACCGAAGGAAGCGAGGGAAGGTCGGCAGCAAGCCCGGCGGCACCGGCCAAGGAATTTGGGGGAGCTTCTTGCTTTGCGCGACTCCACCACTTGGACTTCAGACCTTTAAAAGGCAACCATAAACGTGAATGCTTGGTGTACGATCTAGTGCAATGGATTATAGGGTCTTGTATTTTGTGGGCAATATCATTTTCTTCATAATTTTCTTCGTGACTTTCCTAACTGCTCACATGCAACTAATTACGTACAGGTCGCCCGATGCTCGTAGAATGAGTCTCACCTCACGGCCAGGTAGAGTGCAACAAATACCACAACCATAATCGCCGTCACCCATGCGTCCAGCGCCGCATGTTCATGATCACGCACTTTGATCTCCATCTCTCTCTCCAATGCTTCTGCCTTGCGTTCCAGCATCTGTTTCATGCGCTTCACTTCATCCTCCACAATCACCCTCGACTGAACCAATTCTGCCAGCGCAAGCCGAGCCTCTCCCGTCGATAGACACTCAAATACGACAGGCATTCTGGGTTCATAACAGGTCAAAGGATCAAGACAGTCGATCGAGAAGATCCATCTGCGTAGGTCGACGGCCTGGACGTTCGCCATGTCATCGAGAAGAACTGCCAGCATTGCCAGCTTCGTGGTGGCTGTCTGCAGCATGCCGAAAGCGTGGTCAAGGCCGTCGTGTAGGTCGTCAAGTGAGAAAGAAGAGTGTGGTAGCGTAAAGTACATCATTTCGCGGTGCGCATCGCGGATCAGACCACGCAAGATGGTTTGTGGACATGGCTCGATTGCGTTGAGTAGTGGATGTGGCTCTTCTTCTTCAATAGCGAGGGGTAGGGCATCGAGAGTTGGCGGGGGCGAAGATGGATGATGAAGAACTGACTGGTTGGTGTCTGATTCGCCGCTGTCCCCGGAGTCGAAAGAGTTGATCTCTCGGATGTGTGATTCGAGCTCGTCTTCAGAGACGCAGTGATTGCTGCCCACTTCGATACCTGTGTCGCCAGCCTTGTTGTCAAGAGCGGTCTCTTCTGACCACCAAGTATCAGCAGCGCCGTGAGCTTCATCTGATGAAGCATCTTTGAGCGAGACTGCCGATAGCTCTTCGTGCTGCTGTGGCCTTTTCTCATGCAACTCAGTAGTGGATTCGGTCTTTTCTTTCTGCATCTTGATTTCCTGGACTATGCGACTCCACTCATTACCTCCCCAATCGGGAGCTGCTGGTGCGGGTGCTGCGGTAGCGTCGCCAGAAAATCGAGGTTGTGAGATAGAGTGTGGACGGCTGGCCGACGGTGTTTCATAACGCGCCAGTTTCGAAGGCGCCGTGAATGATCTTGCGGTCTTGCTTGACATAACGTGAGAATGCGGTGGCGGCGTAAGAGGGTCGTCGGCGCTGCTGTCGCTACGGCTCGAGTCACCGCCGTCCATGTTGACTTGATCGCGCGGCGAGGCCGAGGTGGTCTTTGTTTGGAGGTTGGCTTGCTTTTGTACGGGCCAGGAGCAAATGGGAATTAAAGTGGTTGCGCAAGTTTGGAGAACAGGCGTGCCGCGTTTGGTTGCTTGAAAAAATTGGAGTGAGGTTGAAACAAACTCACGTGAAGACAGCAGGCGCGACCCTCGTACTTCACATCTGAATGCACATGATCTCGGGACTGTGACATCTACTTTACTGCAGTGAATCCTTTATTGCCATTCATTGACTTTTACGTCTATCATTTCACATCATTCCTTCGCCATCGTAGACGACATAAGGCACACTTAAAGCTTGGACAGAACAGCGTCGGCAGAGGATACCTGTAAATCTTATTAGCCCTCACTATTCTTCTTCTTCTATCACTCTGCATCGGTCCAAACTTACCTTGACATCCTTAGGAGAGGCCTCGTTCTCCGCGTAGCTGACAGTGCCATCCTTCTCAATGATCATGGCCCACCTGCCGTTCCTGTCACCCATACCAGCAGCCCAGCCGTGGTTCTTGGAGAATGAAGAGTCGCTCATGAAGAGGACCTTGGTGTCCTCCTTGCAGCCGTTGACCTTGCCCCAGGCACTCATGACGAACGGGTCGTTGCTGGCAATGACAACGACAAGGTCGACGCCCTTGGACTGGAGCTTGTCGAAGTTCTCGAGGTAGGGCGGGATGTGGTAGGCCTGGCAGCTGGGAGTGAAGGCGCCGGGAACGGAGACAAGAACGACCTTCTTGCCGGCGAACTCCTTGCTGGCATCGTAAGACTGAGGAAGGCCGCAGGAGGTAGGGCTAGGGTCAGTGATTGGGGCCCAGCTGTGTACTTTGTCAGCGAGATGGCATGAGAGGTGCAAATGCAGGGTGCTTAGTCTTACTCGAACTTGACGTCCGAAGGGAACTTGTCGCCAGCCTGGAGAGGAGCCATTGTGTAGAAAGATGTTTTGTTGTGCAGGTGAGAATTCGTGGAAGTTTGAGAGGGTGTTGGAAGAAGATACAGAAGCCGGAAGGCGGTATGATCTTGAATCAAATATAGCGTAGGGCGCTACTTCCACCACCGGAAACACCTCAATGGCCGAAGAGCGGCCAACAATTCCAAATGTCCACCAAAGCACACAACCAAACGAGGGGCCAGACAACAAACATTGGTGGGGCGATGACGAAATCAGCTAATGCAAAGCTTCAGGTCTTCATCCGACCTCGGCATCTTGAAGAGATACGGGTGCTTGCTATTTTTTGATTATTTCCATGTTTATTGATCGAGATTGAATGATAATGGCAAACAACGCAGGAGTTCATGTTGTTTAGATCATGGAGATGTAGGAGGGTTTGAGGGGCGTTATGACATACATGTATGTTTTCGTGACTTAACAGTTATGCATACGTATGAATCAGCGCACCATCTGCGACTTGCTGACAAGGGTCATGGAGCCGTAGCTCGGAGAGCTCATGGGACGACATGGTCTTTATAAACGGCCATTTACACTTCAAAAGGATCGTTACATGAACTCCTGTTCGATCCTCTCACCAGTAGTCGACCAATCCTATATACGTCTACACAAGCCCTGCCATCCCCCATCATGTCACTCGTGCCACCCTTTGACGAAAAGTCAGCAAGGGCCAAGGTGAAGAAGGCGCAGGACACCTGGAACACCCAGTGAGTACTAGCCCCAGACACAGCAGCCCTGCCTTCTAACAAAAAGTCTTGAGGGATCCCGCCGTCATTTCCAAAGCATACACCGATGACTCCATCTGGCGTAACCGAAATCTTTTCCTGACCGGCACCCAATCCATCATCGATTTCTTGACCGCCAAGTGGGAGAAAGAGAAGTCGTATCGTCTGCGCAAGGAGCTTTTCGCTTTTACAGACAACAAGATTGCAGTGCAGTTTTGGTACGAGTACCAGGACAAGCACGATGGGATGAAGTGGAAGCGATGCTACGGGCTCGAAGACTGGACCTTCGCGGAGGATGGTCGAATGAGGAAGAGGCAGATGAGCGGCAATGATGTCGAGATCTCGGAGGAAGAGCGTTGGTTCAAGGATGGGCTGGACGTGAATGCTGTCAACATCTCGGAGAAGCATTGGTGATGGTGTGAATCGGTATTGGCCGGAGTGTTGCTGGTTATCCGGGCGTGACGAGGCAGTATTCTGTAGGAGTATGAGATTGTCGACCTACAGCGCTTTTTATGCCAAAGCGTGTGTTACAGTTGCGCACACTCTGTATCTTTGGCGGCATTTGCATCATCGCCCGAGAGATTGGTAGTGCTTCAAGCTGGCGGTGTATCATGCACCACAACAAGCAGAAACTTCGAGTCCGGCACCACAACCAGCTCGTTCTTCTTTGTTCTCAGCCGCAAAAGTTTCACCTCATCACTCTCTCCGTTAAGCTCCTCGGTCATTTCGCCCGCGTTCTTGACAAAGTTCCAGACCAATCTTGCGACGGCATCTGCGTTTCGTGTGCCCTTCTTCTTGCCTTCCGTATCCGTGCCGCCGATACCATTCGGAGCAGATTCGCCCTCTTCAGAGATATCCTCCGCGGTGATCAGGCCGGTGGAGCGCACGATCGCGCCAGTGTCACGAGAGAGGATCAAGGTGCTCTGAACGCCGGGTCGCTGTGAGAGGCGCGCCAGGAGAGCGGCAGTCTCGGCGGAAGGAGATGTTTGCTGCATTGTATCCGAACAGAGATTTGTACGCTGCGTGATATCGGTGTTGTGAGGAGGTGAAGTGGCCTGTCGTGGATCCCGTAAATATGTTTGTGTACTGCAGGGGGACCCTTAAAGGCTGCTCGACTCGAGCTTCAACTCTCGCAGCAAGCGCAACTTCCTCTGCCAAGGCCGAACGCTCTGCTTTGCAATGAGATTCTCTTCGCCATCTCGATGCCAGCCGAACATTTAATATTCTAGGCCTGTATTTCGGTCATTGAATATCGCAACTAAGAAAACCCAGCACAATGACCAACTCAAGCAAAAAGAAAAAGGAGAAGAAGCAGGATTTTCAAAAGCAAAAGCTGAAAGTTGGAAAAGCCAGACCAAAGAACACCAACGCCACAGATACCAGCTTTGCTGCAAAATGTATGCATGCGGTCCTACACGAACAGTGGAACCATGTGACTGACAGTGGACAGCAATCGTTCTCAAGCAGCAAAGTCTGACTGAAGCCGGCCGTGATGCCGCTGCAATCTTCAATCACAACCTTTCATTGACCACCAGCAAAAACGATGCGCAACGCAAGGACGCCCTATCATATTTGACAAACGCCATCGCAACCACCGAAGCTCCATATCCACAACCGCCTTCTGTGATCATCGCCAAAGTCCAGCCTCTCATCCTCGATGGCACTCCAGCGGTTCGGCAACAGCTGCTCAAACTTTTCAAAAGCCTTCCTCCCACCCAGCTTGGTCCTCTTGATGGAACGCTACTCTATGCGCGTGCTGGCATGACACATCTCTCTACAGATATCCGAATTGCGGCCCTCGACACTCTGGACTGGCTGCTTGCATCCAACAGCGATGCGGTGGTCAGCTGCGCTGGCGGCTGGATCAAAACGCTCAAGACATTTCAGAATTTGCTTTCTTGGACCGCACAAGGCAGCCTTCTCACCAGCGCATCGGGTGCGAAATGGTCAAACACCAAGTCTTCCGGCTCGCTGGGCAACAACAAGCTGCTGGTGCATCAGCTCAGCACTCTAGCGAAGTTCCTGTCCGCCGGTCTGACAAGACGAGCATATGACCCAAATCTCCTAGCTGTGAAAGCTGCGCAAATTTTCCCTCAATGGCACACGGATGCACACGTCTTACCTACGAAGAGCAACTGCTATGGTTACCTTAACCTTTTTGGCGCACCAAGAGATTTGGAGAGTGAGATGTACGACGACGCAGAAGAGCGCATTGAAGCACTGCACGAGTCCGGACTGTACGACATCTTCAAGTACGGAGTTGGTGAGGTCAAAAAAGAAGGCGGCGAGGTTGGCCGAGCGGCTTCTGGACTCGACAAAGCGTTGAGGCTTGCTGAGCAGGGCTGATGAGGAGCCCGGCTTGGTTCTATATGCAAGCACCCGAATCACATCCTTGCTGAGCAGCCTTGGTGACAGGCAACTGCTCTAACCGGGTACCTACGCCGATGCATAAGAGGGCAGGGCAAATCTGCACCACAGCAGCATATCTCTGGTCTGCGGACGGTAATCCTGCAGCTTCATGCACGAGGACGCGTTCCATCGCAGCCTTAGCGATGTCCATCTTCAAGAGCCCTATGATGGATTGCAGCAAGTGCAATGCCGCCATTCAAGGGCGGTATCACGTGGCTCATGTACAAAAGCTGGCTTACGAATGCGAAGTTAAATTCCGGCAAAGGTTCTCGGAGGTGGATAGCGGACGTTTCATGCAGGTATCACCGACGTTGGGCAATTAGGTCTCACGGGACGTGAAGAAACTCCGTGACCGTTGAGTATGTAGTCTTGACACATCTAACCAGGTCTGGTGCTGAAGTACACAAGGCAGCTACCAAGACATACCGTCATATTGATCAGGAAACTTCGAAGTCAACCTCTTGTTCCACCAAGATTCGTAGTGATACAGATGTCCCTCATGAAACTTCTGGGTCGGGATAGCCGTGTCGTCGTATGGACGGGGAAAGCCGCAAAAACAAAGAGATCTGTTCTCTCGTCTCTCGGTTCGATGGGATCGGGAATCGAAGATCCAGCGATTGGACGATGATACAATTCAATGCGTGGCGCAGTAATCTCACTTCATGGTGTCATGTCTTGGTTCCAAGACCTGGCAAAACTTGGAGACTGTATGTGGTAAACCTTAATGACTATACCGACCCCTCCATTTGGTCCAGCGGCGCCACCTACCGCGTCGGTCATACAATCAACCGGTCAACGTCGAGGGGTCGATCGTGCAACGGCACTTATAACAAGCGAGATGTTTACGAACCGTGAGCGATCAGGAAGGTCAACACTGAGCCGGCAAATCGTGCCTGTATGCGTCCATAGTAACTCGCACTCGCTAACGTGCTGTGAGTGTGCCTATACAATTTGAACGTACCGTAAGCCTGAAATACACAATATCGACGGGTCATTTTACCATCATTTTAACCGCGGCTCCTCACGGGTTGTTGGTGGCACCGGTCTTGCATATATGTTGTGGCTTAGGGTCTCGAACACTGTAATGTCGTATTTCTCACTACTGCAGGCCACCAGGCGGCTCCATTTATAAGCTCGCCAGCGCTACACCTGCACCTGCATCTGCCGGGCTACTCGCACCAGCCGCCTCAACCAAGCATACCACAGTGCAACGCAGCGTGATGCTTCAAATAGTTTGTGTCCCTTCCCACATGGCATTGCTTATCTCTCGCCTTCCATTCGTCCATGCGCCTACCGGAGCACAGCAGAGATATTGCACCGTCTTAGCGTGCTTATCATTGCCCAGGAATCTGCAAGGCGTTCTCTTGGCGCCAATGAGTTCTTGACGCGTCCACGCCGCCGTTATTCTTTCTGCCAATCTGCTTAACTCGCCAAAGCATTGGCACCGTCGCTACCCCAGGACGGTTAATGAGTGGAGCAGCATCTTGGTCTCGATGGGTTGCCCCGTGGGGATCTGAGACTAGGGCAGGCGCACGTTTCAACCACGCCGACACCTTTCCTTTGCATTCACAGCAGCTAGACCGTCGTTTGCCAAGGCGCGTCCACATGTGCAACGTGGGCGCAAAAGGGCATTCAGCTCGGTTGCCAGCCTTTTGTCCGGGGCACGAGGTCGTATAAGTCGTAGATCACCCTTCTACTGCCTGCTCAAAAGCGGCCTGTACTTCCTTTTCTGTGGTTCCCAGCTTTTTCACACTTTTCGCCGCCTATCGGTGTTTTCCCCAAAATGACGGACGTCAAAGATCCTCGCACCCTCCACACGGAGGACGTTAGCAGCTCAGATGGAGACGTTGCCGAAAAGGCTTCCATCGCTGGTGGCCATGCCGAGAGTCTCAACGATCTCGAGGACCCAGATGCTGGCAAGAGCCCAGAGGAGCGGGCTGCGATCGTACGTAATGCGCTACACCGTCGGTAGATCCATCGCTAACACCTCGAAAGGACAAGAAACTCATGTGGAAGGTCGATCGTTGGCTCATCCCGTGGCTCTGTTTGCTCTATCTGCTCAGCTTCCTCGGTATGCGAGTCTTTCTCCCCTGCGCGAGACGCACGACTAACATTTGCCTCGCATTCAGATCGTACCAACATCGGCAACGCTCGTCTCGCCAATATGGAAACCGATTTGGGCATGGCTGGACATGACTACAACAACGCCTTGACCATCTTTTTCATCTCCTACGCTTTGGCTGAGCCCGTCACCAACGTCTTGCTCAAGCGTCTCACACCTCGCGTGTTCTTCACTGGCATCATCTTGCTCTGGGGTCTGATCATGACCTTGATGGGACTCGTCAAGAATTATCCTGCCCTGCTGGCTTGTCGCTTCCTTCTTGGTCTGGCCGAGGCTGGTCTATTCCCTGGTGTCAACTACTATCTCAGTTGCTGGTACAAGCGCTCTGAACTCGGTCTTCGCGCTGCGACTTTCTTTTCTGCTGCAGCGCTGGCTGGCTCTTTCGGTGGCTTGTTGGCTGCTGCAATCGCGCTTATGGACGGCATCGGAGGCATGGACGGTTGGGCATGGATCTTCATCATCGAGGTAAGACAATCAATATGATGAGCTAGCTGTAACTCTCACTGACAGAAAACTCAGGGTCTCGCAACGATGTTCGTTGGTTGCTTCTGTTGGTGGATGGTCTTCGACTGGCCTGGCACTGCAGGTTTCCTCTCCCCCGAAGATCGCCTTCGTGTTCGCCGTCGTCTTGCTGCCGACAACCAGTCAAACACCGCAGAAGAGTATGATCGCCGCCACGTCTACGCCGCTTTGAAGGACTGGAAGTGCTGGGGATACGCAGTCATTTACATGGGTTGCCTGATGCCTTTGTACGCCTTCTCGTTGTTCCTCCCTACCATCATTGCTGGTATGGGCCACAAAGGCACACGCGCCCAACTTCTCTCAGTCCCTCCCTATGCCGTCGCAGCGACAATCACCATTCTTGTCGGTTACCTTGGAGACAAAACTCGTCAAAGGGCTATCCTCAACATGATCGTGGTGGTCATTGGTATCGTCGGCTTTGTTATGCTCATTGCATCTAGCAACCCAACGATCCAATACGCCGGTACTTTCCTCGGCGCAGTCGGCATCTATCCCACCATCCCCAACACACTCTCATGGTGCAGCAACAACATCGAGGGAGTCTACAAGCGCGGTGTCATCATCGGCATCGTCGTCGGCTCTGGTAACCTCAACGGTGTTGTGTCTTCCAACATCTTCCTGGTGGAGGAAAAGCCAAGATACTGGACCGGTCATGGTATGGTGCTTGCTTACATGAGTTTGTTCCTGCTCGGAGGCACCGTCTTCATGTACCTCATGCTAAGGCGCGAGAACTCGAAGAGGCGCAGCGGCGCTAGGGACAACATGCACAACGGCAAGACCGCGGATGAGATTTGGGTTGCAGGTGACAACAGGCCTGATTTCATCTATTCCTTGTAGAGGATTGGTTGCCACACCGGCGTTCAAGGCACGAAAGACGGAATTATGAAAACCAGCGGTGGTATGGGAAGCTTCTTGTTATAGCACGCTTCACAGATGTCCATACAATCAGACTTTTGGTTGTGATATACTCCCCAGATTCGTTCCTGCATTTCACCATGATGCCGAGGCCGTTTTTTGTACTCCTGAAGGTGTATGTGTTCCAGGAACTGAAGTCCAAATATACTTCCTCCTGCTGCACTTTGTGGGTCGAATCGAAAAGGCTCAGCGCGCGAGAAACAGGGTCAACGGGTACTGTTGCTGATTACTCGACCGCAAAAGAACGCCCGTGGGGTTAGTGTGAGCTTGTCGAATGAAGCATACATGGGAATCTTTCATCTTGACCTGTTCGCCCGACGCCCCGACTAGCACTTTTGCGCCTCCGAGTCCGATGCCCCGGCAGCGAGGGTGGCGATCTGCCCGATCAACAGGGCCTCAGCCGAAATTAAACTTTGCACTCAAACCTTTTCTTCAACGTCACTCTGTCGTGGTATCGCCGCGAATGAACCGTTACGCGCAACACAATTGCACATTTTTCTGGCGAACAGACGTTACCTCCTATTGAGAAGATCACGATGTACCTAGACGCATCGATCCAGAAGCAATGCCGTCCTTCCAATATCAAGAGGTCTCAATCACCCCGTCTGTTCGCATCACAGCCGCGCAGCACAAGCATCACACAAGGGAGCCAATCCATCACGCACGGGACGCACTGTACGATCGGGTTCGCCATCGGCACGATATGACGGTTTGTGTCTTCGCGAGGTCTCGCTGTGATGCTGCTGTGAGCGAGGGTCGACCACCGACACTGCCACTTGCAACGTCGAATCTCGCACGCTCGTGCTCTTTCTTCAAACTTCGACTGTTCCGATCCACTCTTACCCGTGGCTATGTGGACTCGAGCGAGCTGGCACTTACTGATTCAAGTATACAACCCACCTTTTGTCCGAATTCTTGCATCACTCTCGTCTCCTGTTGTCTGCAATTTGCCCTTGTGAGCCTCGTTGCCGTCCTTCCCTGTCCCGCAGAACGTCTTCGCCAGGCCGTTGGGCCCTAAATTTTTTGACGCTAATGTTTTCCATGCGTATACCTTGCTTATCTACAGTCTTCGATGGCATGTATAACATGCACTCACATGTGCCTCTCCTTTCAACCCCATTGACATGGACAATCCCATTACCTCGACCTCCATCAGCCAAGTACAGTCTCTTTCAGCGCTCTCCAGTCTTTAACGTGGTCATACCTCTTAAGAGGCGATCGGTCAACCTATCATAACAAATCCCTATCATTCTCTAGATTTGTTTCAGTCTGCTGGATAACACATCATCATCATCATCATCATAGTAGTTTCCATCCGGGACCATCTCCGCGACGCCTTGACAATCGGTGAAGAGCGAGAATGTCTTTTAACGAATCACGCCCGCATCAGGGCGAGCGTCAAGCTACAATGGAAACTGTCCATGAGACACCTACCATGCAAACAGCACAAAGCAGGCAAACAGCTCAAAGCAGATCAACAGCGCAGAGCAGGCCAACAGCAAATAGCCAACAACGAACACCGACAAATCAATCATACGCCCATGTAGCGGGACATCGCCCACACGCTGGAATGTCACGGAATAACACTTTGAACACAATAACAAGCCACGGCCTCGCTGGCCCCCCAGCTTACGCCAACAATCCCCGAGGAAACAACGATGCCTACGTCCAGGAAGGCTACGAGGAAGCCAACCCATGGATGCATCAACAGCAGCAGGAAGAGGGCGACTTCTCGCTCGCCGGCAACTTCCCACGAACAGTCAGGTGGCAGCCAAAGAGGTCCTATACCGTGAAGGCAGACCAGAATGGCGAGACCGAGCCCGCGCCGCAGATGGAAGCTACAGAAGACTTGAGAGAGGGAGAAGGCGATCACGACCCCGTGGACGATGCGAGCTCCATTGGCGAGGAAGAATCCATCAAGCGCCAGAAACGCGAAGCACACCAGCAAGGCCACTCGGCCACAGTCAACGAACCCCAGCCTTATGTTCAGATGGACCACTCTCTGCCGCCCGAATCACAAGCATTCAACGCCTGGGCAAGATTCAGAATGAAGCTCCAGAGGCCCATGGCGGAATTCCTGGGCATGTCAATCTTCATGTTCCTTGGAACGAGCGCCAACTTCAGCGTGTACGTCTCACAAGCACAAGCCGGTGATCAACAAACTGTGTGGTGGACATGGGGTTTCGCCGTTATGATCGGTATTTATATTGCTGGTGGCTCTTCCGGTGGTTTCCTCAACCCCATGCTCATCGTCATGCTATCTATTTTCCGCGGATTCCCTGCCCGCCGCATACCAACATACATCTTCGCGCAAGTCTTGGGCGCTTTCGTCGGTGCCCTTCTCGCTTTCAGTGTTTACAAAGACAGCATTATGAGCGTCGACGGCGCCCTTCTACCCGAAACATCCGGTGTGAGATTCTACACTCAACCGCAATCAGACCACATTTCTGCCTCGACAGCCTTCACAGTCGAAATGCTTGGAAGCGCCGTGATCAGCTGTGCGATCCTCGCGCTCGGTGACAGTGGCAACTCGCCTCCCGGAGCCGGTATGCACGCCCTCATCATTGGCCTGCTCATCACTACGACCTGCATGGCTCTCGGCTGGACGACGAGAGGTTGTTTCAACCCCGCTCGCGATCTGGGACCACGCCTCGCAGCTCTCGCTGTTGGATACCCGCTACACTCTTTCTCGGACTGGTCGCACTTCTGGATCTGGGGTGCATGGGTGGCCCCATTGGTTGGCGGCATCATCGGCGGCGTTGCATATGATGGGTGTGTTTTCAAAGGCGGCGAGAGCCCCATCAACTATTCGGGCACGCTGTGGAAGAAGAAGGGATTACAGAAGGAGGGAGAATTCTTCGACAGGATCATGCGCAATCCTGCTAAGGCGGAAGATGTCAACCGCAGACTGGAAGGTGGCGAGTTGCATACTGTTGAGAGTTATGTGCAGAAGACGTCTGGAGAGGGTGGCGGCGGTGATGGTGGTGAGGATGGCGATGCGGCTCCGTCACAAAAGCAGGGTTCGGAAAGATCTGGATCTGGACCTCGCAATGCTGAGGATGCGGACCACCGTCGCGATGCAGTTTTCACGGAATGGTTGGACCGACGATTCGGAAGAGCGGATTGATAGGGCGGTAACAGCCAACTCGTCCCTTTTCGACGAACGACAGAGGTGCTCTTTTGCATGCTCGTTTGCAAGACACCGGTCTCAGCACTGCTGTCTGTTTTCTTCTCTTTCTCTTTTTTTCAAAGTTCACAAGCATCTTTACCAGTGTGATGCTTCTTTCTTTTCTTCTGCCTTGTTATCGTTCAGCAAGGCGCAATGGGTCGCTTTTTCCAGCGAAGGATATTGTGAGACAGTGGATGAGTTTCACAGTCTTAATTTGATTGGTACCTAAGCACAGTCTATATATTTGCATACAGAACTTTACTTAGGCACATAATCCCGTCAGATCTATCAATGATTGACAAGTGTTGACCGATCTTGTCTATTGGGCTATTTTTCGTGTCGTTGGAACGGTACGAACCATTTGGGAATCCTGCATAATATGAGGATTTGCCTTAAGTGCTGCTGTAATAAAACTACGAACAGAGAGCGAGATATTTGCACGCAGAGACCATAAGTGTAAACTCCATACACCAGAACATAAGTTGAGTAGGTGCCCAGCATTCACCCGCCCCAGCCAGTCTGTAAGAATTGCCAACGAGAACGCTAATGGTCCAACAACTAATCATAATACATCCATGCAATAGAACACAAACCCAGCCTCACAGTCCTCTCCTCCGCGGCACAAGAAAAGGAAAATTCCAACCTTCAGCACTGCTACTCTCCATAACACGAATATTCTCGCCGTTTCTCAGGTTCCCCCGAGCACCACCCTAGCGGAAGAACCAATAAGAAAAAATATTCCGAACAGCATAATTAACGCGTGATCGTCAATCTCTCGTTCATTCATTCATCCAGTCGTCGATCAATCATCGCTGTTTTGCCTGGTAGTCCATAAAAAAAAGTAAACGCACTCGTTCATTCGACTCGCGGGTTTCCATCGGCAGAGTCCTACTCCGAGCGATTTCCTCCCGCATAAGCCTGAGAATCGCGACGTGCGCGATTGCGCGCCTCGCGCCGTGAAAGCATGTCTTGGTCTTGCGCCCATTCGGAGGTGCGACGGTCTTCGCGGCGTCTGTTGTGGAACGGATGAGTAAGGGCATGAGTGCGGGAGTCAAGTTGAGTGAGTGAGTGAGTGAGTGAGTGAATCTGTTGTTGAAGGATAGGAGGTAGAAGATTGCAAGTGTGGAAGGGGGAGCCCAGCGGCAGAAAAGGATGTATTCGGGGAAATTTGCATAGATGGAAACTTACTTTGAAGATGATGAAGGTGGTCCAGTGGGCGGCGGCGGGATAGGCTTCCTAGGGTCTACGAACCTTTGACTTGCTTCAAAGCGATTAGCTCCGATGCCACTAATTGCAGCTCATAAGCCTGATTACGAGAGGCCCAGGCCTCCATAACGTTGAGAGATAGCCTTACCACGAGGGGGGCGCTCTGCGTCGCGAGCGGGACGACGTTCACTGCGAGTGCGGCGCGGTGGGGAGGGGGAGCGCGAGGGCGTATAACCGCCCTGACTGCGAGGGGAAGGAGCCTGGAATGGGCCTGCGAATGCGCGCGGATCATAAGGTGATGCTGAGGGTGAGTTGTTGTATTTAGTCGAGACAGATGGTGGCGGTGAGACTTGATTCACGTTGTTCGGTTGAATTGAGCTCGTCATAGATGCGGGCGGTGGTGGTGGGTATGCTTGCTGGGTGACTGGGGTTTGTGTCGCGCTGGTGCCGTAGATGTTGGCATACGGGACGTAGCCAGTGACGATTGGAGTTACCACAGGAGCGGCAGGCGGAATTGGAGACCTTTGGGCTTGTTGAGACAATGCCGCTGCAGTGCCGGCACTGGCAGCTGCTGCGGCTGCAGAGTTGCGGCTGTTGATGATGTTCGAGTCTGAAGTACCAAGCGGTCTTTGATCAACAATGGGCGGAGTGTCGCAGGGTCTGCCATTTGGAACATAACTGCGCCTAGAGCTGCTCTGGCGTGAGATGTCTTCGTCGCGTCCGTAACGGTCGTCGTCCTCGTGATAAGTCCTCCTCCTCGCGCCGTGATGGCGGTCCCTATCGGCGTATCTAGGGTCAAAATCGTTGCTTCCATCATAGGAGCTTCTGCTGCGAGCATGTCTTCTGCGCCTGTCGCCCGAATGAGTGTGTCGATCATCTTGATAGTGGTCGTCTTCGTAGCGAGCGCGGCGATCTTCGTATTCGTCGCTGTGTCTTCGGCGGCGCGATTTCTCTCGTTTGCTGCGACGCTTCTCCTCATTGCGATGGTCGCGGCGCTCCTGTTCCTTTTCCTTGAAGTAGCCACCAGGCACTTTATCGAACCAGCTGTCCGGGATCTTGTCGGCACCGTACATGATGCCGCGCAGTACCAGTTTCTCCATGATGTGATGTGCGCGGCTTGTGCCGGCGACGAATTGGACGGTGAAGAAGAATGGTTCGAATGGCGGGCACAGTCAGCGTTTGATCCAGCGCTTTGTGGTGAGTGGCGCTCGCTTGCTGCAGGTTGACGCAGCCTTCCTTCCTCCTTGCTTTTATAAGCCGGTTCAAGCACTGTCGGCAGTGCGTGGCAAGCCGGTCGGTATTGCCTTGTGTTAGACTTCACTTGCTCAGACACGTGGTATGCTCCGTGGTTCTAATCAGCTAGACAGGCAAGTGAGGCCAGGTAAGCATATGACAAACAATTGTCAGTCAAGGGCAGGGTCAGGCAGGATGCGATGATACAGCACGACCATTTTCTTCAAGCATCGTCATCGGGTTGCGCAATGGCTGGCGCACAGTAGTCAAGCGCACAGTCAAACGCACAGAGCGACACGCCACAGCCTTACCACGATCACCACCCACAGCACAATCTCTATTGCCCGGAGTCAACTGCGGACATATCGTGTTCGGTTGTGAGTGGCAGGCGTGCAGGGTGCAGGGGAAAGTCGCTTCACTTCAAGTTGCAGGGTCACACGCCATCTCCACCTGACGTCGACCTGCATGTGTTTGGCGCTACGGCTTCACGCTAACCACAACCCTTGCTTCGTCTTAGCCACACGCCCGGAACTTCCGTTCACTTCACTTACCGCGGTACGGAAATGTCAAGGAATGTAAGTGAAATGTGCCAATTCCTGAGATTCGCTCCTCACGCAGTAAACCGTTTCGAGCCATTCATGTTCACTCGGGTTCTTCCACAGGAACCGAATGTCACAGTGTAATGAAACCAGCTCACGGCATCTTCGCATTCGCACGAAGACAGCTGCATGAACGCACACCAACATTCACACGAATGACCCAGGTTCAATGACTCCTCTTCGAACTCGCTCTTATATACTGCAATACCACACCTGTAACAAGCACCCAGTCACATCTCCATCCACCCATCTTCACCATGAACTCCCTCCTCTTCGCCACCTCCTTCTTCGAACCACTAATCACAGCTCTCACCAACCCCTACATCTCGTGGACCCATCGCTGGCGTCTGATACCCCTACAACTCGCTGCTTTCCCCATCTATCTCCACGCCTACATCACCTCCCCGCGCCGTCAAACAATTTACTTACCTACACGCGGCAAACACACCCTCCGTGCAATCGTCTTCTCCCCAAAAGACCAAGAAAAACACAAACCCCGACCCCTTCACATCGATTTCCACGGTGGCGGATTTCTAGGTGGAATCGCCGAATACGATGCTCCCTTCTGCGCGCTCTTGAGAGATCGCTCTTCTACCGTGGTTGTCTCCGTGGAATACCGCCACGCACCTGCAAATGTGTATCCTGCTGCGCATGAAGATGCCGAAGATGCTGTGGACTGGCTGCTCGCGAATGCGAAAGAGCTGTGGAATTCCGATCCTGAGAATTTGACTGTTAGTGGGTTTTCCGCGGGTGCCAATCTGATGATGGTCGCAGGTAGGCGAGCCAGAGCTGCTGTTGGATTCTATGCGCCGGTGAGCTTGAGTCTGGTGTTCTTCTCGATTGGCGTTGTTTGCATTGGTCACAATTGACGTTTTGAAGGTCGACTTGAGCATCCCTCCTCGGGAGAAGCCAAAGCCGCCTGGCTTTCCCACCAAAGACCCGACGGAAGTCCTCTTGCCGCTTTATGACGCTTATGCTAGCGGATGCGTAGCGAACAGACAATCTGACTCCCGCCTGAGTCTGATTTCCAGGTCCGCCGAAAGTCTGCCGAGAAAGCTACTTCTGATTGTCCCGGCGATTGATATTCTGCTTCAAGAGCAATTGACCTTCGTTGAGCGTTTGAATCGGGAAGCGAAGCACGATGGAACCGAAGACGGGGAGCTGGCTAAGGCTATGGTTTTTGACAAAGGTTTCCATGGATGGTTGGAAGGTGCGTATTATTGAAGCGACATTTGTTGTGTGCGAGAGGGCCTATGGCTGAGTTACGCTGATACCTTCAAGTCCCTTCCGCTATCATTGACAACAAAGACGATCGTGAGAAAGCGTTCGGCGCTGCTATCGACTTTCTAACGACAGTTCACCGTCGGCAGTGACTTCGACCTGTCGTTCGCTGTATTCTTTCGACCTGTCGAATTGTCATGTGACAAGGTTTGTCTTTTGCTAGAACACCACATAGCCCACTCGACTTCTTCCTTGAGAACAAGAATTAAAGCTTACATCTCGTCACTACGTTTACTGCAATTTGTTCATGCCATGTACGTTTGATATCCGATTGTTCTAGAGAAGGTGTAGCTTACCTCAGAGGGGAAGAGTTCGTGAGAGGGATAATGCGATGAGCTGTGTATCGTGCAATGTCTGTATGATTATATACGTTTTCACCTTCATCCATGTAGGTAGTGCAAAGCCACGCCGCCTCAACGCTTCTGATGCAAAAAGCTGATCTCCTTCGCCGCATCGTCAGCCAGCCCACAAACCTCCCCAAAATCCCCAACCTCCTCTCCCCTCCTATCAACCCTCTCAACAAACTCCTCAATCGGGCAACTATGCCCCGGCCCATCTTCACACCCCGGAACAGCCACAATGCCATCATTGACATTGACGCGCACAAAAAGCTTATCCGGGCGCTGTGGCTCGCAGTAAACGTGATTAGGATAGAGGGGGTTGTTCCAGCAGTATTGCCGGGGCGTGCAAGACAAGCGTTCAAAAATTATGCGGCCTCCCATGGGCGTGATCTCGGATGTGCGCCAAGTGCGGTTGTGCAGGACCTGTGTGGTTGGTAGGTCGGGGTTTTGAGGGAAGAGGTTGAGAGCGGCGAGCATGGGGATTATGTCACCGTCGTGGGCGCTGTGCGAGATGGTTAGTATGGGAAAAGGTGAGGTGCTTGGGTGGTACGTACAAGCTGAAGAAAAAGGGGCTTCGTAGCCTGTCTGGAGATCGAAGGAGAGTGGTAGTGGCGTTTAGCCAAAGCCAGCCCATTGTTGCCCCGTAAGGATTACCAGGTCCGGATCGGTAGTAGTGCAGTAGGTCGCGGGCGTATTCGAAGCTCTCCCATTCTTCGTGGGCGAAGGCGTTGCACCAGGGTGAACTTCCCGTGGCAATGGTTTCGAAGCCGCAGATCTCTTGCATAGTGTATACCTCTTCTGTAGAGAATGGCATGCTGGGGTTCTCCCGTGCGAACCTGGCTGCGATCGGCGGGATATACGTTGATTGGAAATTTGCCAGCATTCGTGCACCATAGCCGTGGCCGTAGTCATCCACGTCGTTGGCGTAGTTGAGACATGTGTCGCCCGGCGTAAGAGTGTCGGCTCCTCTGTCTGGCGTCTCAGGTATGACTTCTAGGTGGCCACACGTGTGACGTTGCCTTGGAAGGCCAAAGAAGCCATGGCCAAAGTAGCGGGCTGATTCTTCTACCCGAGTGGAGCCGCTGGCCCAGAAGGTCACATTCGCTCCGTACATGTCATAGAGCAAGTCAATGTAGCGCGTCCGCAAGTTGACTCCCGTTGTGAATGCTTCAAGTGTGCCAGCGTAAGGTCCGGTCGCGACTAGATTCTCTAGATCGCCTGGTGGTGCGTGTGAGAATAATTCCCATTCGTTTGCGAACGATAGGGAACCATTCAGCGAGTTTTCATGGTGGTATATGCGGAGGAATAGGTCACGTATACCTACAGATCGATGGTAAATGTGGTCTTCCTAGTATGGCTAGGCGAGAAGATCAACTTACGTTTGCCTACTTTGGCAGTGGGATAACGTTCTGCGTGTCTTGACATCTACAAGTGAAAAGGAACAGGATTAGAGATGCACCTACCGCGTGTATGCTTACTGTACCTACCATATGGACCTGATCTACATGACAGTCCTCCGGAACTGATATGTTTGGGCTGGCAAGACCAGATAATTTCGGTATCCACGGGCTGTTGCCTCCCAAGTGGTAAAGTTGGTTCCAAGACGGTGAAGTTACTGGAGCAGCAACATCTTCAAAAGTGAGGTCTCCATGAGCAGAAGAGACATAGCGCGCGAGCCATCGAAAATCACCGAGCGAAGTGTTTCCAATGTATAGAAGAGTGGCGCAGATTGCTACCAGGCCAGACGCAATATAGAGTCCGCGTCCCATGATGGCCAGCGTTCAATCACTCGCTCTGCGTAAATGATATAGCGTTGCGTTGTTGACACCGTGTAGCAAAATTGGAATCGTGTGTGATGTTCATTTATACCTTAGTAGGAGGGTCTTGCGTGTTGGCAGCGTATTGGAGCGCATCATCTGGCCAATGAAAGCCCAGGGTGGAGTGACAGCGCGGCAGCTCTCCACACCAAGTCCAGCTGCTTAGCTGGCTTCGACCGAGTCTCATAGTAACGACGATCAACCACAAACACAAAAGGTATATACCTCATATACCTCACTCTCCTTCAACACGCCGACCATGCTCGTCTCCTTGACAGTCGGCAAGGTCGACGCCGGCGTTGCCGTGCTTCTGACCGAAGACAAGCGTCTCGTGAGTCCCATCCACCCATTCACCACATTTCCCCTATTGATCAAGACCATGCTGACCAACATGTCGCCAGATTGAGTTCCCTTCAATCCTCCTCCCTCCCGATATCCACTCCGGCAGCATTGTCGACATAAATGTTGCCCGCAACCAACACGCCGAAGCGATCGCCGACCAGAAGTTCTCCGCCCTGCAATCCGACATCTACAACACCTTTGGCACCAAGTCTCCATCTGCCCCCATTCTCCGATGCCGCAACGCAACCCAGACAAGCGTGGTGCTGGAATGGGACCCCATTGATCTCGCGACTGCGGAACTGCGCAGCCTCAGCCTGTACCGCAATGGTAACAAGGCCGGCGCGATTCCCAAGGACAAGCTGAGCACCAAAATCTCCGGTTTGGCTCTCGATACCGAGTACACCTTCCACCTTGTACTGCGCACTTCGGCTGGCCAGTACAGCTCTGAGCGACTCACTGTCAAGACTCACACCATGGACAACCTCTCCGGTATCACGGTCTCTCCAGGTGTCATGCCCAATCAGCTCAAGGACAGCCTGGCGGAGACTGTCAACCGCATCGGTGCGAAGCTCATTGACAGTGTGCGCATTGACACAACGCACTTCGTGTGCACGGAGCCGCGTGGCCAGGCATGGGAGAAAGCCGTGGAAATGAACGTGCCGGTCGTTGTGCCGGACTGGGTCAAGGGCTGCGAGCGCGAGGGAAGGATTGTGGGTGTGAGGGGATATTATCTCGATGCCGACCCGAAGCTGAGGCAAATGGGCACGAGTACTGTCCAGCGATCAAGCGTGAGCACCGCCGCAGCAAGGGACAGCCCGAGAATCGAGCACACGCCGCCTACGCCTGAAAGACCAACCCGCTCTGAGCGAACTGTGACAGATGATGGCGCCTCGGAACCTCCCCGCCCTCCACCCAAGCAGAACGACGAACAAATGACCCCGCAAGATGAGTGGCCTGGTAGGAGAGGATATGTTGCGGACGAGAGGCAAGAAGCTCCTCCTAGGAGTCCTTTTGCGGGACACAGCGGAGACTACAGCGACGATGAAGATGGCAACGACTCGGATGACACGGAGAAAGCTATGGAGATGGGAAGAGAAGAAGCTGAATCTTGGCCACGCGTGTCTGTGCCAACTGAAGAAGACACTACTGAGGAAGAGGCTGCGGAGGTTGCGGCCGAAGATGGCAAGGCAGAAGTCGTCAAAGCCGAAGACGATGTTGCGGAGGACGATAAGGAAGAAGAGGGCAAAGCAGAAGAAGTTAAGGCGGACGATTCCGATGCGGACAATGTCAAGGCAACTGAGGCCAAGGCAGCCGACAACAAGGGGAGTGACAACAAGGGCGAAGACGGCAAGGGCGAGTTCGACGAAGTGGCACTTTGAGAAGAAGAGGTAACAATCTTCCTTTCCAACCTTCCCAATTGTAAAATACCCCCCGAGCCATCATGTTTTCATACCAACCAAGTAATCACTCTTCCAAACCATCAAACCTCACGCAACACATTTCCACCCTAAGCATCAATCATCAAGCGCCGTCCTTCTTCCTCTGCCCAACGAAGAACCCCAACCCGAAATCCTCCGTGGTGAAAGTAATCTTGGAGCCCTTCGGGAAGTAAAAGACGTCCCCCTTCGTCGCGTGGACTTTGTTGCCCGTCTCGTCCGAGATGTCGAAGCTGCCATCGACGATAATCTTCATCTCGTGGTACGTGTATTCGTATACGAGCGGAGTACCTTTTAAGAGAGAGAGATCCCGTCAGCATTGTTTCTTTTTTGCCATTTCCGCATTCCGGTGCATTGCCTAGGCTTGAAGACGCCACCATCGTCGACTAGAGGTGCGTGGATAAGGGGGCCCAGACACTCTCTTCGGTTCTCGCCTCGCCATGCTCACCTTTCTCTAGACGGTAGAAGCCTGCTGAAATCGGCGCTTGGGGGTCGTTGCCTTCGGAGGTGGCCACGTCGCCGAGGAAAGCGTTCTCATTGGCGATGAGAGGGGGTTTGAAAGTGGTTTGTGCGTTTTGGTGGTATTCGAAAGCGATTGGTTTGGAGCCCATTTTTGCTTGCTATTCTTAGGGTTTCTTGCTTGACGACGACGATGTAAACGTTTTTCTGGACTGTCTAATCTGCTGGGTTCTTGCGATTGTGGATAGGATGAAGGTGAACTAACAAGGGAAAACTACCCAAACTACCTAGTCTGGCGACTATTTGTATATACTACCAATCTAACACTCCTGCAAGACCATAGATCAGGCCAGCTACCCCTCATCTACAGCACTGCTCGCTTCGATAAGGACCTTGGGAGGGTTCCCCAAGTAGTAACCTTGTGCGGCGAAGTGGGACGGCATGGTGTTGAAAGGATACCATCAGATGCGAAGACCAAGGGAGGGGAAGGAGATGCTAAGCTATGAGCGCGCAATTCGAAGGGCCTATCACAGGGGTCTTGCGTGTCGTTGCTACGAGCTGTGGAAGCTGTGGGTTTTGGTAAGAGGCATGTCATCGAAGCTTGTCCTCGCATTGCGATACCGCATCGGGACGAGTCTGCACGTGTTATTTGCTCTCAACGCAGATCGCCTACATGTCTGCTCAGAGACAAAAAGACCATACGCGGGCTGGGATGTGGCACTGGCAGTGGCAGGTAGATGCTGGGCATGGGGATTGAGGCATATATCAGGAAGTCGGGTAGCAGTAGCAGCAGCAGACGGCCAGATTCGAGGATCTAATGTATTTAACACTGCTTTGGTCCCTCCATCATCCCATATTACATGTGCTTTTCGTCTTCTGTTTGTCGAAAGGATCCGAAAACGAACGGACGAACTCAACCAGAAAGATCGCAATGCGGAAAACAAGAAAACGAACACCGCTAAGAATCAAAACTCCCGAGCGCCAAACACAAAGCAACAATGTTCCCGCTCAAAACCGTTCAAGTTAAAAAACAACTCATCGTGTACCGGAGACACGGGTCATGATCATTTTTGAATCGAGAAGCACGGTAAGCGGCTGTCGGATCGCTTTCCAATCTTTTTCCTTTTCCTTCTCCGTTTGCGAGAGCATCCCTCGAACAATAAAGATAGACAGATGACAAGCCGAAAAGAAGCCAAAACAAAATGCGATCCACAGTCATCGTAAGAGTAATTTTTTCCAGTGCCTGGAAAGGCACCCGTCGATCGAATGCAGATGAATGGGAGTGTCATCATCCAAGAAGAACTGCGAGTTCAGGTTAGCTTCTGCTTCACATTCGATGAACATCCGCTGCTCAAAAGGGGTCCGTATCTTACCTTCCCAACCCCAATCCCACATCACACCGACCCAATGCAAGTGTCCTCGTACAGTGTAAGCCGGGTCCATCTTGCCAATATTAAGCGGTAGCGGTCTAGGTCTGCGCGGGAAACGCTCCCCATCGAAATTGCCGGAATCGGGCGAGCCGGCTCCGCTGCCTGTGCCAGAGAAAGTACCGTCACCTTCCACCCAGCTGTAAACCATGCCTTTGCGGCCTGGGTCCGCTTCCTCGAAACCCGAGCGTGTGCGCTTCAGTGGCTCTCCACGACGACGCACGGGCTGCAGCTCGGAAGTCGCGACCAATCTACGGGAGTGGCTGGGCTGGGCCTCATATGCGTTTTTGCGGCGCCAGACTTCCTCCGTGACAAGTGCGCATTTGTCGATCACGCCGATGCGCATGCGCAGGCCCATTGCCCTCCAGCGATCGCGGATCCACTGTCTGTCCTCAGAGGACACAGCTTCGCAGCCGGCAACCATGAGTGGGTAGATTTGTACTACGACGGTACGGCTGGCAAGAGGAACGGTAGCAAGGTAGCTGAGGGCCTTTTCGGCCAACTCGGCGGAAGGTAGAGAGGGAAGCTCTGGCACAGAGCGGTGAAGGTGAAGCAGTGTAGCCCATCGGTAAGCCTCGGCGGTCTGCAGCATGTGCTGAACCTGCGCAGTTGGGTCTTCAGGTGGCTCGATGTAAGTGGGAGGATCCCATGTTTCAAGGGCGATTTTGAGATCGTTAGCTTGGCTGATGAGGGCAGGAGACGTCTTCATCGAACGGCAGACTTTGCGCACGAGGTTTGCCACGCGCCCGACGAGCGGAAATAGCGTTCCTGCGCAGCCCATCAGAGGGTCGACGCGGGCATCGATGGGCATGCCAAAATCGATACCGAATCCTGGAATACCCGGCTCGCCCATGATCATCTGCGGCGCGTCGGAGGACAGGAGGAATGTGTTGTCGAAATCATTGGATTCATCGCTGTCGACCGAGGTCAAACGCGCGATAACATCCATGTAGACCCAAGCGTTACACAAAAACTTCAGACGAGCAAGCTCTCCATCACGAAGGGGGTTATCGTGGTGGTCGGACAGAGCACGCTTGACGAGTGCTTGTGCGCCCTTGATGTGTGTATTACCAGTGGCGGTATGCTGATCCCAAGATTCCGAAAAACCGAGGGCTAGTGCAGTTGCGATTGCGGTCTGGTCAGTCATGCTGTGATCCCTGATACCCTCTTGAATGTATCGGATGCTTCTAGACTTATGCTCGTGTCCCGTCAATCTCAGTCTAGGAAGATCTTGCGATGCATGATAAGCGGTCATCGCTAACAATGCATGATATAAAGCAGGAGAATCCAACGCCAGCGGCCAAATTAGGGTACGCCATGGGTTCTCAGTAGGACCATCCATTACAGAAAGAATGCCGCAAGTGAACTTGTCAAAACGCATGGCGAGCATCTCAGGGCTGTCGTCGGCCAGCACTGGTGGGCTATACATGAAGCCTTGCCACGAGTCAGAGGCATCATCAGATCGAGGAGACTCTCTGTGTGGCGGCAGCGATGACATGTAACGTGCTGCCCAGGCTAGCTGCGGGTCTTCAATTGCTTGTCCAGAACGAAGAATTTCTTCAATGTCATCGTCGAGGCCAACATGCTCATTTGAGAGCGGCCCAATTGCGAAATCATCGAGCGGCAGATGGTAGTCATCTGGCATCTGGAAAGGAATATAGTCGGCATCTTCCAGGCTGACCTCCGCCGTGGGCGCCAGAATCTCTGTGAGTGTCGGTGAGCCTGCTCCGGCAGAACGCGAGCCAGATCCAGCGCCGCCAACAGACGTAGACCTGTTGAGGACTGTCCGGGGGCTTATCGTAGAGATCGGCACACTATCAGTGTCCTTATCTAGAGGAGTGGCCGGTGCGCTGCCACCGGTGGGTGGAGGCTCAGGGTTCTCCACAATGGGAGAGATAGGACGAGTCGTGTCTGCGACGTTATCGGTGAGACGGCGTTCTGGTGCTGGCCGCTGTGGTAGTTGCAATAGCCCAGCACCAGCTTCGCCATCGTCGTTGTTGCCTATACCACTGTCTCTTGGTTTTGACGGGCCTTGGGAATTATTTGAGAGCCATTTTGATAGCGGCGGGCCCTGCGAGTCATTGGATGGCCCGGCTTGCGATATTGGCCGTGATTCGGGATTAGTAGCCACAGAGTCTCTTTTGGTTTTGTTGTTGTCAGTATTGGCAAATTGTCGCGGTGGGGATGCTGTAGATTTGTGGTCAGCTAAGAGTGATGCCAACAACGTGCGATGAGGAGACGATCGGGTATTACCTCGCTTTTGACGGTCAATGTTGACTTTGACGTTGGTCTCTTCAAACGGGCGCCATTTGAAGTCCTTCCTGTAGCCGCCGCATTCGACCTTTCGCTTTGCGCACTGCTGGCATCCTGGCTTCTCTTCGCCGCATTTCAGTCGTTTGGCCTTGCACGTTACACAGCCTGTGAATCCTCGCGATCAGTACACCGCCGGCTTGGAAGCCCACACGCTGGCGACGAGGCTCTGTTGAAGAGACCTCGCCGGGTTTTGGAGATATGTACCGTTGCGACTCTTGGACTGCTTGGGCTTGGGAGCCCCGTCCGCCGTCGAGGCATTAGACTGCTTCCGCGGTGCTGGGGGCTTTTTGATGGTATTGTTGGTATTTGAACCCTGCCTGCGGGCGTTCTTGGCCACAGGCGGCTGGTCGTCTCGCGGTTTGGGAGGCGGACTCGGGCTCTGTCGCAGGAAGACGGAGGGCGAGGGAATGTGGATGTCCTCTGCCATCACGTCCCGGAGTTGTGATGGTGTTGCGCGGTCGCACAGAGGCGTTCAGTACATCGACAGGAACATGCGTGCGTACTCGGGCAAGAAGTGAGCGAGAGCGCGAGCAAAAGTATAAGGTAAGGTTCCTTCCTGTCGCCGCCCTATCCTATCGCCCCTCGAGCGCCGACACGTTGACGACTTACTTGACCATGACTGTCTTACCCCTCCTTGGCCCAGATATCACGCGGCGCAGGTGGGGATAGGGCACGCCACCGCCAATGATTGCTGTGCAGAATACGCCTACGACGGCGCCCATGCACCCATGACACATCTGATTAAGGCTTCGACGGCAAGGCGGCTTCCATGGGACAACCGATGTTCCACATGCCCCCATACCTCCTGGAAGGTAGCGAGGTAGCCCACCTCGTCAAGCACAGCGCTATCAACAAGCATGTACCTCACTGCGTCACGATATCGTAGTCTGCAGATTGGCGCGGATGGAAGCTATCGTCTTCCGCCTGTACTCGCTGCACATAGCCGAGGTGTGGAGGGGTGGGAACGCGACGTCGAGTGGCCAGACTCTGATCTGACAGTAGTCCGTCGTAGCAGGCAGACGGATAACCGCTGGGGTGTCATGTATTAGCCAGTGTTGTTGCTGGTTGCTTATTACTAGACCCCTAGTGCCCCAATAACAGAGGTGATAAGCAAGAAAGCAAAGCCAGAGGCTCGCACAAACAGCTTGCATCCTGGGAACGATCGATAGGCGATCCACCGGAGTCGGCCCGCCGGCCGTTGAGGAGAAAGGCATTCCTCTGGAGGTACTACTATTATCTTATGTGGAACTGCAGGGCGCGAACACGGCCAAGCTAACTCGCTGCCCTAGGTGATACTGAAAGAATCGAGATTTCCGCAAAAAAACAGCGCGCTCAATATTTTGTCCGATGGGCCCGTCTTCATACCACAGCGTCACGTCACTTCGTACTATATTATTAGCACATTTCCCTCGACCCCAGGTGTTCTCCACGTTCTCCATCTCTGGGGCCCGCGACGGCCGTTGACTTTGATCATGGGACAGTCCATGCGGCCTGTAACACTGGTTGGCCCACGAACCTAGACCGCTTTTGCGCCACCCACCGGCTCATGATCACCCCGAAAAGGCTCGCGAACACTTGTCAACGTGGCATCAGAAAAAATCCAGACTATATGGCATTTCCGTCTGCAAGCCGAGATCGGCGCAGTAGGATCAGCAAGCCACGTTGATCACCCTGGCACCTTAGTTCAGCTCTAAGTGGAGAGGCGTAATCTATTCGGCTTTTGTCTTTTCAGCGAATGGAAAAAAATATTGTAAGCTATTTTATCTTGATCTCGTACTCTGTGTGCGCTCGTGCCATCTGGTACTGCAGCGTGAGTGCCAGGAATCACTTCTATAAATCCGGTTTTGAGATCCAGCCGTGTGGCAATCAACTTTTTGCTAACCGTGTTCGCTTCGAGCTGCAAGCCTAAACTGAGCAGTAATCAAAGAGCTCGCTGAAAGTGGGTGCTCTATTCCCGAAGCGCCTCCATGAAACACAAGAGTGGGTGGGATGGCATTCCTTACAGATCACAACGCATAACATATCTTGTCAAACAGGCACCGTGAGGCCCACCGGCAAGCGGCGGCATTGGAAACGCCTAGCTTGGCAATGCATCCTCACAAGACCAAGATCACAGAGGGCAAGTCATGCAGGGCATTGACAGCCGACTTGAATTCTCCGTCTGGACTTTGATTCAACGGCAAATCATTCGTCCATACCATGCCGGAAGCCCAGCGGATGCTCTTTTGGAGATGTGGCCTCTTCAGTCCAGATTAACAACAGCGCCGCTTCCCCAAGGGTAGTGACACCCAAGCGACGCCATCATTTATCGTCAACATGATCAAATGATGCGTAGTCAAATCAGCAGACGGTATCTTAACTTCGCTAAAGGTTGCAAGTACTCGCTTCAATGAGCGGTGAAGTGGCGGCTGTTGCGTTTGTTATTAGCATGACCGTATGGCTCACCTGATGTCCCAATCGTAATTGTGATAATACAACAGTGATTTTTACACTGTTTAGCTGCCGCAGAACCCGGTCGAGCCGACGGATGACCTGTCATATTTTTTGTGGTCGTACAAAGAGATCCCAACCCTGTCGAAGCTTTTGGGGTCTGTATCTTCGTTGTGTTAAGACCCCACCTTGGATGACTGAGATCTAGTCAAGCCTGATTATATGCCGTCGCCGAACTCATGGAATGCTACTTCCGAGGCACGGTAATGCGGTAAGCGAGCGGATTGTCAGCAGTGTGGTACAGCCTGGTCAACGTTGCGTATAGTAGAAGCTGAAGATGTCAAATCGGCCGTGGCTGCACCTTATCCCTCGCAACGCACAATCAAGAAGCGCTATCAAAGTAAAGATCTCACACATGCAGGATCTTTTCTAGAGAGAAATACCTTGGAGGTCTGCAACAGTACGGTACAGCACGGCGGTCGACAGCCATTGAAAAGACGCCGTGTATTGCAAACCAGCGTGAACCCCAATTCGAGACAACTCTGCCCGGAAAGATTTGGGAGTTGCCACACTTCGTGATGCCCGCCTTCATAGAGTGCAAAGTGTGGGTCGAACAGCTGAACAATCGAACACGCGATCCCAGTGTATGTTTTGAAGAAGTGAAGTCGACAGTACATTCACGTGCGAAGCAAACCTCCACATGAAGCACTGAAGTTGGCCAGCTGCACGACCCTTCGCAACGCCGAAAAGCACGGACGTCTGTAAACAATTTAACCGCGCAACCAACTTAGCAACTTCCTTCTGAATCGAGCATCGCAACTGGGAGACTACACATAATTCCCAGATCGCGCTTCGATTAAACACCTCGAACCGATACTCCACCGTTCACCATCGACATGAACACCTACGCCAACTTCGGCCGCGGTGGCATGCAAGTCCATGCGGTGCCCGAAAACGAACGCTACATCGATGCCTCCGGCAAACGCCTGCCATGGGCATACGAACGCGCAGATGGCTCTGATATCACAGCACGCCGGGAGCCTGTCGAGAAAGGGCCTTTCGGTCGCTCTATGCGCCGTCGCGGAACGAGCAGGAGCAGGTCGAAAACCGCGGAGCCTAGGAAAGAGGAGGATAGAATCAAGATTGAGAACATGGCGGCGGAAGATGCAGTTTTCAGCAAGCTCAGGACAGAGGCACGGGAAAAGGATGTGGGCAAGGGTGCTCTCCAGACGTTAGAGTCCAACGGAGTTGCAGGTGCCGCCAAAAGCGAGCCGAAAGAGCCCACCGAGGTGTTGATCTATGGGTTTGGAGAGGAGCTTCAGTGGGCAGCAATCGAGTTCTACGAGTCAGTGTCGAATGGTGTCATTCTTGAAGACTACGAGAGGCAACCGCCTGGACACCGACAGGACTTGTCGCGTTCGAGCTTGAGGGCAGCCGCACAGAGGAGCTTGACAAAAGCAGCGCTGCGGAGGAAGAACACCTTCCATGGAGGCAATCATTGGATCAAGGTCACATTCGACTCGCCGGAAGGAGCAGATCTGGCGTGCTCACGCTCACCGCATCTTGTCCGCGGACATCTCGTTTACGCAGAGCCATACAGAGGCACGGGTCCGAGCAAAGACGACCCGATCTTCGCCAGCAGTGGTGGTGCGCAGATCACCTCCGACAGCCTCCCCAAGACTTTCGCGACAAAGCCGGCAGATGCTTCACCTACGACCTCCGAAACCATATCCTCCGCTACCGTAGACGGTGCACCCAAACCAACCCAACCACCACCACGCATGGGCTCTTTCGGCGGACAGGAGGCACGAGAGGCAACGAGTACCGGTCTTGCACATCAACAAAGTGAATCGAACATGGAACTTCAGCAGCGTCCATCTCGCATTCAAGGAGCCACGCGCGCAATTCTACTCCCAGCCGAACAAGCCTTGCTACCGAAGCAGCCCACGCAAAGCTGGATGGCCACAGTAGGCGGCAGTGAGATTTTTGGTTCGACCTTGCCGCGCCGCGAGGATGGCACTTTCGACTGGGAGCGCGCCAACGTCTATTGGCGCCTCATCTATCTTCTTGACTGCATTTTCGGATGGGACCTCTGCGGCTTGAAGGCCGATGAGTAGGAGACGTCATCTCGTATGTAGAAAAAGCAATGTGCTGGGGCTTGATGCTGGTCTGGGTTTGTTTAGCGAAGGCGTTATGGGACGCCATGAAATTGGATGCATTGTACATTGACGAATAATATTGATAATTATGGACTGTTTCCCGCCGGCAGACCGTGTTTTTCTCACACTTCCATTTCATTTTCTGTGGCCTCGTTTCCCTTAACTCGCAATTCCATTTCTGTTGCGCTTCCCTCCGTGGTGTCTTTGCCACTCTGCGCATTTGACGCCCGCAACGCTTTTCGCTGTTGCTTCTTCGCGCCGACCGGGAACCGCTTGCAATACCCGCAAGCAAGACACTTGACGACCAGTATGTCGGCCCAGGGTTTCCGCCCGCCTTTGCTCAGGTTTTCTTTGCTTCGAGAGCACGTCTGGCCTTCGATCAGAGGCGAACTGCAAATTTTGCAGATGCTGTGTTTCAATTCTTTGGCAAGACGGATTTGGCCTTTCTGGGCGATGATGCTCAGGTGGGTGGAGAGTTGCAAGGGCAGGCCTGAAGGTGGAGGGTTGAAAGTTGCTGTGCTGGGCTGGCCTGGTGAGGGTTTTGTGTTGGCGCGAGAGATTGAAGGGTCTGTTGCGAGGGTTCCGGGTGGGTGGATGGTCGTTCGTGATACACCCTGCTGTTCGCTTGGAGTTTCTTGGCTCGTTGGTTGCGCGCCACTTGGTGTTTTTGAAAAGGACTGGGTGCTGAGATAGTTTGCTGCTTGATGGAGATAGGCAATCCGAGCATGTAGATGCTTGTTGGCAACGCCTTTCTTTTTCCCATCTTTGGCTTTGGCCATTTTGACGTTATCTCAAAAGTGATTTGGGTGTTAGGGCGGCCGGGTCGAATATTCCTGTCAACTCCAAAGCCGATATGACATATGTTTTACATGTTGTGATAGACGTATCGCCGTACAAGCCAGTATTTACATCTGCTTAACGCCGTATATTCTGTTTATGAATGTATGTATGTCCGAATGTCGACTTGCCTCGCTGAAGTGAATTCTTGAGGCTTGAATATTGAATGACTCGGTGACGCTTGCGGCTTAGCGCGATGGTCCGAGCGTAGGCGCAGGCTGTTCGCGACAACAATCCATCATCCTAACGACTTCGCTCCGTCGCTTCATCACCACCACCTCCTCCCACCACCACCTTCATCAACACCACCCTCCGATACCGTTTCATTCAGCGACGGCCATCATAACCGCCGCTCTCTTCCACTTAAACTCACTCGATTGCTCAGCTTCGCGCGACCTACACGGACCTCACACCTCTAACTTTCACCGCCAACATGTCTGCTGAGGAGGATCTCATCGACTACTCCGACGAGGAGCTTCAGACCACCGATGCCGCCCCGGCTACCGCCAACGGCGAGGCTAAGAAGGATGCCGCCGCGACTGGCACGACCGACGCCCAGGGCTCCTATGCCGGTGTCCACAGCACCTCTTTCCGCGACTTCCTGCTCAAGCCCGAGCTTCTCAAGGCCATCACCGACTGCGGTTTCGAGCACCCCTCTATGAGTTAGTTTTCCATCCCTCTGTGCTTCTGCGGTTCCGAAGCGCCGAGCGTCCGTCCATCTCAGAAAACGAGCCTGCAGGGAGCAGCGCGCAAGCAATCAAACAATGTACCCCGCGTTGCACCGTGTATCTTTTTTGAAGAGAAAGAAGCGATACACTGGCCACTATCTGCGGCGCTACACAGCTGTGTCCAGACAAGCCAACGGCCTCATAGTTGGCAGAGGCATAGCCCGCTGGCTTCAACGGACCATGAGCGCGAATGCAACGTCGCAACTCAATTCGAGCCGACCACATTCGCCTCTCCCGCTGAGGAGGAAACATATTGTTTGTGTTGGGAGATTAGCCTCCGTCGAAACTGCGGATGCGTACATTGGATTGACGACGTAGCTTGAATTCTGAGATGGACGGAAACGACGCTCGACGCTTGCATTCTTACACTCTCTGGACGAATTTCTGACATCTCATAACCACAGTCCAACAGAACTGCATCCCGCAGGCTATCCTTGGAGCCGACATTCTTGGCCAGGCCAAGTCTGGTCTTGGTAAAACTGCCATCTTCGTGTTGGCCACCCTTCAGCAAATCGAGCCTGTTGCTGGCGAGTGCTCTGTTCTCGTCATGTGCCACACTCGTGAGTTGGCCTTCCAGATCAAGAACGAGTACGCCCGTTTCAGCAAGTACCTGCCAGATGTCAGGACCTCCGTCTTCTACGGTGGTACCCCCATCCAGGAGAACATCAACGTCCTCCAGAACAAGGACACCTTCCCTCACATCATCGTCGCCACCCCCGGCCGTCTCAACGCCCTTGTTCGCGACAAGCACCTGCGCCTTGGCAACGTTCAGCGCTTTGTGCTCGATGAGTGTGACAAGATGCTTGACCAAATTGGTGAGTTGACTCTGATGTTACTATATGTGTGAGACTCAACTAACCTGAGCTTAGACATGCGCCGCGACGTTCAGGAGATCTTCCGCGCCACCCCTACTCAGAAGCAGGTTATGATGTTTTCCGCCACTCTTTCTCAGGAAGTCCTTCCCATTTGCAGGAAGTTCATGAGGAACCCCAGCGAGTACATCGAGAAGGAGGAGGCCAAGCTCACCCTTCACGGTCTCCAGCAATACTACGTCAAGCTCACTGAGGCCGAGAAGAACCGCAAGCTGAACGACCTCCTGGATGAGCTTGAATACAACCAGGTCATCATCTTCGTCAAGTCGACCCTTCGCTGCACCGAGCTCGACAAGCTTCTCCGCGAGTGCAACTTCCCCTCCATTGCTGTGCACTCTGGTGTCAGCCAGGAGGAGCGTATCAAGCGCTACCAGAAGTTCAAGGAGTTCAAGGAGCGTATCTGTGTCTCCACCGACGTCTTCGGCCGTGGTATCGACATTGAGCGTATCAACTTGGCCATCAACTACGATCTGCCTGCGGATGCCGACAGCTACCTCCACCGTGTCGGTCGTGCTGGTCGTTTCGGTACCAAGGGTGTGGCTATCAGCTTCGTCAGCTCTGACCAGGACCAGGAGGTTCTCCAGCAGGTTGAGAAGAGATTCGCCGTCGCTCTGCCCGAGTACCCCAAGGAGGGCATTGACGTCAAGAGCTACATGGCTGCTTAGATGATGTCGTAGACGGAAAGCTCGGATGAGTGTCGCACTAGGGAGTTTCGGTCGGCCATAACGAAAGGAAAAAGGAATGCGGTTTGTTTGAGGCATAGGATTTCATGTTTTGAGAGGCCGAGACGCGAAAGAAAGGAAAAACCCAGAATGTACCTTTAGTTCTCGGAATGCGAAATTTGTTGCTGCAAAGTTCCACGCTCGTCGATTGTTCCCCTTTCATCGCCCAGTGGTTGCTGCCCAAAATCCCACGTATTATATTTTATGTCGTGCCACTGGTGCCAGCCCCCGGTTTGCAAACGAGGCAGCAGACAGACCACCCAGATCAACATGAGGCTCCATTGATGTTTTTGACTGCCTGAACACTGGCGGATATCTAATCATGCTGCGCCCCTAGCTAGTCTTAATGCACTGCTTGGTGTCGGGCGAAGGCTTATATCACAGCTTTCCAGGCCACGACAACTTAACGAAATCTTGAGCACCCAAGATAAACTAATGGATTGGTAAGGACAATCATGCTTAAGACCACCGACCTTGATGCGTTTTCTACAGTGCTATCAAGCAAGGGTGGCTGTTGAATTCAATCTTACGGGCAAAGACGCACAATGGGCCTCTGCACAAACTGGCATACGATACTGGAGTGAGGATGTCTTAATCAAACAACACCCAAGCGATCATTACGGTTGCGGCGCAGGCGTTTGTGCGATGGCCGCCATGGCCATCAGCCCCAACGGCACAGTATTGACAATGGCCCATACAGCTGTCATTCAAATCTATGAGGTCTATACGTCGTGACTGAGCTTTAATAGCATCGTTCGAGGGTTCTCGGTTTGATGTTTGCGCCTTTGCAGTTGGACGAGAAAGAGGATATATATATATGCCCCAGTCAGATACTTTTCTCACAATCTCCTATCGATACAAGGGACGGCACGGTGATCATCTCATAGACACTCGATAAGGCTGGATGTCAGACTTAGTACTCACCTTTCCGGCCTTTCCTAGTGAACAAGCTACCTTAGCTGATCGGGCTCTCTCTCTCTAGCATCGCCACTGAATTATCGAGCCATCGTGGAATCACCGTTGATGAGATCGACTCCGTGCATTTGGCAATGTAATCCGCAATAAAGAATCGCCGCTTGCGGTCCCTCAATTGTACGCATGGAATTCTGCTGCGGTCTTGCAGAGCTAGATGATCTTGGATAGGCGATCGCACTATGTTCATTTGAACTGGCAGCGGAATATCGAATAGAGATTCCAACGATCCGAGGGCGTACAGCTGCCTTGTCGTAGCAATGAAGCTATCTTTGTCCGCGATGAGGATGACGGCAACGTAAGATCTTGGAAGCTATATAATAGCAGATTGAGTCGCTCTATCGGGGCCAGTAGGTATACATCCCGCAAAGCTGACATGCCCAGTGCATAAGTATCGTATCCAAGATCGAATGGGTCACCGTTCCTCACCTCACAACGACGGACCTTTCGGGCAGCGGACGGATCGACCTTTTGTTGATCACAGGTGGCACCAAGAATCTTACAACAGTCTACACTTCTTGTGATGACTTTCCAACATGATTGTGGAATGATGTTTGGCTTGCAAAAGGCACAACGCAGGGAATTGCTCTATTTACGCCAACTTTCTCGTTGTACATGCGCAATTGCAGTCTTCCATAGTAACCTCGTTTGGAACTCTCAATTGATCACAAAACTTACTACCGGTACATAGCGAAATGAACATCAACTTTCAGATCTCTGCGATCCATGACAGATCAATACTCCAGAAAAGCCCATGGTCAGCACAAAGAACTGTCGACCTATCAACCACGAACTGTGACTACATTGAATCACCACCAGCTACTGAGTGCAACATATTCCTCATTGGCAGTTAGCACCAAGTCAGAGTGGTGGTAGAACAAAAAGCAAAAGAAACAGCTCCCACGGAGAGGCTCGAACTCTCAACCTTGAGATCACGATGATATCGTAAAAGTCTCACGCGCTAGCCAATTGTGCCACGCGGGATGGAACTGATCACTTGGCATATTTAAAATAATATATAGCCTGCGTTAAAGGAGCGGTGCTGCACAGTCCAATCCCATCCATATCCCTCATCTCGCGCAGACATACACATTACAAGTCGGCAAGAATCCTTGAAGCTGTGTTTGACGTCAGGCGGCGGCAAAACCCAGCCTTTAAGAGCTGAACGCCCAGCAACTTCCTGCCCCTCTAGAGATAGCCATCAAGCGAGCTGCCTCTGAGAGAGCGGGCGTTCAAAGTCAACCCTTTGACCGATCCTGTGATAAAACCGACAAGACGACAGCCTTGTAGCCACCATCCTAGATCATCAGGGACTCAAAAGCCCCGAAGACTCCAAGTGCCAAACCCCTTGCGAGCCTCACCTTCAGGTACTTGGTTTCATATGACGGTGTTCGTTACGATTGATGACATAAACGCTTTGGGCAAGACGTGCGCCCCGAAGTTCTGTGCGGTCTGTAACCCGTTTCCATATTCATGAACCCGGATTGACGATCACACGTGCGTACGACGTAAAGAGCGTGCACGATGGAAAACGACCGGAATCGCAGCCGTGGTGTACTTTGGACTTGAATGGAACAAAATCACCGTAATGCTGTCCGTTGCAGGCCTAGTCATTCGATCGGCACGCTGGCAACAAGAGCCACAACCATCCACGGCGTTTCTCTCCATTTGTAAGCGACACCGCAGCTCCAACTAAACCGCTGACTCATGCATGGACAATCTAGAAGCCTCAAAGCCGCTCCCAGATCGACCGGCAAAGGTTCGTTCGGCAAGACACGACGCCAAAACGAAGGCACGACCAAGAGTTCCTCACAGAAAACCAGACGCCGGACGCAGTTTCAGCTACGCTCCTTCAGGCGCAGCCAGACCCGGGAACGCGCAAATCCGACGGCGAGCAAGTGGCGCGCTGCGATCGTATGAGGTTTTGCGCAGGCCTGTCACGCCTGTCATGACGAGCGAGAATGGGAATAGCTCCTGTTCTATATGTGTAGTGGCGGACGGAGTAGCAGTACGGACGAAGTTGACAAGCGGAGGAGACGATTTGCTTGGACGCAATCATTGCGAACGTCCACGTCCACATCCACGCGCTTCTGACAGCGCGCCAAAGAAGAATTGATTATTGTGGCTTGCTGCCCCCGGGAAATTGCACGTGAGACAAGTATGACGCCGGCGCTTTCCAACGTTATCGCAACAGCAGGATTGCTACTACTGGGCTGTTCCCAAACCGTCGATGATTTCATGTGGAAGAACGTGCATTGAAGCGCATGCCGTGCTCGCTCGCTCTCGAGCCATCAACAGCTTCGAGAGCGCGCATGCGAGGGCCAGTTCAAACGGGCGCGGCGCAGGAAGGGAAGGGAAGTTGAGGAACCACGCGTCGTCGCATTCGTTCTCGTCTCACAATTTTCGCGTCGTGCTGTGCCCGTTTCGTCTGCACGGAATTGCGATGCCAACGGGTAACTTCGCTCGTCGGTAAATGTGTGGATGCTTGCGTGGTAAACAAAAACAAGCAAACTACTGCTAGTCTGCCTGGAGGCTCTTGGGCTTTCACGAGCCTGTTCTCGCATACCTTAATTTATTATAGTGATCACGAATTCGCATCCCAGACGTTCCGTCTGCATGTGCAATGTGGACCTGGCATTAGCGCGCTTTTGCGCTTTTTCGCTTGTGAAAGAGTGCGGCTGGGCGGGCCTGCAGGGAAAAGGAAGAAAAGCAGCGCGTGCCAGCGTCCCCAAGAAATCGGCGCTTCCAAGGGAAATATCTATGAATAGGTGAAGCCATGCCAATTGCTCAGCTTTATCGCTTGTGCCTCGTGCAGAATGATCGGCCGGGATTTCCGTGCTTGGATATACAGCCTACAGGGGCTGGTTTTTGTTGTTGTTGTTATTATTGTTGTTGTTGCTATCTCTCCCTGCAACTCACGGTGGCACAACATGGTGCTGATTGATAAGGAAGAACGG
This sequence comes from Cladosporium sp. MBC 237, assembly GCA_030772445.1. Taxonomy (NCBI): domain Eukaryota; kingdom Fungi; phylum Ascomycota; class Dothideomycetes; order Cladosporiales; family Cladosporiaceae; genus Cladosporium; species Cladosporium sp. MBC 237. The sequence goes on from JAPHCH010000043.1 coordinate 89,165, forward strand.
ATCTATATGCGATACAGCATGGACCTGATAGGGAAAGCTATCACCCAAGAAGCCCTACCTGCAGACCGATAAGGCAGCACCGCTTCGATGTTTCCCTGTGGACCGGACCACGCAGTGTTGTTCTGGCCCGGCCGGCGTGAGCCGGTTCAAATACTGTAGGGAACGAAAGAAGGCCGTGACACGGAAGTTGGCGGGAAAGTGGTGGTGCATTGTTGTTTTCTGACAGCGAGTGCACGATATGATGGCACATGCTGGAGGGGAGTTGTAATTTCCAGGCAGCAAGATAGAGGATAGGAAGGTAAGTGTACGAAGATACGAAGAGGATTCGATGCACCGGGATGGGATTGGGATTAGGGCAGGTGGCGTCGCGGTGTTCTCGGAGGCTGCACGCGAATGATAATCTGCACTGCTACTGCCAAAAGGCTTCAGAAGCTTGCAAAGGTTGATGGTGATTGTTATTGGATTCCTGCGCCACGGATTGGGTGCAACTTTGCGCATCAAGCAAGGCAGAGGCAAGGCTCAGGGGCGATTCCATCATCGATCTCGCGGCGCTGTGTCCGGGGGGTGGGAAAGAAGTGGCGAGGAAAGACAGACAGGCAGACAGGCAGCGGGATGGGCTTGAATGGCTGGCGGCTGGCTCGCCGAAGGAAGCAAATGGGAGGCTGACTGCTACGAATGGGAGATTTTGGCCGTGTGGCTCTTCTTCTCGTTGGAACAGACAGGGAAACATGCTTTTCTAGCAGAACTCCCATTCCCGCGTCCCATCCTTTTCTCATACGGAGGTAGCGTCAAAGTCAAAATAAAACTCGTCAGATAGCCGAACTGTCTTGTCTCGGAGTGCCGAGTTCCCTGAGTTGGTTTGTTTTGAGTTTTTCTTTTCCTTTTTTCTGTGCTAGAAAATCTGGACGGGTGAAATGAGAGGACAGCAGCTGTTTGACGGTTTCTTGTCTGAGAAGGGCCGTGTAGCTAATTGCCGAAACGATTGTTTGGAGCTATTGTCAGTAGTGGGAAATCTTGCCCTGTGATGCGGATTTCTGAGAACGGTCTTCGCGCAGAGGCGGATCCCTGCCTGACCCCCCTGTTCCTGGTTCTGTTTCGGGAGCGATGGCGTGTGGTCGTAGGATTCTCATTTATCAACATAACAATGTGGTAGATGCCGAGATGTTTGATGGGTGTACTGGCAGAAATTTGACAGAGAGCCGAGTCAGCAGAAGCACACGGACCGAGGGGAGCCATGATTCTTCGCGATCCGGTGAAGACGCTTCCTGCTGCTGATGATGACAACGAACGGCTAGGCCACCACCCATCAATGTGATCGGCGGGCGACGGGTGGGTGCAGGAGTGCGATTCAACGTTGAGCTAAGCGTTGATGCTTAAAGTGCATGTACCTCACTTCTGTACCTTGGGCTAGTCCGTGGCTGTGAAGTGTAGACAGGTAGGCTGTAGAAACGTGTGATAATAGACCGGTGCCTTGTCTGTGATGCTGGTATACTATACGATCAACATATTCATACGTGTATGCAATGAACAATGTAATCGTCATTGCGTCGTGGACCGACTTTATTCTTTAATTGGTGTGCTGGCGACGCAGGCTAGTACATGACATGACATGGCGTCGCATGATAATAATAAGCTACCGGGCATGGGCGCGCCACCACGCCATGCGCCATCAGCACTACAGGATGTGTGAGTATAGCTACATGTGCATGTACCATGGACAAGGTACATGAATATGTTTAATGCCCCGGGTCGACTGCGTGATCCAGGGTTGATAGATGTTGTTGACCGAGTCTTTTTTGCCACGTTCCAGTGCTTTGAAACTTACTACTTGCTATATTGTTTCTATATACATATCTTGAGCCAATGTAGTACTCGACCAAGATATCTCTCTCCCCATGTACCCATCTGCTCTGTGTATAGACGACCACCCAGTAGTTGTTCGTAGTCGCGTCTGTCCGATTGGTGGTCACTGCCTTTCTGGCCATTACCGCAATAGCTTCCCTCTCTCCCCTGTCGTCGCCTCCAATGGCATTGCGATGCTGGCGATGATCTGCCTTTCCTCCCGGCATACGCGAACGCCGGCCTGCGCCTGCGCCTGCACATAGCTGCTGCCGCTGCTCACGCAAGCCTCGCAAACATCACATCCTCTTTCTCTCTCACTGCCCTCTACCACTCTTGCTCCACCCGCAATTGCAACAACTCCCTCCCCGCCCCTCATCTCCATCTCCTCATCCTCCACCACCACCGGCGTCCGATTACACACCCTCGTCGCTGTTTCTTGCTTGTCTACGGGTATTGTTCGCATCCCATACGCTCGTTTCCGCCCTCCACCACCGCCGCCGTTCTCTCCGCGCCGCTCCGGCCCTTTTTGCAACCTCCTCCCTTGGAACTACTACCGCAAAAACCGTGACACGCGGCCGCCTGCATCCACAACTTCTCTCACTACCACTCTCACCCAACTCCGCCACTGCTCATTGGCACGCCTTTCATACGATCCACCACAAGCCGCAGTCACTGCTGTTGCTGCTCTCGCTGCTGTCGTGCGCGCCGCCTCTATCTCCGTACCCTCCATACGACTGTCTTAGCCGCAACCGTTCGCGCCGTTGTCCCACGCTCACCCAGCACGACCTCGACCCACCAAATCTACCCGCACCACAGCCTTTGGCCTGTCCGCCGCGCCGCCTTCGCCCGTCGTCACAGAACGGACAATGGCGCCGTCAACGCCCCGGCTTCGCATTCTTTCAGGTCAGTAGTAGTAGCAGGCACCCGTCGCCCATCTCTCGCACCTATCCACCCGTCAGCCGCAAAGTCCGCGCACCCTTTGCCCTCTGCCCAATGCCCTTGTCCTTCTAAACCCGTCCGCCACGCTCGATGCGTCGCATCTCCACTTTTTCTAGCGCGTCCAAATATCCCACACCTGAGCGACGCCCAAAGCTTCGCTCGCTGGTGCCAGGCCCTTCATGCCGTCGCCTTCCACACATGCCTCTCTGTCTACCACATCACCAGCCATGGACAACCAGCTGACGCAGCAGGTTTGCACAGTCGGCGGCAATGCTGTCTCGGCTTTTCTCTCATGGCGCCTTTCCGCGACCAACGCCTGCGACGTAACTCTCGTCTGGAAGAGCGGCTTTGACGCCGTGTCGCAGTACGGCATTTCGTTCAAGTATGTCACCACCATCTATCCCCGTCCTCCACCTTACTCATACTGACACCAAATCCTCAGGTCGAGCACCTTCGGAAACGAGCGCTTCAAACCCAGACACGGTACGTTTCTCTCAACCAACCTCCTGACCAAGCCACGCAGAGAAACATTCGCTGACGAGATTCCGCCCGGCAGTCGTTCGCACTCCTGAAGAAGCAGCCCAGTTGTCTCGCGCCTCTTTCGACTACGTTGTGTTGTGCGTCAAGGCGCTTCCTGATGTCTACGACCTAGCCTCCGTCATCGAGTCCGTGGTTGCACCCCAACACACATGTATCCTCGTCAACACAACACACACCCTCGGCGTCGAATCCTATCTCGAGCAGCGCTTCCCCACCAACGTCGTTCTTTCGTTAGTATCAGGAGCTGAGATCACACAACTTGGAGCAAGCGAGTTTGAACATTCGGGACCAACGGAACTTTGGGTTGGTGCTGCGAACAAGAATTCTTCTATACCCACATCGATACAGCACGATATGGCCGAGGCGCTGGCCATGACGCTCAAATCCGGATCCGTGGACTGCGAAGTATCACCAAATATTCGCCAGCAGCAGTATGAACGCATGATTGGGTATGTTGCAATGCATTTCTGGACCACAGGAAAACAATGGCTAACACAACACTTCTCAGACCTATTGCTTTCCACCCAGCCAGCGTAATTTTCGAAACCCCATCTCATGCCGAATTGCTCGAAAAAGTCGGTGTCCGTTCGATGATCACCGGTGTCATCGACGAACTTTTAAATCTCGCGGCCGTGCAAGGCTGCACCTTCAAGCCGGGTTTTAAGGAGGCGACTATGGAGCAAATGATTGAACCCACCGAGACACACAGCACCATGTACCAGGATTACGCAGCACGAAGGCCCATGGAAGTCGAAACGTATTTGGGCTCGCCCATCAAATTGGCACAAGAAGCTGGAGTGGCTGTGCCCAGGATTGAAACCCTTTACTCGATGCTGCACAATGCAAACATTACTAACCAGAACCGACCTCCGCAGGCATCGGCCTCTCCAAACGCGCAAGCGCCGCCTCGCATGCCTGCAGGACCTGGCGCTCCTCCTCCCAGAGGCTATCCTGGACCTGGACCAATGCCGGCGGGTATGCGAAATGGTATGCGACCAGCACCCGGTAGCAGGGCACCATCTGCACAGGGCGGCCCACCACCTAACCGCCGGGGTCCCTCGATGGGCGGCTACCCGCCACGCATGAGCACGAATGGATATGGCCCACGAGGACCTCCTCAGCAAATGCAGCGTCGACCGTCTTTTGAAGGGGATGACCTGGGAGAATTCAGTCATCTCATGCTATACGATAATATGCCCGAAGCTCAGATGGCAGACGGAGGATACGAGATGTCGGGTGGGGCCGGTCCCGACATCACAATGAGGGAGCGAGAGCTGGCCCTCCGCCAAAAGGAATTGGCTCTGAGGGAACAAGAATACAACATGCGCCGAAGGGGACCAGGACCGGGCCCGCGTATGCCTCCTCCACCTGCATCTCACGCGGGGTTCGACGATGACGACGATGACGGAGAAGACTACTTTGATCCCATGGCCTCGCACGGTATTCCGAACGTTGATCCTGACAATGTCGACATGATGAGTGTGACCTCGAGGCGGACCAGGAAAGCGCCAAGTGCGAGCCAGCTCCGCAACAACCCAGAGATGGCGGGCGGCCCTCCTGGTATGCGTCAAAGCAGAGGCCCATTCAAGCGACCTGGTATGAAAAATCGCGTCAGCAACTCGATCATGAGTGAGATGCCGAACTTGCGGGAAGAACTGATGAGCAACCCCTTGATGGGCTACTCCTCAGATAGGTACGGCAACGTTGACCGCCACAACATGGGCGTTGAATCAAGAACCAACTCTCTCACCGCCGAGAGATTGAACGAACTGTCACGAGGTGGCCCTCCAGGTGCGCCTGGCGCGGTTCCCGGTCCTCCTATGAGCCGTCGCGGGAGTCAATCTCCTGGCAACCCCTTCCAGGGCAATGGTCGTGGAGGACCCCCACCGAATCTCCGCCCATCGCCTCCTGGCGGATACGGCCCAAACGGCATGATGCCTCCTAATGGTCGACCTTCGCCGCCTGGCATGAGGCAGCCAGTGCCACGACACCCACCTGGGCACGGAAACGCTGTTGCGCCGCAGCATGTCGAGCAACAAGTTGGGGTGAGCCATCTTTACCCACCCAAAAACGGCCCTCAAGTACGCAGTCTGACCGGTTCTGCGAGCGCTAGCGCGGGGAGTGGTGAAAGTAACCGCTCTGCCCCTCTTGACTCCGACCCTTCTGCCCATAGTTCTTCTAGCAGCCTTGGCCCGCGCCCTCCCATCGGCGTCCGATAAACTAAGGTCCCCCGATGCAAGCCCTCACTTTTATACAAATCCTCCCGGCGTACCTCTCGTTTTTTGAAGCGTTCATCTGGCGTTCCATGGCGTTGAGCAGCACCGCTGCCTGGTGGTATAATCAGCGGCTCGTTCTGGATACCCGAGACCAGCCATGCGTCCTACCAAGTCGAGTCGAGCCGATGCCATAGTCGATACCGAGAATATTCGATCCAGCCATACCACACATTCGCGAGACCCACTACAGGCCAAGCGCATCCATTGCTGATCACCGCACGAGTCTTTCCGGCTCGTGCCTTGTTAGAGTAATATCTGTACGGCACAGCACCGACAAACCACCATCTTCTATGTCCAGGAGAAGACAAGGCACCTCATCCGGCTGTCGAGACAGTCCGAAACACCGCCGCGTCCATCCACGAAAGGAGCCGAAGCACCGCCCAAAACATTCACATCAGCACCCACCATCTATCTACTTATAGACATAATGACGAAGAAGCCAAGGCGGCAGTGCGAGAGAAGAGTCGCTCTTTGCTTTCTTCTTTCCCCCTTTTCTTTGTCGGCTCCGGCAAACCGGAGCCCCTCAATTTTCCATCGAAAGAGGAAGAATCGTTTTTTCTTGAGTACATACCCCCTTCATTGACTGTCGGTCGTGTTCGAGTTCTTTTCTCAATACGTGCGAACAAAAAGCAAGCAGCAAGCCAGCAAGGGGAAAAAAAGAAGGTCTGGCTCGGAAGGGCGAAGCGAAGAAATGCCGCAGAGACTGGGAATCCAGGAACCAGGGAATCAGGAACAAGACTTCTTCTTTTTCACTCACTCTTTTTACACACTTTTTATGTCTTTTTTTCCTCTCGCTCTCTCTTTTTGTCCCACTCATTTCCCGCTCTTGAGACTTGAGACGGGGTTGTTGTTTTGTTTTGCGCGCCAAAAAGAAAGCAGCCAGGCAAATTACCTTACCTTACTTATTACACATCATCGCCCGGAGAAACTCTTTTCTTTTCTGTTTTACTTCCACCTTACTTAGCTTTATAATATTGGGACTATGGAGATTACTTTTGCTCACCGATTAGCCAGATAGGAATATGCATGAGTTTTTTTGAGCGGGATTTTGTTTACACTCACCTTCTACTGTCATTCTATCAATCTCTTTATCCTGCTTTTGGTCTGTGTTGGACTCGGATGGAATGGATGAGATTGTTTGGCCGACTTCATGTCCTCCGGCGCAAAATGTGCTTGGGCTTTGGGAGGTCAGCGAGATATATCCGTGGTGTTTGTTGGTTTTGTATAGATGTAGTATGTAGAATGACTTGGTCTTTTTCCTAGATATCTTGAGGTTAATTTCATTGCGTTGTGGAAGTGTTTTTCCTCTCAATCACCTAACCCATAATAGTTTGTTTGACATGAGCACCACTGCGGGACTTTTACTACTATGTGTTTGCCATCGTTTGGCTCACAGCTTCATGCCAGGATGTACTGTCGTTTCTCCTGCTGTTGAGATCCGAGGCTTGTTCCATGTAGCCGCGCATCGCCGGCCTCCACAGCTTTGTCACCTCTGACATCAACGCCTCCACCGTTCTTGTGTCAGCGCTCACGGCTTTGACGACGACGTGCCGCCGCGAGAGGTGGCTTGGGTGATAGATAGGTAGGCTGGGTTTGAGTAGAGCCTTCGTTCTTCTTCCTCGTTTCTATTTTGTGGATTCTTGATAGGCTTGTTTATATTTACTTCGCGTATATATTGCGTCTACTTTCTCCATTACTTCCCTCACCAACCCCTCCATCCATCCAACCCCACTATTCGTCAACTATCTTGTGCAACACCTTCCAAACAAACCAAGACTCCAAACCCACCACCAAAAACAAAGACTAGGTAATAGAAATGACAACCCCCCGCGTCTTCATCATCCGCCACGGCGAAACCGCCTGGTCCCTCTCAGGCAAACACACCGGCACAACCGACATTCCCCTAACCGCCAACGGCGAGCGACGCATCCGCGCCACAGGCCACGCCCTCGTCGGCCACGACCGCCTAATCGTGCCTCGCAACCTCGCCCACGTCTACGTTTCGCCGCGCAGCCGCGCGAAACGCACGCTCGAGCTCTTGGATTTGGGCTGCAGGGAGGGCTTGCCTTGGGATGAGGGTGGCGAGGCTGCTGATGGAGATGTGAAGTGTGAGGCTAGAGTGGAGGTGACGGAGAATGTGAGGGAGTGGGATTATGGCGATTACGAGGGCGTGACGAGTAAGGAGATTCGAGAGCGGAGGAAGCAGAGTGGAGAGGGGGAATGGGATATTTGGCGCGATGGGTGTCCGGGGGGAGAGTATGTGATTTCTATCCTTTTTGCTGTTTTCGTCGTTGTACCCTTCTTCTTTTCCTCCCTTCCGACTAATCTTCTCATCCAATCACCAACAAGCCCAAACCAGCCCCCGTCCAGATCTAATACCGCCTCCCCAGATCCCCAACCGACATCACCGCCCGCTGCGACGCGACCATAGCCGACATCCGCAAGCGCTTCCACGCGCACGCCATCGGCCAACCCAAAGGAAGCGTCGACGTGCCCTTCGACGTGCTCATAGTCGCACACGGCCACTTCCTGCGAGCCTTCGCGGCCCGCTGGATTGGGAAGAATATCGCCGAGAACCCCAGTTTGATCCTGGAAGCTGGCGGGGTGGGCACGCTGAGTTATGAGCATCAGAGTTTGGGGGAGCCGGCGATCTTGTTGGGCGGTGCGTTTATGAGTGATGTTGTTGAGGAGGCGGAGAGGGAGGCGGGTTCTTCTTCGTAGTAGGGGGAAGGAGGGAGAGGGGGCTTGGGAGGTGGCGGTGGGATTTACGAGAACTTGAGGGCTTGTAGGAGTAGCTCCAACCCTACAGAGTCCGTCTCATTTGGTCTACTAATGATCGATCACCATATGTCGAACCGCCGTTCAATGTGACGAAAATGGATCATGTTGTTCACATTGAAAAGTTCATGTGTGTCTCGAGTCTTGATATGCACAATCAAATGTGGTGAGATGCCCCCGCAATCCCGTCCGAAATATCCGTCGGAATCTCGCGGCAACGAGAGCCCTATGCCTTGAGACATGAACATACCTCCTTGATTGCAAATTGTGGCAATCTAGACGTCTAGAAAGACGATCAAACCATTATATCGATCTTGTCCACATACTTATATCAAGTCTACGGCAAACATTGGCCGAGTCCAGAACGCTGGTATGGCTTCGATCAAGGAAATAGGTCGGATCGATATTGGCAAGGTAAGCATTCGGTTCTACCAAGGGAAAAGTGTGGATCGCTAACACGCGCATGGCAAGGGAGCATACATGACTTTCCACCGGGATGACTCGAAGCCAGATGGCGATGTCCAGCGATATTACTCCCTCACCACCAGCGAAGGCGGAGCAGACGACATCGCCCTCGAAGTGCCCAATCATTGGCACAAGCATCATGACGAGTACATGAGCACTGTGAAAGGCCAAATCGAGCTGCGTCTGAACGGCGAGACCATCGTGGCAAAGCCAGGGGATCCTGTCGTCTACATCCCACGCCGCCATGTGCACGGGTTCAAGTTCCCGAAAGGCCAAAGAGCTGTTTTGAAGGAGATGACACAGCCTACGGGCGAATTCAAGCAGCGGTTTTTCGAAGACATCTTTGAGAATTGGGGCTTTTGGGGCGCGATGAGGGGGTTTGCGGATGGGGATACTTATGTGGCGTTGCCGGGCCCGTTTAGGTGGCTTGATGAGGTTTATATGTTTGTGATCGGGTTGCTTGTGAAGGTGTTCAATCCGCGAAAGGGTCCGGTGCCGGTTTCTGTGGCTCCGTTGGTTGCGGATGAGGGTAAGAAAGAGTTGTGATGATGGCGGATCTTGCGGAGTGTGATTGCGGAGTGTGATTGAGAGCTGCAATGGAGAAGTGGAGAGCTGTGGTGTTTTCTTAGCTGATATGCGATCTTATGTATTGCTTTGGGAATGCTTGAGTCGCCGCACGTGAATGAAGACACGTGAGGTTGCCGATGAAGTGAACTAAACAGAGGAGAGGAAGGCGACCAGGACATCAAGGTTAGGGTTTGGCGGCTAGCTCCGAGCCTAAACCCTGCCCACGCCTTCAACAGCCGATGCCGTAACCAGTCTCGTTGTGAAGTCAGTCAGTACTCTCTTTCCACTACCGCTCACTTTTTGCCTTTTTGCCTTCCACGATCAGCAATCTCACCACAACCCCTTTCTCCTCCACCGTCGTCAGTACGATCGCCACACCTTTCTCTCCAAGACCTCATTTCTCATCCGCTGCATCGGCGACATCTACTCGCGTGCCACACAGTCACGGCCTAGACTGAAGAACAACAGCGCACTGCGCTCGCAACCGGCACGATGTTGAAGATATGGAGCATGAAGCAGCAACAGCAGAAGAATGAGGCGGCGTCTGGACAAACCAAGAAGAAAAAGGTCACCGCAGCGCAACTGCGTGTACAGAAGGGTAAGTCGCACTCGATTTACCCCACCAAATGGTCAGAGAAACGGCATTAACATGTTTCCCGCAGATCTCTCAGAACTCTCCCTCCCCAGCACGATGAAGACGACCTTCCCCAACCCCGACGACATCCTCAACTTCATCCTCACCATCACGCCCGACGAGGGCCTCTACAAAGGCGGCCAGTTCAACTTCTCCTTCGCCATCAGCCAGAACTTCCCCCACGAGCCGCCCAAGGTCAAGTGCAAGGAGAAGATCTACCACCCCAACATCGACCTCGAAGGCAACGTGTGCCTCAACATCCTGCGCGAGGACTGGAAGCCCGTACTCAACCTCAACGCCGTCGTCGTCGGCCTGCAATTTCTTTTCCTCGAGCCCAACGCCAGCGATCCCCTCAACAAGGATGCCGCCAACGATCTCATGTCTGACCGCGATCGCTTCAGGAGGAATGTTCGCTCTTCCATGGGAGGTGGACAGGTAAAGGGCGAGCCTTTCGACAGGGTCATGCTGAAGTAAGAGGGCTGGCGGCTTGACAGAGAACTTTAGTTGGACATCAGGCGGCGTAGGAGGAGTCGAGATGGGTTTAGGAGTGTGTGCCCGTGTATATGAGGAGTACGATACCATGCCTTATGCATAACAGCGATTTTCTGGGAGGAGAGCAACAAAACGGATGCATACTGGGCGTTCGCGCAGAGCGACATGGAAACGAGTGCTTTTTTCTTCATTGTTTCTTTCTACCATTGCCGTGGGAGACAGATTCTCACGCGCAGTCCACGACCTAGACCAAAGATTATGAATTTTCTTGTTTTCAGCCCTTCCCATTTTGCACATTACTGCATACAGCAGTACCATCCATGATTAGCAAATCTTCCTGTATTGCATTGCATTCCTTCCTTATACTCGCACATACATAAGAAACGAGACAAACTCCAAACAAACTCCCCAAACCATCCCCCTCACAACTCCTTAAACGACACAGTATTATACAAATGCTTATCCGTCGTCTCCAGCACCTGCAAAACCGAACCCACCCTCACGATGCCCTCATGCTTCGGCACGCAAAGCATGCCAAAGCAAGGCTTGTACTTCGCCGCGCCGCCCTGGTCCACGCGGCGGAACTTCATGAGCTCGTCCCAAGGCTGCTTGGGGTGCTTTTCGGCCGTGTCGGGGTTGACGTTGGGCACCTGGCATCTGGCGCAGCGGGCGACGACGTCCAGGTCCAGTTTGAACAGCATTTCGCGGTCGCGTAGGAGAGTGACGATTTGTACGCGCTTCCAAGTGTCTTCTTCCCAGGGGTGGTCGTCGCGGCCGCGCACGATGATGTTGGGTCTGAAGCGCTCGATGGTCAGCGGGTCGGCGCCGGGGACTTCTTTCAGGCGGCGGTTGAGGTCTTTGATCGACGCTTCGGACGCGACTTGCAGGCTCATGACGTCGGCGAAGTGGTGTTCCTGTGCGCGGCCGTAGAGTTCTTCGCGGCCGTTTACGGCGATGTTGCGGGGTTGCGGGCCTTTGTAGACGAGGGCGGTGTCTTGTTTGAAGAATTTGGAGAAGATGGAGTTGATTTCGTCGCTGTACTCCCATGCGTCCGTGGGTTTGTCCCAGATTTCGACGTCGGTGAGTTTCGTGTTGGCTTCGAGCCATTCTTTGGTTGGGAATGCTGGGATTACTACACGAGAGTCGGTGCCGTGGACGGTGATTTCGAGGTGGGACGTGTTGTCTTTTTCCACGATGGCCGTGTCGATGAGGGTCATGTTTGGGTTGGAGCGGATGGTCATGAATTTCCGGTCGGATTTAGAAATGAACATCCAGTTGCGGTCTAGCATGAGGCCTGTCTTGCGGAGGCGCGTCTCATCGACCTCGAATCCGCGGCATGACTTGATGGGATAGATGCGCAGCGAGACGATTTCTGTTGGAGGCGGGATGGGAGGCGATCCAGGTTTGCTGACCACACCGGAGTCGAATGGATCTTTTGTTGGCGCTTTAGGGTCTGGTGTTGTTTGCGCGTAGATGATGATGACGATTAGGCCGAGGAATACCGTGAACATGACCAGGCCGGACAGGTTGGCCAGGTCCTGGAGGTTGTTGTAGTCGAAGTTGCGGACCCATTTCATGAAGTTTTCTGGGTTGATGGAGCGAATGTCGCTCAGTAGCCTTTGGACGTCCATGTTGGAGTATTGTTATGTCGTTTCTTGGGTGGTAAACGTCGCGTATATATGCCAAAGAACCAATGCCCGAGTTTCAATGAGGCCGTGGTCCAATTCGCTGCCAGACTCCCAAAGCGGTGACAGCAGCTATGACTGATGAGGTTGTTATGAACACCGAGATGATATCTCGTTGCTCTATATAGGAGGCAGCGGCGAGATGTCCAAAAGCAGTCGTGTCTGGGCGAGCCGATGATGTTTCTTCGGTCGTCCTTCGAGTGGGGAAAATCACAACGCACGGATGGGAGAGGGAGCTCTAGACGCTAAGCCTTTGCAGGCGTCATGACCAATCTTATTTACTCTCTTTATGTTTGCTGACTGCTACATCTCTACGTGGTAATCTGTGGAGTCTCACTTACTGAGTACTTCTTCGTGCGTGTGATTAGGTGACGCGTTTTCCCGCACGCCATTCATGATTGGCAGTCTATCAGTAATCCTCAACACGCCGTAACCGACCATGTTGACGCTAGTGCACTCAGCGGAAACTCAGATATTTCCGTCCTGACGTTCATGGTCTGGAGCCTCTAGTGCACACATACAGTCACACACCTCGTTTACCACCCCATATCATGGCCGCTGCAGACGCTACGACCCCGAAGGTCTTCCTCATCCGGCATGGTCAAACCGAATGGTCTCAGAATGGCAGATATACCGGCACGACCGACATTCCATTAACCAGCGTTGGTGAAGACCAAGTCAAAGCCACTGCTGAGCTCGTCTATGGACAAGGCAGACTCATTGATCCTGCCAAGATTCTCAGCGTGTATCTGTCGCCCAGAAAGCGCGCGATTAAGACTTATGAGCTGCTGTCTGGTCAGACTGAAGGCTATGAGGTGACTGAGAACTTGGCTGAATGGGACTATGGGTATTTGAACTCCATATCTCTGATGACGATGCTGTAATCTGTTGCTGAGACATGTGGTTGGATGATGTAGTGACTACGAAGGACGCGTGACAAAAGATATCAGAGCGCTGCGTAAAGAGCGTGGCCTTGACGCCGAGAAACCTTGGGACATCTGGAGAGACGGGTGCGAAGGTGGCGAGTAAGAATGCCGCGTTTTGCAATGGTTTCAGGCAGCTTGCTTACAATGCTCATTAGATCGCCGGAACAGCTTTCAGCACGCCTCGATAAATTGATCAAGCACATCCGTGAGCTTCAAGCACCGCACATGCACGACAATGAGCCGAAAGACATCATTCTTGTTGCCCACGGTCATACCACTAGAGCCTTCGCGAAGCGCTGGCTGGGCTACGACCTGTCGTTCCCGCTGAGTCTGATGATGGAGCCGGGCGGTGTTGGTATCCTGAGCTACCAGCACAACAACATTGAGGAGCCTGCTCTGCTCCTGGGTATTGGTTTCCCCCACCAGAAAGCTTGATGGCATCCTGATGCAGTGTTCTTGAACAAGCGAGGCTGGCGTAGATTAGAGAACGAGTCCAAGAATACACAACACAATCACTGAGGCCTAGAGAAGACTTTGTAAATTCATTAGTTCTATCATTCGTTACCTCCTCTAAGCAGATTCATGCTCATTTTCTCGCGCCCCAAACGCTCCATGTATGCTTTATGCTTCGAATCGAAAAAGTAGACTGCTCCATAACTGTTTGGAATCAAGATCCCTAGCGGGGCTCGGGGATCGCTTCGTAGTCGTCCTCTGGCGGAAGGAGGAAAGCCGCAGAGACAAGACCGGTCGCGTCAAGCAGCATAACAATCCAACTAACAGTGCAGAGGATCCATGACTTGTCCAGCGCCCAGCCAACGAAGAAGCGGTTGTCGTGATCGTAGAGATATGCCTAAAAACGAGTATCAGTAACCCACGCCGACGAAATATCGCAATATCTTCCAAACCCACCACAAGCGTCATAGCAACAAGCTGCGCAGCCGCGACGACCAGCATCATCGGCGCCAGCATCTTCCACCCGATCTCCCTGGCGCCCCTACCGCCCACCAACACCACAATATACGCGACCAGCACCGCCAGCTGGAAAATCACCGTGAAGTTCATCAAGAAGCCCGTGCTCCTCCACATGCTGCAGAAGGACCGGTCGTTCCCGTGACAGTCTTGGTCTTGGGGGAACGGCGTGCACAGGCCCGTGATGCTCGAGCATCGTTTGTGCAGACCGTACGAAACGTGGATGGGGTCGTTGTCCGTCGGAGAGGTGTAGCTGATCCAGTTTGGGAGCGCGATCGAGGCGATTGTGCACGCTGCTGCGCCTAGGAAGACCCAGAGGGAGATGCCGTATACCACGCGTCTCGTCATGTTGGGAGGGCGTGAGGGTGTGTTTTGTGGGAGGTTTCGTGCTGTTCGGGGCGCTGGCTCACGCCAAACCGGTGGGTTTTGTGATTACTGAAGGTGTTTATCGGCAGTAGTGCAGTGGTATGCTGCCATAGGCAACTCTATCGCGAGACGGTGAACGACGTCAAGCTGCTTGGCAGCTTCACATCAGCAGCCGCTTGCGCAACAAGCTGAAGTGGAGCGGCACTAGCGGCATCGGACAGATGTGAGTCCTACGCCTTGCACTCTCTCATGGGGAAGGGCGTAGTGATAAGATTGTTAGAATATTCTAGACAGACTTGTCATACTGGATGTCTATATAATATATACATGTACATCACGTCCTAACAATTATTGACAACCAAAGCATCGTTCACAATGGCAGATCTCAACACCTGCCCTCCCATCAACCGCGCTTCCGTGCAAGCGGCTCACAAACGCATCGAGCAATACATCCACCGCACGCCAACCATAACATGCGAGACATTGAACACTCTGGCTTCTACGCCGGAGTCCCAACGTTGCTCGACTACTGGACCAAACAAAGCTGCTGAGCCTGCTCCTCATGCCAACGGTGTGCAAGGCGATGCTGCCAACGACAATGCCAACCCGAAAGTTAGACTCTTCTTCAAATGCGAGAACCAGCAGAAAATCGGCGCTTTCAAGGCGAGAGGAGCTTTCCACGCTCTCGGCAGATTGATCGAGGAGAAAGGCATTGAAACGGTGAGGAAAACTGGCGTCACTGCGCACAGCAGTGGTAAGTACTCGCCATTGGCAAAAAACGAAATCAGTGACTGATCATTGCACCATTAGGTAATCATGCACAAGCTCTAGCGCTAGCAGCAAAAACACACAAAGTCCCAGCCCACATCGTCATGCCGACCATATCCACGCCGTCCAAAATCGCAGGCACCAAGTCTCACGGCGCCAACGTCATTTTCTCAGGCTCAACGAGCGACGAGCGTGAGGCTGTCGTAGCTGATGTGATCAACAAGACAGGCGCTACTCTAGTGCCGCCGTATGATCATCCAGATATCATCCTCGGCCAAGGCACGCAAGCACTCGAGCTCGAGCAGCAGGCCGCGGATCTCATTGTGCAAGATTCTTCGATTGGGATTCCAGGCAAAAAGGGTCTCGACGCTATCATTGCTCCCATCGGTGGTGGTGGTATGCTTTCCGGAATCTGTGCTGCGATGCATGGGACTGGCGTCAAAGTCTTCGGTGCCGAGCCCAATTTCGAGGGTGCCAACGATGCCGAAATCGGCTTGCAACAAGGCAAACGCGTCGAGAAGGTTAAGACTTTGACGATCGCTGATGGGCTTCGTACTCCTGTCGGTCATATTCCGTGGTCAATCATCACGGACAAGTCGAAGCTGTCTGGCATCTTCAGCGTGAACGAAGAGCAGATAAAAGCCGCTTTGAGGCTTGCAATGGAACGCGCCAAGTTGTTCATCGAGCCTTCTGCCGCCGTTCCCCTGGCGGCAATGCTCTATAATGAAGAGTTCAGGAAGTTGGTAGAGCGTGAAGCAGGACCTGAGGGCTGGAATGTTGGGATTATCCTCTCAGGTGGCAATACGACGGTTGAAGCCATAGCGAAGATGTTTGCCGCGCCTGACAAGGTCGCAGAGCGAGCTGAAGCTACACTTGGGGCTCAAGGTGAAAAGGTCGCTGAGAATGTAGCAGGGTAGTTGATGCCGAATGCACGAATTCCAGATGAACTATCATCTGCGTCTTTATTCAGGTCCGCTGCGATGCGGCGTGCCAGCGCCAGTAAAAGGATGCGTCAAAACCCTCGAGCGAAAATCGCGATCGTCATGACTGTCGAGTTGCCGCATGCTCCAGCAACACCCCCGGCAAGTGCACCGCCCAGGCAAGGATAGCAATTGTTGTCGCCAGCCGGTCCTGTTACCGAGCTTGAACCCAACAAGCCAGATGAGCTGTGGCAACAATAGTCAGGCAAGGTATTCAATAAACAGAATAAGAGCAAACAGAGGTCCTGCCACGTTCAGTTGAGATCACTTACCTGGTCACATAAGAAATCGCATTCCCGCACCACTACAAATTCAGACGACGTCAGAAGGCACTGAGGAAGGAGACAAGAGCTGGGCAGAGGCTGACTTACGCAATCCACACCTGTACTGCCTCCCACATTGACCGTGCCAAAATATGTTGATCCTTGGGCAAGGCAAGCTGCGCTGCACTTGCTGTTCGCGAATGTCGTGTAAGAGGCCTGGTAATTCGCCAGTGCTCTGCCTGTGGTTTGAGATGACGATCCGGTCTGAACGTAACACCCTAGATATCCGAACAAATTGCCAGGGGATGCAGATGGCCCTTGGGGTCCTGTCGCGCCCGGCGCGCCTGTTGCGCGTGATTCGAAGGTCAGTTCCATGTACTGTCACACTGTCCAGATAAAACTTATCTGAAGGTCCCTATGTCACATGTTAGCTTTTGCGATGGAATGGACATATGCGAAAACGTACACTTGGCCCGGTTATTCCCTGAGCACCTATCATGCGGTTGCAAGATTAGCAAGAATATCAAACGTCTGCACTTTAACGCAACTCACCCTGCGGTCCCTACGGTAAAGTTAGCAGGAAGTTCAAATCATTCGGTATGTCATCGCACTTGCCGTAGAACCAGTGTCTCCCTTTGTTCCAGTCTGACCTGTAGGCCCTGTTTGGCCTGTGGCCCCAGTTGGGCCTATTTCGCCTTGCTGGCCTTGTCTGCCGCTCGGTCGTTGTTCATGTTAGCCAGCATCTTTAGGCGGGTCGGTACGACTTATCTGTGGCGCCAGTTGGGCCCTGCTTGAAATCAGTATATAACGTGCTGGTTTCGGTTTTATTATCAACTCACAGTCGGTCCCGAAGGGCTGATTGACATCACGTCAGCAATGCAGCTTCATATCCCGCCATATGAACGTACCCAGATGGCCCAGTGCTTCCTTGAATTCGTGCATGCAGTTAGTCTTGAGGTGTCGTCTGCTACTCTTTTCTGTGTGCGACTTATCTTGCGGTCCAGTAATTGTCGCCAATGAGATGGCTTGGCAAGAAGAGACAGAGAACAAAGACAACGAGATGAAGAAACATCCTTCTGGTTGGGCTGCCTCCTCAAACACTGCGTATACTGTTCCATTGTTTAACGCACAGAAGCTTGCTTGCCCGTTGTAGAAACTTGGATTTTGCCATTTTAGAACGGCATTTGCGCCAATAGAAAATGAGGTTGTTATCGACCCGGGTACGGTGTTGGGAACAAATGGTGCGGCACTAACGCCGGGAGAGGTGGAGTATGTGTATACCACGCCGTCCTTTGTTGCGGTCAGAACACCATTATGTGCTGTGTATATTGGAGATGTTGTACAGTCGTTGGTAATGGTGCCGTTGCTGCTGACAAAGTAGCTCCCCGACTGGCGTTTTTGATTCCGCCGTTGATCCATTGCGATAAGCACGAACGTTTCTTCTGAAGGGGTTGGACTAGGGGGTTGTTTGATGGTAGAGGCCGCCTGAAAAGCGCTGCTACCAAAATCACTATAAGGTAGTGATACCGTCGATGTCCATCGCAGTGTTGTGATGCCGTCAAAGCTAGTAGGTGCATTCGTGACCGTAATAGCAGCTTCGGGCATCGGGTAGAAGGTCGTGTTAAGTAAGACGTCGGTATTTATCGATACAGGCTGTTCGTATACCACTCTTTGGTAAGGACGATCTAATGAAAAGCAAGCGGACTGCGAGCGAATCGTGCTGGGAAACATCAGAAGCATGCCGGCGAATGCCAGGAAGAAGTGCCGCAGCCGTTGATCCTTCATAGTTGATGCTAAACCGAGATCAGCCGTCCAAATCGCTGTCCGCAAGGTAATAGGTAACAGAGAATTGATTGTGATACAGAAAATTATGAGATGAATACTTTCAGACGACATGGGCAGCCCTCGTAGCCGACCCGCTTGGTTTGATATGATATACACCGAGCCTAAACAGTCTCCGTTGCTACGGTGAGATCTAAGTTTCGGCAGCAGGGAAGTAGACTTGAAGTGAGGAATGCACTCGGTCCGGATCTCTTCATTGTAGTACATGCCGCATTCCGGCCCGAAACCCTTGCCCAGAGCAAACAGAAGCTTGGGGTTTGCGCTGAGAGCAATATCCTTGCCAAGGTGGCAATACCTTGAGAGTCCAATGCTCTAGGTTAATTATAAGTACCATGACCGGGGAACCAGATGGACTGTGATCTTCCAGGCCTGTCGCCCAAGCCTAAGGCCGACACATTGTCGTCGACTGTACAGGTGGAACGAGCCACAATTGCAATATTCATCGCATCGAGTTTTTTGCTGCTGGCGGCTGAGTGACAACGGTGCCTGCATAAAAACATGGATTTCAGATCTCAAGTTCATTCCAGGTAAGTATGCCAGTGAATGCGTCCGTGGTTGGGAGACTTCGAATCTTAAGGAGTGTTGTTGCCGGCTGAACGCTATCCCCGTTCGGGTACTCCGGCCCGCACCGACTATGCTCCCAATCGACGACCTTGGACCTCAGTAACATCTCCTTTCATCAAACATCAATTCACCAAAGCCTACAAAAGCTCGGGAAAAGCAGGGCTGTCGACTTATCATACGAAAATGTACGCACATTGAAGAATAAGTCGAAGCCATGATCGACGCTGTCCTCCAAACCAGCCACGCTCAATGCCCCTAATCAACCCCTTCTTCCGCCTCCCGGGACGCTGGTCACGACGACGAGCCCGCAAGATACGCATGGCGCTCCAGCTTTTGACACTAGCAGTCGTATTCCTGGTTCTTCTGCCAGCCTATATCGTCTACAAGCCTCCAAAATCCGTGATCTCTTACCTTCAATCGCGCAACCCATCCGTGCTTTTCCAGATCCAGACCCGGGAGAAAATTATCGCCTTGACTATCGATGATGCGCCCTCACCATACACACGGGAAATGCTTGAGATTCTGAACCAAAACGACGCAACGGCTACATTCTTCGTCATCGGCAATCAAGTGCCCGGGAACGAAGCCATCCTGGCAGACATCGTTCGTGCAGGGCATGAACTGGGGAATCATGCCATGCACGATGAACCAAGCGTCTCTCTTTCGTCCGAAACTCTGGCCCAGGAAATCCAACAAGTCGATGCAATTATTGAGCATGCCTACGAACAAGGCGGCAGGGAGCGCACAGGTCATTATTTTCGTCCTGGATCTGGGGTCTTCAGCGAAAGGATCCTGGCGATAGCCGAGAAGGCTGGTTATCAGACTATTCTTGGAAGCATCTACCCACATGACCCTTTCATCAGTCACTGGAGAGTCAACGCTTGGCATATTCTCAGCTCGCTCCGCCAAGGAGCTGTGATCATTTGCCATGATCGGCGGTCATGGACTGTGCCTATGCTGAGAAAGGTACTGCCGGATATGAAAAAGAGAGGATTTCAAGTGGCGTCTGTAACTAAATTTCTGAGCTCACTGGATGAAGGTCAAAATGGCTAGGGCACTGCTGGACAGGAAAGGCTGGAACATAACAGCGACATGAGAAATCAATTTTCATTTGACTCTTGAGCTCGACCAATATTGTCGCATACTTTCGCCAATCCATATCAGCAGGCCATGTGTCGTATAGGTATGGATTTAGACTGATTGCAACTGTTCGCTCACCCAAATGAACTTCACCTCATTTAAAAAGGGTCGGACTTTCCCACCCTCCCACTCCTACCTTGCCACTATCGAACAGCACCTCTAAGGATAATCAGACAAAGCCATGTAATGCACATACTGTGAAGCCCGTGGATGAACAGCAAAAAGACAAAAGTATATGGAGAAACCCGGAGTCGAACCGGGAACCTTCTCCACTCAGCTCGTACGGGGTTACTGTACAGTGCTAAGAAGATGTCATACCGCTAGACCATATCCCCTATCATCAAGTGATGAATTGATGAGACCAGCATGCCTCAATGCAATTATAACCATTAAACAGTGTAAAAGTGTTGCGAGCGCATGTTGCTTGTCCGAAGCAGGCTCCTTTGTTGTTAAAATAGTCAAAGAACAAGATGAAGACGCTTGCAAAACCCTCGGAACATCACCGGCTACCTGAAGAAGAGTGGGGCCAATCCTAGGCTCGACACCAATGCGTCGATCCTGGCAGGACGACATTTGTAAGCCATTGAGGAGGAGGAGGACTAACGCCTTGGAACAGCCTGCATTTGTCATCCGTGTTGCTTCTAAGAAGCAAGGTGGGATGAAACCAAGAGGTCCCATAGAGTCTCTCTTTCGTAAAAGACAAAGGCCAACTTAATACCTTTGCAAAACCCGAAGTCAAGTTATCAATCGATCATGGCCTCATCCGATCCAACCATCCTCATCACCGCCGCAGGAGGCAACATTGGATCCGTGCTAGTCCCTGCCTTATCACGACAACAAGTGAAATTAGTCCTACCAACATCAGACGCCAAACGACTGCAATCCCGTCTCTCACCAACCCCATCAAACGTCACCATCGAAGAAGGTTCAATCCGCGACCCCAAATGGGTCCAATCGCTCCTCACCAAACACAAAGTCAACAAAGTATTCCTCTGCCTAACCTCCCACGACGAACTCATCATCGCACTCAACTCCTTCGACGCTATGCTACGAGCCGGCACAGTCGAACATCTAGTCTACGTCTCCGCGCTCGGCGACTTCGCCACAGGCCCGGGCTTGCAGCAGCTAATGCGCGTGCAATCGGCTATGCATGTTGTTGTGAAAGCTACGATAGAGCAGAAACTGCTGTACGGGGACTTTCCCTGGACTTGGACTGTTCTGGGTCCAAGCTTGTTTTTCACGAATGATCTGCGATCGAGGGAGTCGATGCTCAAGGATGGGTTCTTTGATGAGCCTTTGGGGAAAGCGGGTGTCAGTCGTATCAGTGTGCCTGATATTGCTTTGGCGGCGCGGAATGCGCTTCTGGAGCCGCAGAATTGGAAGGGAAAGAAAGTTATGTTGGGGTCGCTTCGTTGCTTCACTGGCGCTGAGTCTGCGGCGTTGTGGGCGGAGGTGCTTGGTCGTCCGGTTGTGATGGAGGAAAGTTACGATCATTATGAAGATGCGTATCCGCAGTGGAAGAGGGAAGCATTTGGTTTAGACGACGAGATGAGTCAGGCTTGGGAGAGGGATTTGAGGCTGATGTACCAGTCTTTTGGAGAGCATGGGTTTGGCATGACGGAGGAGCAGAATCGATTGCAGGTTGAGCTTTTGGGCAAGGAACCTGATGATTATGTGCAGTGGGTGAAGGAGACTGGATTGCAGTGGGTGTGAGAGCTTGGTTGTCCGAAGAGTGGTGATTGTATTATTTGCATCTCCTTGGAGATCTGAAATGTTCATTAAAGGTAGCCGGCTTTTTGGCTGCACACTGTCATCTGTATTTCCCAATACGTCCCCCTTTCGATTCTGCTCATTACTCGGCACAACATGCTTCGCATATGTGATTTTATCGTAAGCTTGCAGTGCCCATCCCTCGTACACATAACAAGGAACAACTGATGTATCATTCGGATTTCGACTGGTGATTCTCCGGTGAAGTTTTCTTTCAGACCTTTTCATCAACGTCCTTCTTCGCTTCCGGCGTCTTCTTTTCTCTCACATCTTTCCACCCGAGACCAAACGCGAAGAAGAACGACACCGCCGTCAAGGCAGTGATCAAGTAAAACACCCGATCGATACTCTTAGCATAAGCGATCAAGATGCCTCCAATCTCGCCGGGGTTGAGGATATTGCGGAAGCCTGTGGCGCCAGCTTGGATGATCGCTTCAGGATTCGTGCCATTGTCGTGGTCCGGAATGAGATGCCTCAAGGACTGGGTGAAGATTGTAGTGCCAAAGCTGAGGAACAGGGCTCCGCAAAGCATGCCGCTGAACATCACAAGTGAGATGGCGAGCGGTGCCACAGCAGGAGGGAGCGAGTTTTGCACGGCGACGATGGGCATTTGGAAGCCCATACCGCGCCCGACGCCGAACAGGATTTGGTAACCGATCCATTCACCAGTAGTTGTGTGGGTGCTGAAGGTCGAACAAAGCCCGTAGCCGATGGCCGTGAGAACTGAGCTACCCAGGGCGAAAGGGAGATAGCGCCCGACGATGGTCACCAGGCGGCCAACGATGATGGCAGTGAAAAGTTGTGCAAGGATGCTGGGTAGCATGTAAACACCACTCATGGTTGGTGTGACGCCGTCGACAGCTTGGAAATATATTGGCAGATAGTATACTTGGACTGTGATTGAAGAATTGTCAGCGACGTATTTCGTAGCTGTGGAGACCATTCGCACATACCGAACATGCTTCCCATCAGAATTCCCAAGAAGATGCAAGACGTCCAAACGGTGGTGTTGCCGACCATAGAGAAAGGGATGAGAGCTTTGTCCCGCTTGTAGTAGTTCCAGATAGCCCAGACAATCAGGTTGCCGGCAAACCCACAGAAAAGTCCAATGACGGTCGCGCTATCCCATGGATACTCATTTCCGCCCCATTGCATTGCGAGTAGAAGCATGATACAGCTAGGTGCGAAGAGGAAAAAGCCAACAAGGTCGAGTTTGTTGTGGAGATCTTTTACAACTTCGGCTGGGTTTGGTTTCACCACTTGGCCTTCTGGGACGCGGGTGAAGAACAAGATGGTTGCCACGACGGCGCCTGGGGGAAGGTTGATATAGAAGCACCAGCGCCAGCTGTATCTCATGGTTAGCATATTCCATGTTGACTATCGGGCTCTGAAAGCCACTCAGCTGCTCTTTTGTGTGAGGGAACAAGCACCTACGTTGTGTACTGTGTCAATGCGCCACCGACCAGTGGCCCAATCACTCCACCCAATTGCGCAACACCCTGGCAGATTCCCACCAGAGCCGGTCGCTTTGCAAGTGGGCTTGCTGCAGCAATGATCGTGAAGGCACCATTCTGCAAACCTGCAGTGCCCATACCCTGGACAGCTCTTCCGACGATGAGCATCTTCGACGAAGTCGAGACGCCACACAGTAGGGAGCCAAGCTCGAATAGGCCAAAGAAGGAGAAGAACGTCCATTTGTTGCTGAAGTTAACATAGAACTTTCCGGTCAATGGCTGCAGAGCAGCGCTGGCCAACTGATATGAAGCTCCATACCAGCCAACATCGGGAAGAGAGCGGAATTGATTTGTGATTTGAGGAACTGCCTATGAGAAAATCAGCTTCTGATCGGTTGAAGAGCTATTACACATGTACTGACAGTGGCGATGATCGAGACGTCCAAGAGCACTAGGAAGAATGTGAAGCACAAAGGTGTCATGAGAAGCCAAAGTTGTAAGCCTGTGACCCATTCCTCCTTGTCTGGAGCAGGGTCGTTGCTCGAGACTGACATGGTCCGTGGCGCATCTGGTACAACAACGTCGTCGGCCGTCTTGCGTGGTTGCGAATCGTTGGCGGCGCTGGAATGTGAAGAGTGTTTCTCACTCGGAGAAGCTGGTCGTGGCGCCGACATTGCGGTCGTATGTCCAAAGGAAAACAATTGGGTTGTTAGTGTTGCAAGTTGCTCAAGTGTGCCAATGGAGCGACATTCTGTGCATGGAGAGTTTATTTGAAGGGAAAGAAAGTGCAGTGACTGAATGGCTCCTGTTTACTTCCGAGGCGGAGTTAGCAGATGACTCCGATACGGCGGCCGGCATTGTACTACTTGTTGCCGTTTGTATACGCGTTCGGCCGTTAACTCCTGCAGCTCTCGCAGGATCAAAACATGTAGAAAGGGTCGGGAACTCTCTGAATCCCGTCCGTTCGCTTCTTGTAGACTTCACAGTTGGCCTGTGTCATCGGTCTTCGACCTAGGCAAGCGCCCATTTCCATGTGGCATATTTTGCTGCATGATGATGCACTCAATAAACCGGCACGGAATCAACCAAGAAGCGTGATGTTCTGGACATTCCAGAGAGAAATGTAGTCAAACGGATAGAAAGGGTGAGGGGTGTCTCAGATTGAGATTGAGATCACGGTCGGTGATCGGCGTTCGGCGCCGGCTGTCTCTTTTCCCTCCGACTTGTGACTTTACTTGCCCACCACTACAAGCAAACGATCTTGCCCGACCATCGTATACGTGAATTTTGATATTCTCGTGGCTCCATGTGCTCTCATGGATGACACACGTCAGGAGTCACCAATCCCATACGGGCTTGCTTGTCAAGCATGTGCCTCAGCAAAAATCAGATGCGTATCTCGCCAGGCAGACGTTGGTGAAGCTGGATGTGAACGGTAGGCAAAGCCCAAGTCCGCCCGTGTTTCTTCCACCGTCTGTCTCTACATGTCGTCTTCACGGAGAGTCAGCACGAAGCCGACACACATCGTCTCCGCCCATGCTGATCTTTTAGTTGCCATCGCTTGAACAAGACATGTCGTCCTTCCGAAAGCAAGAGACGTCTCAAGCGAGCGGACGCTCGCGACTCACGAGTGAGCAAAGCTCGGTCGGACGATATATCGCGAGTCGAACGTAAGCTCGACCAATTAGTCGCTCATCTGCAGGCTCCTAGGCAAGACTCAGGGTTTGTCAGTAGTGATCATAACGACTCGCCGTCGACAGTGGTAAGTATCATCAATCATCACTTGCCACGTATAGTGAGCACAGCCAAAATTCAAGACACTGCCTGCACATGCAATTCTCTGACCAGCATTCATATAGTACGATGATGTCTCGCCGGAAGAGGCCGAAGAAAGTCTGAAGAGATTCAAGGATCGCAATTGGACATTCTTCCCATTTCTGACTTTGCCATCAACCGCACAAGAGCTGCAACGAGACAGGCCTCAACTATGGTCATGTATCGTCGCGGTGGCATCACGTCAGCCGTCCAAGCAACGTGAGCGACTCACACGCCTACAAGAATCGCTTTCGTCTCAGATCTTTGTCAAAACTGAGGTCTCTGTTGACTTACTCCTTGCTGTTCTCTGTTATATGGAATGGTAAGCTTCAGTGCTCTTTTCTCTCCAAGCTAGGCTGTCGTCACTGTGACAGCTGCATCTGATGTTCCCGAGGATTTTCAAAGAGTGCATCTGGACCACTTGCCAATAGATGCTGACTTCCTCGGTGCTACCAGGGCATATTACCAAGGCAAACATCCGGTGATGATAAAGACAACACTCACCATTCTCTCACAACTTGTTGCTGCTCTGGTCTTCGACCTTGGGCTGAACAGACCAGTTGCTAAAGAGCCGGCTCAACTTGCTTGCATTCCTCCGCCACCTCTAAAGCCTCCACCCCGCCCGCCACGAACCATGGAGGAGCGAAGAGCTGTACTTGGCACATTTGTCTTGATGTCTACGTAAGTTAAAGGTCCTTGCCTTACTCCAAACGCATATTGTACACTGCCCTTCAATTCTGGTATTGACACAACGCAGGTATTCACTAAGTCTGAAGAGAGTTGACTCTATGCGATGGACGAAACACATGCAAGACTGTCTGGACAAAATTGAAGCGCAGAATATGAGCGCGCTCGATCAGATCCTTGTACAGAGAGTCAAGATACAGTTGGCTGCCGAAAAGTGTGCGAATTCGACAAGCTACGATGCATCATCGAATCCAGAGACTCGATCTTATCCACCGCCAGGCCTCTTCGCGCAAGAGATGCTGACACAGCTGAATCGAATGAGCTCTGATATTACCAGTCAGCGATTACAAGATGGTGAGCCCCCTCGGTGGCCTCGCGTCATTTTTATCTACAAAACCAAAAAGTTTTGCTTGTCTATGACCACAGCTAATCGTCGCTGCAGCCACCGTCCGACTACAATTGCACTCTGCCGAGATGTCCATCACCGAGATCGCTTTATGCGGTGATCCTACGGTAATCGATCAAGCAAGTTTCCAACGAACAAGTACCTATACGCTTGCATGCAAGCGACCAAACAATGGTTCAACACACTATTCGCCATCCCCGTCGCCGAAATGAACGGCGCGCCAACATCCCTGCTCATGGAAATGCGACACGCCTTAGGCCTACTCTACGCGCTATCGACGATCGACGAGCCAGGTTGGCAAAAGGAGGCAATGGCTCCTATGCTTGATTTCTACCCAACTCTTGACCGGTTGGCGGATTTCCTTTCCCAGATCCCGGTCACGACGGAAGCGAATGAGAATGATGAGGGTTGGTGGCTTCATGTGGCTACTACGGTGAGGACTTTGAGGTCAATTTGGGCTGGACAGGATGAAGCTGGGAATAACAATGCTGCGCCTGTCTTTAGTTCATTTAACAATGCGCATGAGGGTGGCGCCGATGGGATGGAATTTGACTTTCCTGGTCTTGACTGGCTGATTGATCCTGCGATGATGGCTTCTACTTTTTGATAGAATACCTGTGAGTGAATATGATACAGTCACGTGAATGTGGCATGACACTCGATTTTGGGATGATCATTTCGCAGTATCATGTGCCACAGCTGGTCTTCAAGACTCTCAGTGACCGAGTAGTATCATATTCCTCAGCCAAGAAATTATAGAAGCCGACCTGTTCCAGCAAGCGGGCCGAAGCGAGCCGCCACGGACGGTCCCGCGCACACAGTTGGAACCGCAGCACAGCGAGTACGGGCCTCTGGCGCTGTGTGTGTCGACGAAGTTGCTGCTCTAGTGCGAAAGAGACGGCCACACCAGACTCCCTCGTATCCACCTCGACCACCCAACACCACCACACCTCGTCGTCGCAACCTCCACAACCCTTACATTCCTCCCACATTACCGACATTATGGACACCGAGAAGCTGGCCCGCATGCAGAACGCCGTCCGCACTGGTGAGTGCTGTCCCGCGGCACATTGGCGGCCGCTGCGAAAACTTGCGAAATTGATGGAATCGCCGTACTGACCTTCTCTCAGGGTGAGTGAGATATATTTCGATTCCGTGACCTGTGACCGCTTCGACTGAAGAGCTGGAGCTTGAATTGGCCGATATGTGACAAATGCAAAAATCAAGAGCTGGGGACATGCACGCACACGAGCTAGCTGGGAGCTGGAGCAGGGCGGAAACGGGAAGCCAATGGAAAATGTCAAAGATGCAGGAAAAGCAGGAGTTGGGATTCGATTATCGCAATGGTCCAGCGGCTAATACTCGAGATACAGCGGCAAGGGTACTCCCAGGCGCGTTCAGAAGAAGGTCCACAGGTCCTCTGGCGCCGACGACCAGAAGCTCCAGGCCACCCTCAAGAAGATGAACGTCCAGCCCATCACCCAGATTGAGGAGGTCAACATGTTCAAGTCTGACGGCAACGTCATTCACTTCTCCGCACCCAAGGGTATGCCGCATCCACCAACAGAGACATATCTACCCAACTCGGTCGGTCCCATACTAACTCCACACAGTTCACGCCGCCGTCCCCTCCAACACCTTCGCCCTTTACGGCCACGGTGAGGACAAGGAGCTCACCGAGCTCGTCCCCGGTATCCTCAACCAGCTCGGCCCCGACTCTCTCGCTTCCCTCCGCAAGCTTGCCGAGAGCTACCAGAGCATGCAGAAGGGCGCCGAGGGTGAGAAGGGCGAGGACGATGATGAGATACCTGAGCTGGTCGAGGGCGAGAACTTCGAGAGCAAGAACGACGTCGAGTAAGCGTTTGCTTGCTCTGCTCTGAACAAGCTTTTGTCACCCGTCACACCACCCGGGACAGATCTTGGGATGTGATCTTCTAGTGGATCTTCTTTCTCTTCGTGGCGTCCGACTAGGCGGGGGAGGAATGATGCGCGCTATGAGATGAACGGCCTGGCTCTGCAGTGCGTGCTCCTGCCGGACTGTACATGGGTTTTTGAGTGTACATTAGGGACTCCGCGACGCCATTCATGAAAAACAACAAGTTTGCCTGCCTTTTTTTGGGTCCCTTCTCCATGTCAGTCTCATATATGACCAAGTTTTTCTTTCGTCCTTGCACATATCACTGCATCTGTGTTCTCGGCTAAGAGTGTACCATATCATCGCCTCCACCACTTTAACGCTCAACCTAAGACCTTTCTTATCAACACACGCCTTCGTACGGCGAAGGGGACAAGATGGCTTGGCAGTCTCACGCCATACTTGGCCAATGAAGCCTTTTCAACAAGCCGAAAGAGACGATCGTTCCACGCAGAATCCACAGAATACTTTGAAAGGCTCGCTTCATTCGCTATTGAATGGATGCTCCGCCACTCCCATTGGATCGTTTTGCCAAACTCCTTTTGGAAAACGCAAATTTAATGTGGTAGTTTGCCAGAATAGAAATGGCAAGACGGGGATTTTGGAGCAGCAGGGTCGCGGGTGATTTCTCCCACATGGGCATGGTCATATTTTTCATTGTCCGCATGTTCTTGTTCGGATGGCTTGCACAATACGAAAATCTTGGGGGTTGCTGTGTGAATTGCTTGTGTATGTCCTCACTCCTCTTCGTATTCTGCAGAAGAGCGGTGCTTCTCGATCTTTTGGTAATAAACCGCCAGCGGTAAAAACTCTCGATATATTACAGAACTGCCACACTAAAATACTGGCGATATCTTTTCTCGGCCCCTATCTAATTTTTCCTACAAAACGAAAGATCATCAAAACAAAACAAAAAAAAAACATTCCAAGGTCAGCTCTACTTGTGCCCGAACTTCTTCTCCAAATCCACAAACTCCTCGGAGCGATACACCGACGTCTTGGTATTAATAATCATCGTCTGCGAATGGTTACTACCAGCATCGGCGTCGCGATCACTCTCAGCAGCTTCATCGTGATGCCACGCGGCCGTAGATGTGCCGAAACCCTTGCCGTGCTCGACGTCGCCCAATTCCAGCTCGCCGCCTTGGCCGGAGCTGCGCTTGTACCCGGTTCTATCTCTCTTGTCGTGCTTGCCTGTGGCCGTCGTTGAGAGGCCTTGGCCCTTCGTGCTGCCGTAGGAGCGGCCTTTGGACGAGAGGCCGAAGGAGGGGATGATTTTGCGGAAGAGAGGGCGCAGGGTTGCGCAGCAGACTGCTGTCATGCCCAGGTTGATTTCGATCGTCGACCAGATGGCGACTTCGATTGTGGCGTAGAGGAAGTCGGCTTCGTTGGACATTCCTTTCAGGTAGGGAAATCGGGCGATTGTTGCCGCGGAGGCGCTGGGAAGGTTGAGGGTTACTTTTGGGTCTGGATGGTTGGAGGGATGTATAGGGTTTGTTTGACTTACAGGGCACCCATTGCCAGGACGATGATGACCGAGGCTTTCTCACGGCGAGACATCTGGAGGTCCCAGACGAGGAAACCCGGCATGATCGCAAAGACCCAGTCGGTCACGCAAGCGACCACCGAGTAGCCGTAAAATGTCGCAACGACAATATTGGGGTCCATGCATGTTCCCTCTCCGCCAGTGAATCTCGTCCAGAAGTATGCCGAGGGATAGCACTGGAAGAGGAAGATGAAGAAGAAAACAAGACTGTAAATCTCGGTGATTGCGAGGTTGACCCAGACAATGGTTCGATGCAGTCTGTTCACACTGAGGCGCAAGAGCATGATTCCAATGGCGGCTTTGATCAACATTGTGGCGATGATGAAGAGCGGTTCGCAAAGCCACCAGTACTACAAGAAGAAGCCAGTCAGAACGCTGGGCCGTATATTCATGAACAAGATGCATACCTTCAATGCCTTTGGAATATCTGATTGAGGCTGAATGTCGACATGGTGCTGACCAGTGCCATATGAGATTCCATTAAGAGCCAGTCCCGTGAATACTACTAAAGATGCCTGGAGAAAGCTTTGAATTAGTGACTGTGCCTTCAATGAGGGTAGTGCTATTGTTCAGATCGAACTCACCCAAGCGGTTACCGCGAACCAATCGTCCAATCCAAAGGCTTTCTGAATAAACTTCCTCGTGTATGCGCGCAGAGCGCAAGCAATTGTGGTTATAGCAAGGAAAATGGTGCATACGGCCAGGAACTCCCAGCCACGATCATGGGGACCGGCCATTGCGAAACGAGTGTAAAAGTTGAATTGCTGGTATGGAGAACCGAGGGGTAACAAACGGGGTCGCAGGCTACTTGGGGATGTGTACGGTACATTAACAACAAGACGAACGGCTCAGACCAGGGCCAGGCTCGTAGCCTCGTCAGAATCTTACCGTAGGGGCGGCGACTAGGCAGTCCAAACGGTTTGTGTAGCAGATTGCTTCGTGACGTGACTCGAGAAAGTGCACACACAAAAAGGGCCAAGAGGAGCTGTCCTAAACCTAGTCCCAGGCGCCTCCAGTCATCGTAGCGGGAATCCTCTCAGGAGCAGCAAAAAACTGCAGTGGGCCACGAGTAGAGTTCCGTGGCAGTATACGCAGACGAGCCCAGAATAAAGGCGGTAGCTTCGTAGCCGGTGGAAGGGTAGGGCTCTACACTGGGGCGAAAACTAGTGTCGATATCGTCCACTAGCTAGATCAGGCGAGACTCTGTCCTTTATACGATACCAAATGTATTGCTGGAGTTGTGACATGGACATGCCTTTGGCTACGATGGAACCACTGGCGTAACAGAAGCCGTATGCCACCCTTTGAGCCCTCGTTTGATAGTTGGGCCATTCGTTTCCATCAAGCACAGGTGTGAGCGTGAGAGCTGCGTAAAGGGGGATGGAATGGCGAAACGCCACGTTCAAAGGCAGCGACAACCTTATGCCTCAACCCTGCCGCGAAGGATTCAAGCAATCTTCAGCCAAGTTGCGAGAAGTGTTGTAGTTGGGTTAGTGGCATGGCTATTTCACGGCCCACGGCTGATGTGCGGCGAGATTCTGAGTAAGCGCGAAATCCGCTGGGCAAGAGGAGAAAAGTATGTCGAGATCAATCGCTGGGAAGTTCCGAATCTGTGCTTGAATAGTAGACATACCTTCGATGGATTTTTGCAAGCCATGGAGAGCCCTACTCCCCAGACGCCTCGCCGACGATCACCCCTCGCCTCCATTCTCGCTATGACCATGTCGTTGATTCATGCTTCTTCGCAGTCAGCACCAGCGTCTGTACTGGCGACGATCTTTTTGTTCGCACTGCAGCAGAGAATCCCATATCCAGCTTGTCTGTCCCGTTACCCTAAATCTACTATATGTCGATCTCGTCCGGAGAAGATCTGCCTGGCATCTGCCACGGCGTCTACCGAAATCGACTGAATCAGCCGGCTTCAAGTCCAGTATTGAATTGGTCTTGCCTAAACGTTTGGCCTGTGTACGCTTTGCAAGTGTCTGGCCGCGGGCTTGCATGATGGCTCCTTACGAGTAGGACTCTCGGCTAATTTTATCTCTCGGTAGTCGGTACCAGTCTTTCGTCGGCTTGCTGCTGCCAGGCTATGTATCGAATGGATTGTAAGGCTGCTGAGTCCTGAAGACCCGAAATGTTGGTACGGCAGTTGAAGGGAAGGAAAAGTGACAAGGAGCATGATCCCAGTCACATGCGGTTGCTTAGCTGTGAAGGATCGTATGGTTTAGGAGGTGGCAGGACCCCTTTGTTGACCGATTCAATCACTTATCCTGCCCTATATGTACCGAATCGGTTCGCAACGTTTCGTTGTAAGGTTCGTGTGAATGTTTTTGGATTTGGAAGAAGAGATTCGATACTGCTCAGGTAGAAGGACATGAAAGCAAAAAGTCCATGCGCCACGTAGAAGCTTGCACGGCTATCAAAGACTTGCTTTCCTACAGGAAACATCCAACGCAGTCGACTCATGACATTGCGGGTTGCGGGGCTCCAGTGGATGTTCTTGAGAACTCTAAAAATCCATGCCCAGACCATTAGTTCCTGCTGCACCGGGATGGTTCATATCCCATCGAGGGGTGTTGACGGCCATTACCGTGACGATTCCCGAAATGAGGGCAGCACCCGGTAGGGTCATCGCCCAAGAGAACAGGATGAAGCACATCTGGCGCCAGTTGACGGCCTTGAGATCGTAATTCATAAGAGCAACGCCCATGCTGGCTCCGACCAAACACTGGGTAGTGGATACAGGCAGGCCAAGACGCGAAGCCATGAGGACTGTAATAGCAGATCCAAGTTCGATGGCGTACCCACGGATAGGGCTAAGCTGCGTGATGCGGTTGCCGACGGCTCTCATGATGTTGTAACCCATGAACCAGAAGCCCAAACCGAGCGCAATACCAGCCATGGCGAGGATCCAGATGGGCACAGGAGCCTCTGTCTCGATTTCGCCAGCCAACCAAGTCTGGTATACAGCCACAAGCGGCCCAATGGCATTTGCAACATCATTGGCACCATGTGAGATACAAGACAGAATAGCCGAAGCGACCTGACAATAGGTCCAAAGATGCTCGATGCGGTCGTCGTAGCGATGTGCGCGGGCATGGATGGCCCGCAGCTGTGCCGAGTCGTGCGTAATGACATCGGTGGTAACGCCGCGAAGCAAGATGAACTTCGTCCAACCCCACCACTTTTGCACGTTAAACCAAGACATATGTTGCACAGGACCAATGAAGCGTTCATATGGAGGGACATATCCAGGTTTTGTGGCTGTCAGCGTGCGTTCGCCACGCTCGTACTCGCCCGCAAGCTGGGCCGCATCCACAGGGCTCATTTTCGAAGTCTCAGCTGCACCCCTTGGAGAATTGCCGTCGATAGTAATGCCGTCAGAAGAGCCTTCCTTGTTGGGGTCTTGATCTCCATTGGCATCGGATCCAACAGATGGCAACCCTTGTGCCTCGCGAGATCTCTCTTCGTCCTTGCGGCCGGCGGTAACGTTTCCATACGCGTCCTCGTAGTAGCTAATCGTAGACTCCGTATTTTTACTTGGGAAGTAAACTGGAGGATCGTCTCGGTACAATAGAGGTCCGAGAGGGATGTGGTACCAGATGATACGAGAGTCTCCTTTGACTAGTCGACGCCAGAAGTAAGGCTTGAAAAAGACGTAGGCGAAAAGAAGTGTGCCGAAGAATACACCCAGAACAGTGCCAACCGCCGATCCTGCACCGAAATTCTCAAGCGACGGCGAACCTGGAGCCTCGACTACCATAAAAAGGGCAAGCATGGAGGCGGTGAAGGCAAGGTAGAAAGGAATTAACCGAAGAGCCCATTTGAAAGCCTCGTTCCTGGCCAAGATGCCGTGTTTGATGGTACCGAAGAGAATCCCAGCAAGAGCCGCCGAAATGAGAGGTGCAATGCCCCAAGATGCAGCAATTTGGGACACACTTCCAGAAGCCCAACCCCACTGCACGTTTGTTTGTACGGCAATGCCGGCTCCCACAAGAGCACCTGTGATAGTCTGCGTAGTCGAGACTGGCATGGAAAGTTTGGTAGCTGACATGAGCCAGGCCGCGTTACCAAGCTCCGCACAACCAAGAACAACCATGAACATGGCAGGAGAACCCTCGAATGGTGAAGCATCAATGATGCCGTTACGGATCGTGTCAGTCACTCGAGCACCTAGTGCAAAAGCACCGATGAACTCAAATATCATAGCCAGAATGCCGACATGCCACATCTTTAGCGTGCGTGCCGCGACTGAGGTCGCAAAAGAATTGGCAACATCGTTCGCGCCGTTACCGAAAGCAGCAAAAAAAGATGTGATGAAGGTAAGGGCAACAATCCAGTCCCAGGGGGCTGTGGCAGGAGGAGCGGGCATATTGATGGCCGGTAAACAGGGAACAAGGACTGCAGAGTGTGCTGCTATATGAATCGACAAGGCAGTGAAGATCTGAATACGTGAGCAAGAAGCCGGAGTTTCAACCTACCCATGGGGTTTATATATCGTTGGGCCCTTCTCTTAGGTCGAACAGGCGCAAGCCTCGTCCCTGGGATGCCGATGGCCATGTTGAGTCTCGATATTTGCTTGTGGGTGAGAGCTCACATAGTCAAGCCTTGAGGTTTTCTTGTCGTGTCGCGTCACACAAGAATCAAAGTGTTGAAACGGATCACAGAGGCCCAAGGCAGCCTTTGCACATAGCTTGGGAGTAAACATGCGCTTATATACTGCGGTCGCATCCGGTACGGCTGACGAGGTGCCAATATGAGATATTTCTGGTTCTTCGAGTGACTTGCTTCAACAGGAGCACGTGGGTTTGGCGCCTAGTATGTCGTCCATCGGCGCCCAGGGCAAACTGACGAAATCCCGTGGCATTGCGAGTCTCGAGCCACTGCACAAGATTCAGATCCGCAGACAGGCCAGCATGAGAGCTGTTCGCGGCATGTCACTCGATGTGGCCAGTGAATATATTGTTTTAATGGAGTGTGAGGTATAACGTGCTGGCTAACTTGTGGTGGTGACAACGAGTGGAAGGCATTGGCATGGAAGGCTGCGAAGGAAGTTGCAACCGACAACGTCATCGTTCACAGCAGTCACAGCCGGGGGCTGGAATTCGCGTAGGCACACTTCAGATCGGAATGAAAGCACTTGACGACTACTTTACATACCGGATATTCTCAAATATGTCCTGTACGAAACTCCATCGTCATCTGATGGCATCAGTTGTGATGAAGCAATTGGTGTAAGCAGCCTTTGCATTCAGGCGATAAGACCAGCGGACGCACTGTCCTGGCAAGTAAACTAATAGAATACAGATCTGTGCAAAGTTGGATTACCACATAAGGCTCCCATATTTTCCGATGGACGAAAGAGGCACATGCATGTGAGAAGAGATTACGACATGCTTTCATGAGCTATCAGGTTTCTCTCACAACTGGGCTATAATCTCGGTGATGATTACGGTGCCCAAGCATCAGTCGCCCGTACTCCGCTGAGCACATCCGGCAGACCATCATCCTTGACCAGAAGCACATCCTCGTGCCTTACACCGAACCGATCAACGAGGTAGATCCCCGGCTCGCTGGTGAAAGTCATGCCCGCACGCAAGGGTGTGTCGACATTGCCTTTGTTCAAGTACGGGCTTTCGTGAGCTTTGATCCCGATACCGTGCCCGACGCGGTGGGTGAACGCATCGCCATAGCCTGCCTTCTCAATCACCCCCCGCGCTGCCAGGTCGACATCCGCTGCACTGTGGTTCAAAGTCAAAGCCGAAAGCGATTGCGTCTGTGCTTCGAAGACTATGTCCCAGACTTTTAGTTTGTGACGAATGTCATCGTTCCAGGCTGATGCGTCGGTAGAAGTGAACGGCGGGAAGAATGAGCGGCAGACATCTGAGCTGTAGCCGTACAGATGAGCGCCGACATCGATGAGCACCATGGTGGTGTTTGTGAGGACTTTACTGCCGTCTGTACCTCCGTGTGGGTTGCTAGCATCTTCGTCGAAGAGAACGATGTCGAAGAATGGCTCTAGAGAGGCTGCACGCAGCGTGTTGTCCAGCACTTGAGCAACGTCGTTCTCTGTTAGCCCAGGCTGGAGACAAGGCCGGATCGCGCGAATAGCTTCGATGGTGCCAGTGTTCACGGCGCGAAGGATTTCGACTTCGGGCGGAGTTTTAGTCTGGCGAACACGCTCGACTTCTCCACCGAGCCCTGTGACAGAGAGTGTGGCTTGCGTGGCAAGTCCGCGAGCAATGAAATCACGCATCTCTTCATCCACTACCAATCTGACTGGGGCATCCTTGGTGCCAGTCTTGTTGGAACGAAGGAGGGCCCCAGATGATGCAAGGGTAGCATAAGGATCCCAATGCTCCTCGTAAGTTACCCAGGTCACGTCCTCCCGGTCGGTGAATGGCATGCCCAAGAGACGGGCTCTCTCAGCTTCAAAACTAGGGACCAGGAACGTAGTTCTTGACCGACCAGAACCATCTGGTTGGACGATCATGAGAAATGGGCGTTCTTCTGGTTCCCAGACCTCCCATTCCTGCTGGGTGATATTGGCGTAGTACGAAAATGTGTATCCAGGCTCAACAACAAAAGCATCCAAATTGTCCGCGCTCAGAGCTCTAGAAAGGCGATCGCGGCGGTCAACAAACTCGTCCCTTGTAATGGGCTTGGCGGCGTCGAGGAAGGAGAAGTTGGTGGCGCGGATGTTTCTCAGGGAACATTTCTCGAAGTCCGAGAGGTGGGCAGTCGTCGTCGTTTCGCTTTGCGCAAAAGGCTGAAGACTGCCAAAGAGATAGTCATGCTCGGCAATTCTGGTCCAGAATAGCCCTGGGAAGATCACCAGGACGCACGCAGCGAAAAGTAAAGCCAGAGATAGACGCTTGATCAACCGCCTTGACTTGGCTTTATTAGGCTGTGGCGCCTCGGAGACAATGTAAGGCGCATCTAAGCCTTGTTTCTCTGAGCTTTGAAGCCCATGCATAGTGTAACAAAATTGAAGGGAATGATAGACTCTGGCTTTTGCAGGAAGAGGAGTCAGGAGCAAAACTTCCGCCGGTCACTGGTGTTGCTGTCTCAAACAGTACGAAGGCAGTGGCCGGTACCGGCCAATATTGTCGCGGTAATTGAAGTTTTGGAAAGTCGCAGGGTTACAGCGTACTGTATTATCTCCTGCACTTATCAGAGCTCAGCAAAGCTCCACCTCCGTCTCCACACACCCCACTGACCCACCGGCCAAGATGCCTATCAACAACAATTCATCCCAGGCTACTTGTTCAAACATTACTCGCCACGTGCACTTTGGGTCGGTCAATTGCCGCGTTGGGACGGATGAAGTTACATCGGTATGTGCCGCAGTGTCTGCAACAGGCCAGGGCGCGAGATAGCATTGCGGCTAGGCAACATACCGGGCACAGTCGGCCGGCCTGCTGGCCGCATGGTTCATCGCTTCTTGCCGGCATGCTTATCTCGGCAGGCCTTTTGCTGTTGAAAAGCTGGAGCATGCCTCTGGATGCACTTTTTGTTGAATGGGCCGCTTTCTTCGAATGCAATGAGCGCGACACGAGAGAACGACATCGCTTTATCGGGCGTTCCCGCCTCTTCGAAAGCCACGTCTACTGAGCCTACCAAAGACACTACTATCGAGGTTCACGAGGATGGACTTGAAGCCGCCGCTCCAAAGACTTACTACAGCAAGCTATCAATATGGCTGATGATCCTCTACTCTGGCCTTGCCATCGGATCCGATGGCTACAATGCTGCTGTCATCGCGAACGCCCAATTACTCATGTCGGTCATCTATCCCGACTCGCTCACCACCGGTATCTATTCCCGTCTCAGCAACGCATTCCTGATAGGCATGATCATAGGCATGCTGGTATTCGGCGGTGTTGTCGATCAACTCGGTCGCAAGACAGGCGCTGTCGCCACGACTTTGCTACTGGTCCTGGGAATAGCACTATCTGCCGGCGCCTCTGGAAAAACTGAGACTGGTATGCTGTGGATGCTTATCGTTGCACGTGGCATTGCAGGTGTTGGTGCAGGTGGCGAGTATCCCGTATCTGGAGCTGGAGCGGCTGAGGCTACAGACGAAGATCAATCGCAACGTAAGCATCGCGGCTTCTACTTCGCCATGCTTGCTGATCTGTCTGCTTCACTCGGTTACATCTGGGCTGCATTGGTACCTCTACTACTCTTGCTCTGCACTGGACAAGAGGTGTCCAAATACAATGTCGTGTGGCGCACCTCTCTGGCCCTTGGTGCGATCCCACCATTGTCCATCTTTTGGTTCCGCATTCGCATGGCAATCTCAACGGCATACCGAAAGTCGGCCATGCGAAAGCAGCGCGTACCTTACAAGCTTGCCTTCAAGCGTTATTGGCGGGCGGTCATTGGATGCTCTGCAACTTGGTTCACGTACAACTATGTGAGCGTACCATTTGGCATCTTCGCAGGAACTATCACCTCTCGCGTCAACCCTTCCAACTCCTTAGTCAAAAGTCTCGGCTGGGGTGTTGTCATCAACTGCTTCTATATTCCTGGGCCCTTCATCGGTGGCTATTTGTCAGACAAGATCGGACGCAGAAAGACAATGGCCTTGGGATTTACTCTCCAAGCACTTCTTGGGTTCATCTTTGGCGGAGCCAATCAGCAGATCCAGAAAATCTTCCCTCTCTACATCGTGTTGTATGGACTCTTCCTCACCCTTGGTGAGGTCGGACCTGGTGCCACTGTCGTCATCACTGCGACTGAGTGCTTTCCCACGTCGATTCGTGGGCAAATGATGGGCTTCGTGGCTGCATGGAGCAAAGCAGGAGCGGCAATCGGAACGCAAGTTTTCACGGCTATCATGGGATCATGGGTCGACCAAGCCAAAGGCGATCAAGCTGCATTCCTCATCGGCTCAAGCTTCGCGCTTGTTGGTGCTTTGATCGCTTGGTTCGTCATCCCCGATGTCAGTACACATCTTGACGACGAAGACGAAGCTTGGAAAGAGTACTTGGCACAGAATGGATGGCAGGCCGAGTGGGGTGATGAAGTCTCTCGAGATCCTAAGGGTGTTAGAATGGGTCATGCAGTCTCTTAGATAGCGAGGCTAATTATGTCCAACATCCAGAGCACCGTCAGAATGCAACAGCCTGTGTGCAGCTTCGGTTTGAGATACCTGACTTGAGACCGCATCTAGACCTCAGCTTACGGTCGTGGCGAGCGAGAGTATCGTATTGTATAAGCTGAGGTCGGTGCACCGGCAAAGTCTACTGTCTGTCAAACATCAGTTGTCTTCCCCGAAGTTTGCTCAGAGTCCTAGTGTGGTTACAGCCAAGGCTTAGAGATGCCACTGCAACATTCAGCGTTCTTTTCGTGCCACCCGAGATTTTATCCTCAAGTCTTTCAAAGACTTCAGCGCTGGATAATGTATACCGGTGTGTCCGGTGTGTTGCAATCTTGCTCGTTCTCAACCCCAACACTGAGGAGATTGGGGCTGTGGACGAGCACGAAGTCAGTGCTGATTCATTGAGCGACAACCAGCTGAAAGAAACTCCTTTAGTCGGTGCCTGGCTATGCAACACGGGCATGCCCCTGTCTGTTGTCTTGAAGACTTCGAGACCATTATTAAGATATAAAAGCTGCGTCTCCTGCCCTCTTAACAGATCTCTATCATAAAAAACACCACCATCATCACCAACAGCAATCGCATACGCAAATCCAATCTCACATCACACACTGCCAACATGGCTTTCAAAGTTCTTCTCTTCGCCGCAGGCTTGGGCCTTGCCACCACCGTCTCCGCAGCAATCTGCCACGTCGAATCCGAAATCAGCCACCGAAACACTCAGGCATGTGGTTCCTTCAGCTGCTTTGGAAGCGACAGCTTGTAAGTCCAAAGCACTGGGACCAGAGAAATACATCTGCAGTGCTAACGGCATCATAGCATGGGCGGCGTCACTTTCAAGATCGATGACGAAGTCATCATCAACAACACCAAGTGGTTCGACCAGTTGACCAGCATGGGAGGAGGAGTTGACATCAACGAAAGAGGGCAGTCCTTCCATGTCGAGTCTTTGGGTCTCATTGACCATGGCGACAAGCCGAACTGCGTCATTCACATCGGCAACATTGTCAACAACGGCATTCCGTCGACGCATAGCGAGGGCTCGTTTGGTGTCTCTGGTACGTCCATGACCTGTGTTCACGACTGGTACTGTTGAGAGTGCCCGGGGATTGGCCAAGTCGTTCATGTTTTCGGTCGCTCCTTTATGCTGTTGAGAGTTCCTGGGGAGTACCTAATTCTTTCGTGGTTCAAGTCGCTCCTTTACATCCGCAAGATAGTACTAGAAGATAGAAGGCTATGATCGGCGAGAAAATTGAGATGTCTGTTGTTCTGAGTTCGACAAGTTATCCTGTACGAGCAATGTGCAAGTTTACGTAACCAAAAGTGACCATATCGGACTGACACTTGAAGGCGTAGTGAGCTTTGGAAGCCTCCGACCATGTAGTCTGTGCGATCTCATAGTTCAAGAGAAAGATTTCGAGGTATGGACGACCTCCATTGATCTAACACCAGCCAAGGGTTAGGGTTGGGGTAAGCATGCGTCCTCTGAGATGAAAAATAAACACATACACCACCAGATCATCAGCTATTCGATGCCATGGGAATCGAAACAAGCCCACGGATCACTTTGGTTGGTGTGCCTCAACCACCAAGCATGAAAGTATTTCTTAACGATCCTTCTCGATCAAGCGCGGTCCAGCACCGTAGTCGAACCACGCTTGGAACATCACACTACTGGAAGGCCAGCTCAATATTACTCCCAATAGCAACGAACCATATGATGAAAATCACAACTAATTAGGCATCTGCTGCATGAATCCCCACCTACTCGTGTACGCGATCCCAAAGCCCAAGCACGCCATCCCCAATTGATAAGCCATGGATACAAACGACAACCAGCGAATCGATAACAAAAGCCATTCAACATCTCCATTCATTCTTCAACCCCGGCAATAGATGCCCTACTTTACCATCCATTTTACTTCCCCGGTCGACAATACATACAATGGGATCCATCCCCTCCCCAGACCCCCTCCGCGTAGCAATCATCGGCGCCGGACCAGCCGGCCTCGGAGCCGCAATAGCACTCTCCGGATTACCCGACGTACAAGTTGAAATCTACGAGAAAGCAACACAGCTCCGTGAAGTCGGAGCGGGCATTCGTATTGGATATAATTGCTGGAAAGTCCTGGGATTACTTGGCGCTGCAGATAAAGTCCGTGGACATCATAAGGTCAATGTCTTTCATCGGTTAGTGGTATTGCGAGAATTGCACGGTTGGGCTGGGCTGATGTTGATGTTGTGTCAGAAATGGTATCACGGGAGATGTTATCTCGTCGACGCAGGCGGCAGCTCTACCGCCTCGTCAGCAACCTCATCGTGTTCGGAGGACGATGCTGCAATCTGCTTTGGTTGAGACCGTGCCTCCCGGGATTATCCACTTGAAGAAGGCATTGAAGGGTTTGAGGAATCTCGATCATGGCGTACGGCTTAGCTTCGAAGACGGATCAGAAGTCGAGGCTGATCTTGTCATTGGAGCGGACGGTATTCGATCCGTAAGTCAGTCCGAATAACATCGCCAAGGTGATCAACTAATCCTCAGTGTAGTCAGTCAGAGACAGCATCTTCCCCGATCATACGACAAAGTTCACGGGCACCACCATCTGGAGAACTCTGATCCCTCTATCTAGTGTATCGCACCTACCAGAGGTCAACACTTACACTACCTGGTGGTACGGCAAAGCCGGACACGTCTACACATCGCCCGTCGACAACTCGGACGAAATGGACAGCGACCAAAGAATGCTTGAGATCTCATGTCGAAGCCTCGTCGATCCTGCGACGGATACTCGGAAGCGGTTCAGTTGGGGCGTGCCGGCGACTAACGACAGGGTTCTATCGCATTTCACAGTAAGTGTTGCTGTTGTGATATCTACCGGATCTGGAGGATTTGACTGATGACTCCGGCTCCTTGTTTAGGACTATACCCCACAGGTCCGTGATGCATTGGATCAAGTACCTGAGGGAGGATGGAAGGAGTTCTCTGCTTTTGCAGGCCCGAGGCTACAGAAGCTCACGGGATGGGACAAGTGCGTGCTCTTGGGAGATGCCAGCCATCCACTCTCTGGTGAGTCCTGCCACTTCTTCATTTCTTTCTTGATCTCTCAAAGCTAATCCTTATACCAGGCGCATTCGGATCCGGCGCTGCGTTCGCATTAGAAGATGGCTGGATCCTAGCTCGTGCAATCGAATACACCCGAGCCCACGATCAGCCTTTGCCCGAAGCTCTTGAAATCTTCGATGAGATTCGCTCGCCGTACTATTTGCGAATGTGAGCACCCCAGAGAACCATCCAATCGATTCAAGCACCCAAGGGCCCAAGGAGAGGGATCAACTAACAAACACCACAGGTACGAATTCCTCGACTCCCAAAAACGAAGCGCAGAAGCCGTAAAGGCAGCCAATGCCGATCCCGACAAGCAATTTGAAGAAGCTCTGAAGCAGCGAGCGAAGGGCATTAATATGGAGAAGCAGGTGCCTTGGATTTACATGAATGATATTGAGGATGTTTGGAGAGAGTACATCACAAAGCGAGAGGGAGCCAAAAATGAGAGCTCAAGTGTGAGCTGAAGGTCAGCGATGATAGCTTGATACCTCCGTATGCCTGCCTCGGAGGCCACCTTGTGAACGTCTCTATTTCATTGTATATATAGATACAAATGCCATGAGGAGTACATACGACCATAGGTCAGTGAAAACTGGGCATCCCGTCCGCTCTGCCATACATAAGCACTGAACCGGGCGACTAGTACTAGAGTGGGTGACCATCTGGGAATCCCGCCTGTTGTATGTTTTTTTTTCATCTCTACCCTCATCCTATTCTTTTTGCTCAAGGCAGTCTCTCTCTGACAACATACTCCAGACTCGCTACAACAAGGTAATCATATAAGCACGCAACAAGGCTGCCTGGCGGGCTTATTTTAGCGACCTTCAGTAGGCCCGTCTGCCTGGTCCGCGGCATTAGCGAATCCTTCACCCCTGAGCTATGACTTCGCCACACCGCACCAGTGAGGTTTTATTAAACAGAAAAAATCCAATGAGTTCGGTTCGGCCCTCTCATTCTCATTTGCAGCAGTATATACTAGGGACACAACAATGGACAGCGATTACGGACACGACAGCGACGGCTACGGCTGGGAGATCTTGCCCTACTGGCTTTATTTCGTTCGTGAATTTCTCACTAACAACTGCGAATGCTTCAATCTAATTCTCAATAACAGACTGCGCTCTTCTCTGCCTACGATGCATTGCAATGTTTTACACCGTCTCTCTGCAAACGCATCATGTTCCAACGCTACCCGGCCACACCCTGGCAAGAACGTTCTGGGCTCGCTGCACGCCAACTCGGAGCCATGAGCGTACTTCTAACGGTCGTCCGCATCCACGCTGGTCTGTCGATCCACATCAGCGGAGCGTACAACGTGGGAATCTGTTCGGCTGCCATTCTGTTGGTGCACTTCGTCGGTGAAAGGATGATGGGCAGTATTCGCGGTAGCGGATTGCTCGTAAGCGAGTGCCTAGCTTTTGTGACGTTCGTCTGGATGATGGTACAACGGGAGAAATACATCGGTAAGTGGTTTGTCGCTGACCTTCCATGCGACCGCAATAAAGCTCATATTTTGGCAGTGCAGGAAACAATTCCTGTGGGTGGTCAGAGTTCTGTGATGCATCCGATGCAAGGAGGACCGTACTATCCTGACCGACCTTATGGCGGAGCAATGTAATATTGCTATACTTCGGGAGTACTTCCTTGAGGCTCTGTTACACGAGGGAACAACTACGCTGATCTGCCACATCGATGCACTCGACGAGTACGCACGGATCGGCCGTTCGAGACATAATACAACCCTTGCAAGACCTCGCGAGCAAGGCGATATCATCCCCGGCAAGCGAGCACTTCCAGCGCATAACCATAACGAGATGCGTTCATGCTATTGTCGACAGTCTCAAGGAATATCGACAAGACATCGACGCTTACATTGGGGGCACCGGGCTGCAGAGTGGGCTTGTCAGACTGTTACGGACAACAGCACGCGGTTTGTTCCTTTGCGTCGTTTCTGGTTTGTCAATGTTCAACGACAAGATCGATCGCCGAAGTATTTGCGGGCCCAATTCGATTGAGGAAATCATCAGGCGTTTTGCACATATCGTTAGTCGTTAGAGGAGATGGCACTGTGCTCAAAGCGACAAAATGCAGAGCAAGTCAACTGACTTTGACAACGATCAGCCAATGATTGCTTTCTCAGTTGAACAGAAAACTCAAGATTACGATCAGAATGGACACCGCAACACTGACAACATCTCAGCAGCCATCAGCCTGCATAGGGAACAATCTTTTCTTTTGAAGCTTCCAATTCCTCCCAACATGGCCCAACACCAATTTTCCCATTCCCCTCGCAAACCTCCTCCCAGAACAATCCCCAAACCCAACACCCTACTTCTTCCCAACATTCATATTAATATGAATCGTCTTCGGCTGCAAATACTCCTTCAACCCCTCCCTGCCACTCTCTCTCCCATAC
Source organism: Cladosporium sp. MBC 237 (assembly GCA_030772445.1). Taxonomy (NCBI): domain Eukaryota; kingdom Fungi; phylum Ascomycota; class Dothideomycetes; order Cladosporiales; family Cladosporiaceae; genus Cladosporium; species Cladosporium sp. MBC 237. The sequence goes on from JAPHCH010000043.1 coordinate 133,419, forward strand.
CCGCTCTGCTTGAACCCGCCAAAAGGCGTCTGCTGGCTCGTATTAAAAGCCGAATTGATCCCCACAGTCCCCGCTTCAATCTTCCCGGCAACTCTCATGGCTCTCGCAATGTCGTTGGTATAAATCGCACTACCGAGGCCATACGAAGTGTCATTGGCGAGCTGAATGGCTTCGTCTTCGGTCTTGAAAGTCTTGACGCTGATCACCGGGCCAAAGATTTCATCGACGTAGACTTTCGATTTCACGTCTGGGTTGAGGAACACGGTCGGTTGGACGAAGGTTCCTTTGTCACCTTTGCGTTCGCCGCCGACGAGGACTTCGACGCCGGATTTCTTTCCTTCGTCGAGGAATTGCATCACGCGGTCGAATTGCTTTTTGTCAGCGAGGGGACCGAACATGGTTTCTGCGGCTGAGGGGTCGCCCATTTTGTCCGCGGCGTTTTGGAAGGCGGTTTTGAGGGCTTTGATGAAGTCTGCGGCGATGCCTTCTTGGACCAAGACTCGCGAGGCGGCGAAGCAGATTTGGCCGCTGTTGCGGAGGAAGCCTTCGCTGTTGTGTTGAACGGCATTCTCGATGTCGCAGTCGTCGAAGAGGATGCTGGGAGATTTACCGCCGAGTTCGAGAGAGACGTGCTTCAGGTTAGACTTTGCTGCTGCGGCCATGACTGCTCTTCCGCCGGCTGCACTGCCTGTGAAAGCGATCTTAGAGATCTGCATATGAGAGGCGAGCATGGCGCCCACTGATGCACCACCAGAGAGAACGTTGATTACACCAGGTGGGAAACCGGCCTGTGGCGACATGATCAGAGACGATCTAAAGAAGCACTGAATGCATACTCACCTCCTTGATCAAATCACCATAAGCAGCAAGAGCCAAAGGCGATTTCTCAGACGACTTGAGAATGAAAGTATTCCCAGCAGCCATAGCCGGAGCCATCTTCCACGCCGCAAGAACATGTGAGCCATTCCAAGCACAGATACCAGCACAGACACCTGGCAGAACCTGTCAGCATTCACCTTACGATGGCCTTGTCTCCAAGGAGAGACTCTAGGTCTTACCAAGCGGCTCATACTGCACAATCTTATACGTCCCATCCTCATCCGGCGGATAAGACTCGCCAGCCACTTTTCCCGCAAACCTTTTACATGGATTAGCATTCGATCAACCGCCAGCCATTCCGCAAAGACAGTACAAACCCAGCATAATACCTCCACGTCGCAGCCGGGCCCAAAATCATCCTCTTCGCAACCGTAATCGGCTGGCCCATGGCCATAGACTCTACAACACCAAGAAAGTCAGCATAACATCCCAGAAACCCCTTCAATCCCCTCATCAAACCCCCCAAAAAACAAAACCAAAACAGAACAAAACCCTTCCCCCCCCCCCCAAAAAAAAAAAAAAAAAAAACCTACCAAGCTCCGCCAACCGCCCCGCCTCCCTCTCCAACAACCCAGCAAACCTCAACATACAATCCGCGCGCTTCTGTCCCGCCGTATCCCTCCAAGCGGGAAACGCATCACGAGCGGCTTCCACGGCGCGATCGACGTCCGCTTCGCTGGCGACGGCGACTTTGTCCGTGACGAGGGAGTCGTCGGACGGGTTGCGGATCGTCAGGGTTTCGCCCGAGGAGAGCGTCGAGGGGACGTAGGCGTTGTTGATGAAGAGGGAGGTTTGGAGGGTGGACATGATGGCTCGGATTTCGAGAGATTCGGGCGTTTCTTTTTTTTTTTGGCGATTAGTTTGACCCGATTAACGGATTTCGTTTTTTTTGTCGTTGTGTTCCGTTCAGAGATTCTCGAGCAAATCGAAGCAGTGTTATTATATCTACGGACATAAGCCAGATATACCAAGGCTCAAGGTAACCGAGCGGGGTTTGAGGGGAAGCTCACTCACTCACTCACAGCACTCACACCACAGTCTCTCCACGCACTCAGTGTCGAAGCACACACGGCACGATAACACGTCCAACCCTCTAAACGATGACGAGATCCTAAATCCCGATAAGCCGACGAAACGTCCCCCGAACGAGGAGTGGTTAAAAAAAAATGGCTTTGGAGGACTTGATATCAGCTCAGAGTAAGGTGATCGATCTATACAAAGCCCTTGTTTCTTCGTTACCGCAAGGAGGTGAGCCATTCGCGAATCGAATCGTTCGTGACAGGAGAAAATGGGGAGCAAAGAGAGTGCAAACAAACAAAAACACATCCATCGATTGCTGTACAACAAACCGCACATCAGAACAACCACTCAATCGAGAAGACGAAACACCACAGTCGTGAGGACAAAATCCAAACCAACGTGTAAGGACTCGCATGATGCATGCTCCCTCAACAGGGGGGTGGGTGAGTAACATAGGTGAGGTGTTGAGACCGAACACAACAAAACAATCAGAACTGAAAGGAACGACCCGAACCGATTGAAAAGAAACCACTCGCTCGAACTGTTGCAAGTTGATGAAGAATGAATTAGATTACAACCACTCGTGTAGGTATTGATGATGATGGGAACTTGGTATGGGAGAAAAAATGGTGGGTTAAAAAAGGAAAGAGAACGAGAACTTTTGTTGCTTGCTTAGGCGGTGGCAGCGTCGCGCCTGGTGAAGCTGAGGAAGAGATCGTCCTGTGGGTTGTATTGTTAGTCATTGCACAGATTGCTTAAATGGGAAGAACCAAGGGAAGTACGAACCATGGGGAAAATGGTGGCAAAAACGCGGATTTCCTCGGACTCGGGGGTGATGTGGTGGTGCCAGTCGTAGTTGGCGGACAGAAGGTGGAGCATGAGCTGTTTGATATTGTTAGCAAATTCAAGGCATTGAACACTTTTCGTAATAATCGCAGTCCTACCATGAGATTCATAACGGCGTACTGCTGACCAAGGCAGTAGTGAGGGCCAGTGCCAAAGACGAGCCAGTTCTTGCCCTTGTCCTCGGCATCGCCCTCGGTCCATCTCTCAGGGGCGAACTCATCAGCACCACCGTGAGAGCCGTAAGCCTCAGGGTCGTGCAGGGAAAGCCAGGTGGAGGGGATAAGCATAGAGCCCTTGGGAGCAGTGTAGGTCGGGGTAACGGGGTAGTCCTTCTTGACCATGTAAGGGACCATGATCACCGGGGGACGGTAACGGAGGGTCTCCTTGACGGTAGCGCGGGTGTAGACGAGCTTCTCAACATCCTCGATCTTGATGTCGCCGTACTTGCCGTAGCGGTCGCCCATTACAGCCTTGCCCTCGTCGCGAACCTTCTGCAGAACCTCGGGACGATCAGCAGTCAATTGCAGCAGCCAGCTGGCGGCGGAGGAAGTGGCGTCCTGGGAGGCGAAGAGGAAAGTGAAAATGGTCATAGAGATCTCGAAGTCGGTGAACTGACGAAGGACGTGTTGAGGCTTCTCATCAGCGGGGACGGTCTCGCCACGAGCGATGCGCTCACGGTAGCGGTCGCTCTCCATCATCTGCACAATCCAGCGGTCCATGATACACTCGGCCTTTGCGCCGGGCTGCTTCATGCGGATTCTAGCCTTGGCGGCGCAAGAGGCGAACATCTCCAGAACCTTGTCGGATGCCTTCTTGCCGTACCAGGTCTTGGTGAAGGGCAGGATGATGGGGAAGTTGACAAGCTCGAGCGCGGCGGTGATGTTGTAGTAGTCGTCGGCGACCTCCTTGACCTGAGCGTGGGACATGTAGTGGCCAACGAAAGTACGGCAAGAGACAGCGCACATGAGCTCGCGCAGGTAGTAGACAAATTTGGCGCCGCCCTTGTCGGGGCCAACACCGCTCTGGCTCTTCCTGGCGTTCTCGGAAACATCGTGGAAGGCCTCAAAGTACTCCTCGTAAACCTCCTGCTGACCGGGAAGGTAAGCAGCAAGAGCCTGGCGAGTGAAGAGGCCATTGAGACCCTTGCGGTACTCGACGTGAGCCTTGCCGTCCAGGAAAACCCAGTTCTCGGGGCGGAGGAGTTTGACAGCAACGTCGACGACACAGGGCTTCACGTAGGCGGGGGCGTTGAAGATCTGGCGGGCCATGTCACGAGTGGAGGCGATAATGACGAACTTGTGGAAGACACTGACACAGCTCAAAGGAGCGGACAGCCATTTGGCGTGGTATTTCTCGAATTTAGGCCAGACACTCTCGAGGAAAGGACCGATGAAGGGGATCTTCCAGGCGGGGCCGACGAGCTCGCCCTTTTGGCGCCAGTAAGAGAGCTGGTCGTAGATGACAGCGGCAGCAAGGAGGGTGGTGATGATACCGAAGGTGCTGGTGTTCTCGGCGATCGTGCCGAGGAATCCAGCGTTGACGGCGCCAACAGTGGCCTCAATAGTCGAGGCCGGGATGATGCTCGAGGTGGAGTTGAGCGCGTCCATGACGGCAGCCATGTTGTAGGTGTGTGTATGTATGTTTTACTTTTTTCTGTTGTTACTGTTGTTTCCGGTCGGCGACAGCAAATGGCCGGTGGTTTGGTCCAGATTAAGATATCTCTTTTCTTTTTGGCTGGCTCCTTTTTCCCTTTAGCAACAGCACGCACGCCACCCAAGCTCTTTTGCACCAAAGACGACAAGCGAATTGGCTATGCCCGCAGCAAGGACTGCAATTATCCCAACAGCACAATTCCGGCTTGGGAAAAGACAGACGGCAGGAGGGAGGGAGGGAGGGAGGGAGTGAAAGAGGAAATATAGAGACACGCGCCTGCGAGCAGTAGAGGGGGGGAAAAGAATGACCAATTGCCTCGGGGCCGCCAGTATTATGGGCAAAGGAACAGGACAAGCAAGAGACAGAGCGGCGTGCGGCGGCGGCGGCGCGCGTGCGTGTGGGACGATTAATTACATGTGGCAGCGAGAATCGTTCCACTTCCACTCTGCCAATCACTTGTGCCGCCGCTGATTGGCTGTGGCCCCTGATAGATTGCGTTTAGAAGCAAACGTCCCTTCCCTTTCCTTACCCGCCCTTCCGGCAGATAAAACGGCCTTTGACGAAAGTTTAATGACAAAGGGGAGAGATCCGCCGTGGCATCCTTGTCAGATTTGATCAGTATATCAATCTATATCTATGTAATGAATTGTTCCGAAATATTCAGTCTCATTATAGGCATGAAGTCTGAATTGAATGGATCACATGTTCAAAGTCAAGTATTGACATGGTAGATCTTGTGTTGTGTTGTGAATAATTTACATCTCAACTACTTTCCTTCTCCACCCAGCCAACCAACCATTGGGGGATCGCGCTGTATATCAAAAAAATAAAGAATTCCTCCCGCCCCGCATCAATATATTTTGGATATCTACAGGTTCTTGATGACGGCGTCGGCGTACTCGTGAGTCTTGGACTTGCCGCCAAGGTCACCAGTGATGGTCTGTAAAAATATCGTTAGTTATAATTGTCCTTTTCTTTCTGGGAATTTCGCAAGTAAATAATGAACATACCTTGCCCTCGGCGAGAGTCTTGAAGATGGCGGCCTGGATCTGGTTGGCGTGCTCGTAAAGACCCATGTGCTGCAACATCATGATGGAGGAAAGGAGCAGAGCAGTGGGGTTGGCAAGGCCCTTGCCGGCAATGTCGGGAGCGGAACCGTGGACAGCCTCGAAGATGGAGCACTCGTCACCAATGTTACCGGAGGGGGTCAGACCAAGACCACCGATCAGACCGGCGCACATGTCGGACAGAATGTCACCGTACAGGTTGGGCATGACCAGGACCTTGTCGTTGTAGGGAGTGGGGTCGGTGACGACCTTCAGGCAGGCGTTGTCGAGGAGCTCAGCGTCGAACTCGATGTTGGGGTACTCCTTGGCGATCTCGCGGCCAAGGTTGAGGAAGAGACCGTCGGACATCTTCATGATGGTGGCCTTGTGCACAACGCGGACCTTGGGCTTGCCAATGTCCTGGGCGTACTGGAAGGCGAAGCGGAGCACGCGCTCGCTGGCCTCGCGGGTGATGAGCTTGATCGACTGAACGACGCCGTCAACAACGACGTGCTCAATGCCGGAGTACTCGCCCTCGGTGTTCTCGCGGATGAGGACGGTGTCGACGTTGTCGTAGGGGGTCTTGTATCCTTGAATGCTCTTGCAGGGACGCACGTTGGCGAACAGGTTGAAGGTCCTTCGGAGGGTCAGGTTGAGCGAGACGTGGCCCTTGCCGACGGGAGTAGCGAGCGGGCCCTTGAGGGCGACGTAGTTGCGCCTGACGGACTCAATGGCCTCGTCGGGGATGACGGTCTTGCCATCCTTGAGGGTGGGGGTGACGTCGACGGACTCCCACTTGATGGGCACGTTGGCGGCGGAGTAGATGTCCTTGACGGACTGCGCGATCTCAGGGCCAATGCCGTCGCCCTCGATCAGGGTGACGCTGTACTTGCCATCGCTGCCCTTCTGGCCCTTGAACTTGGCGACCTGGCTGCTGTATCTCTGGGAGGCGACCTGGAAGTTCCTCGAATCAGCCCTGTGTTTGCGAACCAATCCCGCGCGACCAAAGCTGCACCGCAATGCATGCAGGGACGTGGGCGAGAGGTATAGAGCGACTTACGAATGCGGGCTTGTAGATTTGCTGGGAGCGGGAGGCGGAGCGCATGCACTGGCGCGCAGGCGCGGCGAAAGAACGACCAGCCAGCATGTCGAGAGATGTGAGGGCGTGTGGGAGTGGTATGGGAGGGGGGTATATGGGTATGAGGACAAGGTGGTGGTGATCGCGGCGAGCTGCAGTTGCAAAAGCGAGCACCTCCAAAGCGCAAAGACAGAGCAGCCAGCAAGGCTCGTCCCGGGAGCTGTCGTCTCGCGCTTCCGAGCCGCAGACTTGCGCCAGCCCACCGCTTGTGTGATAGTTTGGTCTAACGGAAAACTCCCAGACCAGCACATCTCGGACCAAACTATATCCAAAACGGTGGGCCAAGGCGGGCTGATTCGGAATCAAGGCTCGTCTTCACACCACACCACCCATCCTCACGAGACGCTGGAAGATGATGTTCCACGGATCATTTATTACCTCGGCATACTGACAACTTTATTGATATACACATCTGTTCGTTCTTCAACAGCTTCTTAAATCAGTGTATATCTAGGGAAGAACTTGACTGGCAGCGTCGTGCGCATCATCTTTCTTCACAAAACGGGCGAACGGAACAACGTTTGGATGTGATGGTACAGATTGTATCGCCAGAGAAAATTGACAGCGGCATCAAAAACATGCAATTCAACAGGATATTTGGACTTATATGATTTCCAGCAAGCTCAAGAAATAATTGATCATCACAATTCTCTCTAATATCGAAAAACTCTAGACTAATAACAGAAGAAGCAATAATTCCCAGGATTGAAAATTATACAACGCACCCAAACGCTCAAACCACCACACATCCAATCCACACCACCCATCTAGCAAGACGGCACACTCGAGTACTTGCAGTAGTTGCTAGGACCCGATTTCAACTCCTTAGGCTCCTTACCATTGTTGTTACCCTGGAACTCGGAGCAAATCTTCTTCATGCCGGAAGCGCAAGTGTTGGTGATGGTCGCAGTGTCGCCGTAGTTGGAGTTGATTCCCGCAAGTAGTTTTCCACCAGAGGCCTTGACGTTCTTGATGACGACGTTGCGCTTGCTGCCGTTGCCCTTGCAGTTGCCGCAGGAGCGGTAGAGTTTGCCAAAGTCTTGCACGCTGAAGCCGTCGATGGTCACGCTCGAGGCGCCGTTGTTCTGGATCACTTTGTCTTCTGCGCCGCGGGCGCCGCCTCCCTTGATCAGGGCCGTGCCGGAGCCTTTGAGGGTGAGGGCGTCTTCGCAAACGGAGGTCCACCAGACGTCTGGGAGAGGGTTAGGAGGGTGTTGTGGAGTTTGAGAGGAGGGGTGGAGGGCTTACTCTCGATGGTACAGGAACCGAGACAGTGGATGCCCTCGATCTGGTCAGCGCCGATGATCAGGTTCTTCAAGGTGGCGCCGTTTTGCAGCTGGAAGACGGTGTCCTTGGTGCCGCCCTCGGCCTGACCGGTGCACTTGACGCCACGGCCGTAGGTCTTCATGCCACCGTCGAAGGTGCCAGAGATGACCTGGGACTTGGAGTAGGTGACAGAGCCCTTGGAAGAGGGGATGTTGAAGCTGTAGGAGCGCTCGACGATCTCAGGCGCCGGAGCGGCAGAGGTTCCAACGGCGAGAGCGCCGAGGAGGGCGGTGGCGATGAAGTTGAAGGAAGGCATGGTTATTGTTTGTTGAGTATGGTTAGGTATCCGGTCAACGGATTTGTAAATGAATGGCAGGAGAAGGAGAAAACGAGTTAAGGAGTGACTGATTGCTGAACGATGAAAATGGATATCCTTCTAAAAGTCAACCCAAACAGCAGGTCACGCCCACCTTATATACACAACAGCTTCACGACATCGGTTACAAGGGCGAGCCGGACATACCAGAGCTCCCAGAACGAACAAGGGCAAGCAATCGAATACCCAGCTTCCAGACCTGGAGAAAACCGAACCCATAGATTGACAAAGTGGCGCACACATGGCTCTGCACGCATGATCGACGTCCAGAGCCTGGCGCGAACACGCCTCACAGCCTCAATACTGAGGTTCTGGTCATGGTTGCAGGAGAACGTGCATAGCGCTGTGTAAGGGACGAGTGATTTCTCCGTCTGAGTGGCGTCCAATCGTGAGCTTTCCGCGAGCACTAGGTGGTACCTAATCCCCCTAATTTCAAAGTCTAATTGATAAGGTAAAAGTTGACCGGAGACAAGAAGTCCGCAGCGCAGCGGTGTTGGTCTGCATGCTCTGGTGTATCCAACGTCTGATAACTGATATTACACAGGATATAGAACGGCGTGTATTCACTCATCAATCAAGATGGTTCGCCGAGCATCAATAACATTGTAGACGACTTGGTATTCTTCCAAAGTTGTGCATAAAAAACCCCTCGTTTCATTATCCACACCCCTAAGTCCACGCGCTAAAGAAATCTCGTCTAACAAGTGTTTCATCTTGACTACCCGAGATGTCACTCCGACCTTTTCCTCTAAGATCCAGCCATGAAACCAATAATACCAAAGCTTTTCGCCGAGGTTTACTCTGGGCTTTCTAGCGAAATTCGCCGACTCAAGCATTGAGGGTTTTGCAAGTCTAGATGTGCTTGGGTGGTGTTTTCTTCTCTTCATGGCTGAAGTAGGGCTCTTGATGCTATACCGTTCTTCGACTGCGCGCCGTCTAGGAAATCGGGACGTCGTCAAGCCACTATGTTTCAGGGCATGAGAATGTAGTAGCCGACCCGTCTTTGATGCGAGAAAGAGATGTTCCATCCAACCCAAAAAAAAATCCCGAAGATAAATAAGTATTGACTATCAATGAACATTTGTTTCGCTGCCGTCTAGTACGGACAGATGCTACGCTAAAAGCTAAGGTAATAAAAAAAGAGGCGGCTCTTCTTCACAGCCAGGACCGTAATACGAAAGATCCCACAGAAGGCCACCACGATGATGATATAAAAAAGGACAAAACGCTAAAAATGGACACTATCTAGGTATCTCTTCTTTTTTGCATCACTTTCGTTCTCTTCCCACTTCGTAGAAAAACCCTTGAGTAGATTTTTCTTTTTTTTCTTTCCTTGATTTGCATCAGCGAAGCTGAGGAATGATTTTTTCTTTTCAATCCCTTCCATTTCCTTGCTTCGTTTCCTTTTCTTTCTTTCTTTCTTCCTTCCTTTCTTCCTTTCGTCATCTTTCTCTTCGTGGTTTTCTTTTCGCGGAACGCTGGAACGCTGACTATTTTACGTTGGAGTTGCTTGATGTGGACCAAACAGTAATGGGGATCAATACCCCATATTCAGAGCAATCCGAAGATTGTATGAATACTCAATGAGCGCTCGACAGCACATTCTCATCAGAACTTGTAGAGCTGACGCAAGGCTTGCTCTTGTGGGGGCGGGAGGTTGTGCAGGAAGCTGTCGAAGCCGTCGCCGATCATGTTCTTATACGTGGTCAAAGCCTGCTCGAAGCCGTGCAAGGGGCTATCCTGCTGCATGCCGGTAAGGACAACGCCGGGTGCGTTCGACATCTCCAGGAAGAAGTCCAAGAGACATTTCTCGAGCGCTTGCGGGTTGGCGAGAACGACCGTCACAAAGCCCTTGTATGCGTGACCTTTCTCGTCCGTCCAAGGGACACTGCGCATGATGTTCAAGAAAGGTGCCGCGAAAGAGCTGAGATGAGGGGCGAGCTGTTGGTGGCAGCTAACGCCTAGGCGACCAAGGGCGATTGCAGCGTTCTCATTAAGAGACTGTGGGACTTGCGGGTTCATGAGAATGACGGCGAGCTGCTGAAGGATGCGGTCGACATAGGGACCAATAACATCTGGTGGTGCTCTCATTGCGATCTCTCCGCACGACCAACAAGCATTGTTAATCACTCGGAAACCGGTTTCGGGGTCTGAGTCGGCAGTAGACAGATCCAGCTGAGAAATCACCAGCTCCATGATGGTCGGGAGATAAGGCTGGAGCTGGCTAAAAATGTAGATAGAACAGTCACCGAGAAGGGCATAAGCAGACTGGCGGACATCGTTGTTGGCGTCTTTCATGCAGTAAGCGAGGAGCTCAAACATGTTGGGCTGCGCGCTAGTGACCAGCATGTTGGCGGTGTTCTCGTCGGCGCTCTGAATAATTGCACTGAGGAGGTCCAAGCTGGTGACCAAGAAATCCTTGTCTGGCTGATCGAGGACCGAATCACTCTCTGCCTGAAGACCCTCTTCAAGGTTCTGGTGCATGATACGGATGCATCGTTCGAAGAATGGCTTCGAGAAGGGAGTGATGCCTTCACCCAGAGCGGTGGCAACATATGAAAGACACTCGAGAAGCGGGAACATCTCGCGTGACTGGTCCTGAACCTTGGTCCAGCGGGTGATCAATGCAGGCATCAGAGTATCAACAAGCGTCTGCTGAGCCAGTGCTGGACCAGCGTGTTCTGCGAGAGTCTGTACACAGTCGTAAAGGATGAACATATTCTTGTCCTTGTAGCGGTCGAAGCAGCGAACGAATTGCTGCACAATGACGGCGCAGTAGGGGATGAGCTGGTCGCTTGCCGCCTCCTCAAGGGTTGCAAACGCAGATGCTGCCGACTCTTGAACCTTCTTGTTGTTGTCCAACATGCGCTGGAGAATGCCGTCCATCATAGGCTCGAAGAACTGACTCTTGCCGGCCTGATCCAGTTGCGCAGCCCATCCGGCGAACCGACTGAGCGCCCAGCAGGTGATTTGTCTAACCACAGGCTGTTCGTCGGTGAGAAGGGTGATCAAGTAAGGCACCAAGTTGGGCAGATGTTGCTGAATGGTATCGAGGCAACCGGGTCCAATTGCGCCAAGGGCAAGCACGGCAGCCTCTCTGTTAGGCCAGTCGCGGTGTTGAAGATTCTCCATCAGCCAAGGTAGCGTCAGTTCGAACACAGGTCCTCCATAATGCGTAGCGATAGCGTCGAGAGAAGCGGCCGAACACTTGCGCAGGTTCCACTCATCCTCGGGGTCGGCTCCGTAGTCGTCCTCCTCGTCGATTTCGCCGTCGCTGAGCTCATCCTCGTAAGCATATCCATTGACGGATTTTGATCCATTTGCTTGAGGGGTAGAAGTGCCGCTTGGTGCTGTTGAGCCCTTTTGCTTTGCGTCTGCGAAGACTGGCTTGATGTCCTTGGCATCGTCTTCTACATCCGCGTCGTCGTCGTCGCCCTCGAGTCTGAGCTGGTCATCTTCACTGTAGACCATGGAGTCGAGCAGGACGGGTACCACCTGTGGCAAGTGTGGCCCCAAAGCATCGCGCAGCGTCGCAGTACTGCTTGCTTCGAAAAAGAACTCGGCGGCATCAAGCGCAAGCTCAGTGTTCTTTTGATTCTTCTGCTGAGAGAGTGTATACTCGACAATGCCTGCGGTGGAGGGCACAAGAACTTCAGGCATTCCATCAGCCAACAACGCAAATGCCCGACAGACGTGACGGCGAACATCATCGTCAGTGTCGGTGGTAAGCTGTACGAGGCGTCCCAGAATCACATCGATGTTCTCGCGGCAGGTCAACGCAATTGGCTCGTCCAAGAAGACATTCACGGCTGCCAGAGATTTCGATCGAACGCTGGAGTTGGGGTGAGCAGCGAATTCCAAAAGTTTGGGCAACAGAAAGCCGAGCGGGCGCTCCTTGTTGTATTCCTTGTCAAGCGCACGACGGTTGTCCTCGCAGATCTTGAACAGCGCACCCATTGCGCCGTCCTGCATCTCTGCGGTAGCTTGCCCATTCTCGTTCGCTACCGTCGCTACGAGTTCCGGGAGCACCTGCGGCCACCCCAGAACACCGCCCGCGCGTACCACCTCTGTGACCACGGTTCCGGCGTAGCTCCGAATTTGCGTCCTCTTGTCGCGCAAGCCCAGGAGAATCGTCGACTTGACATATTCCTTGCTAGGATCTGGTATTGACTTGTATGAGGTTTTGATGTTGTTCTTAAGCATGATGGCAGCGGCGCAACGCGCGGAGAAATGGTGCTCGGGCGAGAGGCCGGTGTCGGCAGACTCATTTGTCGTAATCCAGGCGAGGTAGTTGTTGATGTCAGGCGAGGTCTTTGCCTGTTTCAGCATTTGCTCGGCCTTCCGTTGCGCTGTGATGTCGTGGCCACTGAGCGAGTCGCGCAGACATTGCGCCAGCTGGCCAATCTGGTCTTGTTGTGGAGACCAGTCCATTTTTGAGTTGTGTTGGTTTTTGATATATGCGATGTTGTTGCAGAGTCACCAAGACGGGATGGGAGGTGCTGTAGGCGTGCGGAGGGTATATGACGGGGTAAACCACAGTGTCTGGAGAAACCGCCCGCGGTCAGCAATTGAATTGGCGTATGCGACAAGGCGAGGCAGGGCCGGTGTCTTGTGGACTGACTTTTGCAGGTGCCAGAAGCAGATATCAAACAAATCCTGAGGCGCTGTTCTCGTTGGTGGGGCGCTGTCTAGCACACTTTCATGGTGTGGAGGCAGGCCGAGATTCGGGGCAGTGGGAGAGAGAGAGATGGGGGGGAATGCGATGTGGCCCGTGGAGCAAGCAACTGTACATACAGTGAGTGAATAAAGGCAGAAAGGTGCGTGTCTGCGGTGTGCGGGTAAGTGAGGTATGAAAAGGGCAGAATAATGGCGGCAGGGCGGGCAGTGGTGGTGGCAGCAGACCAGAGCAGACCCTCTCTTACGCTGCTTCTCTTTCTCCGCCGGTCGCACGCTCACAGAATTGTAGAGGGGCCAGTGAGCCAGCGCCAGGCGGGGACAGGCGCTTTGGGCAGCCAAGAAATCCAGCAGAGTCGACCTCACTTGTCGACTGTGTGTATGTGTCCTTTGCGTTTGCAGTATACTCTTGCTCGGAAGATTGACATCAAGTCTCGCGTTGAAATGCCAGAGTATACATCAGCGTGAGGCCCCCGAGTAGTCTGGCCCTGAAGATACCTCCATCCCCGAGCATCAAGCCCTGAACGCTCATGCAGTGACCGATGCATAAAAACCAACTCCATCGTGGACTCGAAACATGACCGACATGACGTGTGCAAGCTGGCAAGGCAACGCGTGAGATCCATGCAGCTGCCACGGACGGCTGAACACAGGTCGAGCGGTCGGTATGCGCGATCACAGGGCAGGTTTTGTGCCACCGCCTTCTCCGGCAGGTGATGCAGGGACTTCAGGTTGAGCCGAACGGTGAGGAATGTGGTTTGATGGAAAATTCGTGGGATGGAACCTCCTCTAATACTCTTCCGAGGTTGTTCTTACATATACATCTAAATACGAGCAACATTTTCACTTCAGCTGCCTCACCACCACTCACTCACTCACTGCCTTCGCTCCTCCACTTCCCGACATAAGCGCACGAGCAGGTATTGTGCCACGTCGCACACTTCAAACCATATGTCTCTCCAAAATCATTGTTCACCGCAAGTAGATGGTCGAGCGGCGCTCTGCCGTCGTGGCTGTAAGGGCCTGAAGAGAGTGAGATATCATCCCTTGACAGGATGAGCAGAATTCAAAGGGTGTGTCTTTCTTGCAGTATAGATAGAACACATGCCTCACAATCTCAATTGCGAGGATTCCTCATGATGTGAAATCGTCCGACTCCCGTCTCAAGAGTGGAGAATGGGACTCCAGCCTCAATTGTTCTCTTCATAGACTCAGCCGTCTGCAGACACTGCACCAAGGACAGGACACTGGAGTCCATTGCTGACAGTGGCGGTCGTCTGATCCAACAATGCCTCCAACTGAGATGTTTCTCACCGACCAACAGCCCTTTCCACAGTGAACAAGACCTCGTTGTCGGTGGTAATCTCGATGCGATCCGCGACAATATGATTGCTCGAGCTGACCTGACCACCCATCTCCGTTTTCCAATCCTGCACATCCCACTCCAGGCCATGCGTATTTATAGAGGCGGGACCATAAATCGGAAGTATACCGACATTCTTCGTGATCAAGCCTTCGCTCAGCGGCGTGTGCAAAACCGTGGTGCCAGGCTTCAGCATTACGCTCACGCTGGACTCAGAAAACAACCAGAAGCGAATATTGGGGTGCCTGAATTTTTGCTCCCGGTAAAGCTCATGCAGAAGGCCGATTCCCTGGTCGACACGCCCACCAACACTGCCAAGTACCAGAAGGTCGCGAACGCCGGGTTGTTGCGAAAGTACTTTGTTGATTCCCTTGCCGAAGTCCGTACTATATTGATCCGGGTCTTGAGTGACTTCCACTCCAAGTTTCGCAAAACAGTTCCGAGTATGGTCGGTCAACGAGTCCAGGTCGCCATGAATGGTGTTTGGAAGAGCTTTCCGGAGAGCAGTGTCCCATGCTAGGTCGCAGTAGGTGGATGTAAGCAGACTGTATAGTCTGTCCGCACCGGCATCTGCACATAAGACGTAAGAAGCGTGGTTGTATAGTCGTTTGAAATATTCGAAATCTTCTATTGGCGAGTTGAGGATTATTAGGGCAATGCTGTCCTGGGAGACGTCTTGTGGTCGACCATTCTCTTTTCGAGTTGGTGCTTGGAGGTAATGCGTGGGCCACAATGTGGTAGTATCGTCTTTTTCGTTTCCCATTTCTTCAGAATCCTTCGCCTTAGATCAAAAAAGAGATTATCTAACATACACAAGTGCCAACAGCGGCGACTCGAATGTAGCTCTCACAGATACATCATGAGACGCACGAGCCACATCGTGAAAGCGGAAGCGGCTCCCAGGAAAGTTGAAGCCCGAAATCTACCGCATGCTGGTTGCTAAGCTATTTGGCGTCTTCATTACACCTGTGTCATTTCCTTTCTCAGCATCACGTCCTTTCAGCGTTCCATTCTTTGTCCCTCGCAATGTTCAGATCAGCACTTCGCTCCGGCGCAGGCTCGCGCCTCCCCCGTTCTCTCCCTCAAAATGCGACAGCAAAGCGATTCCTCACCACCGCGCCGCCACACAAGACCTCGAGAAGCTGGAAGAACTCGGCGGCTCGGTGGACTCTTGCCGGTGCTCTGATCTACTACTACAACACTTCGAATGTATTCGCCGAAGAGCCAATTTGTACGAACATCATCGCAATGCGCAACGCCAATCACCGTCGCTGACAAATCGCCGCAGACACAATTCAACCTCCCCCAGAGACCTCACGAGAGACCGAAACATACCCCACCATCGATTCTATCGCCGAAAAGAGACGCAATCAGGCTAGGTCGCAGTCCCAGGCACCCCCTTCCACACCTGCGAACAACACCGCTGCCGCATCTGAGACCGAGCCCGCGGCGGCCGGTTCGCCCGAGGAGCTTGAGCAGGAGGCCGGCCAGCAGGGTGCTTTCAACGAAGAGACTGGCGAGATCAACTGGGACTGCCCTTGCTTGGGCGGCATGGCATACGGCCCTTGCGGCGAGCAGTTCAGAGAGGCTTTCAGCTGCTTCGTCTTCTCCCAGGACGAGCCCAAGGGCATTGACTGCATCGACAAGTTCAAGGGCATGCAGGACTGCTTCCGCGAGCACCCGGATGTGTACGGCGCCGAGCTGGAAGACGCCGATGCGCCTTTGGAGGGAGAGGAGGTGCCTGCTGAGGGCCAGGCGGCTGCCAGCGCGCCCCACGACGGCGGCGAGAAGGTGTCTAAGCCTTATGCGAGCGAGTCCCCAGAGGCCGTTGCCGGCAAGCAGGAGAGAGCGAGCCAGGCCTCGAAAGAGGTGAAGCAGCAGAGCGCGCTCAGCGAGAGCGATGAGGTCGTTCCCAAGGCGTGGCACGACTCGAAATAGAGGATCGATCTAGGCATGTAGGTCGACAGGCACGTGCATTGGAGAACATTGTAATGTATTGTGTACTGTAGCTGTAGTTGTAACATAGATATCACGGGCGCTCAGAGCGCATTCGCTTCTCATCAATTGGCAGACAGTCTGCGTAAGATTGT
The DNA here is from genome assembly GCA_030772445.1 of Cladosporium sp. MBC 237. NCBI lineage: Eukaryota > Fungi > Ascomycota > Dothideomycetes > Cladosporiales > Cladosporiaceae > Cladosporium > Cladosporium sp. MBC 237. Next base: position 149,770 of record JAPHCH010000043.1, read on the forward strand.
GTCAACTCAGCTCATGTGTATTTGCTTTGCCATTGACGTGAGGATTGTACGTAAAAGGCCTTAAATACCTTGTCTCTCCCACCTATTGCCTTATCATCCTAGGTAGCACAGAAGCGCACGTGGTGTCGCACTTACCGTGTATCTGCCTATACTGATAAGATGGCCATGTTGCTGATTACTGCTCATGATTGATGCTAATCGCTTATGTATTCTGCTGCATGTCGTTGGTAGACATGGTGATCCATACCGCAAAACCACACCAATACTGCACCACTGATTCATATGGAGTGGCGATGTAGGTCCAGATGCGCTTGCCAGGCTGGCAAGCCTGCACGGCTGGCTTAGGGCCGGATTGGCACGCATGCTGTTGCTGGCTGCTCCATCTCAAGGGACTGTGCCACCAACCGAGCGAGCCGCTGCACCATCTCTCACTGTGTCTCGCGCTCTCTCCTCTCTTCACTACATAGACTCACCATCTGCCGACCACTCTAACTCATGACTGACACTCGCCCATACTCGGCACCCTGGCAACCACGTTGAGACATAACAATCCTTTTTGTGTCTGTCTCTTGTCTCTGCCGCCTCCAGACTCGTCCGGCCCGGGCGGGCATTAACGTCATCGCCTGCGATACTCAACGGCCGCCAGCAACACATCGACCACGCCGACGACTGTTTGGCCGTCGCGCGCGCCCACATCACATCTCCACCCACCTGTTCGGCCGTACACCCACAGCCGATCCAACAACCCGCCGTCCATGGCGCAACAGGCGCTCCAAGATGGCCCGGCGACCTTCACCACATCCTACCGCGCTGCCCAGACTCTCTCCGGCGAGTTGCCGCCAGGCTGGCGAGTATCACATGGCGGAGTTGCACGATGGGGCTCATGGCAGGACCAGCGCGCGGCTTTCCAGTCGCATGGGCTGAGTTCTACCGGAAAGGGCATCCTTATCGGCATGCTCTCTGCTTTTGGCTCAGCCGCGCTGGTCGGCATCATCATTGCCATCGTCTACTTCTTCCGGTACACTGGACGCGGACGGATTTTGCTTGATCGCATGAGCAGACCCGGAGAGTACGACGATGAGCAGGCATTCTTGCGCGAGGAGGAGGAGGCTTTGTCGGAGATGGACGATATGCAAAAGGCGGAATACTTGCGAGCGAAAGGTAATTACACTACCCATTCCAATTAACAATGTTAATCCTTTGCTGACCTTTCCTGCAGCTTTCGTGCAAGCGAACCCCCCAGAGTCGCTCCAGACCGACATTTCCCTATCACAATTCCTGGCCATTCAAGAGAAGGGGGTTTCAGCTTGGGAGTTTGAACCGGAGCTAGAAATCGCGAACTGTTTCGTCGAGGCTCGTACTGAGATCGAATTCTTTGACTCGGAATGCAGCGTTCAGAGCAATTTGCCCATCCCGAAGCAGAACGAAGTCTACTATTGGGAGGCCAAACTCTACGACAAACCCGAATCAACACATCTGAGCATTGGACTCACGACGAAACCGTATCCACTTTTCAGGCTACCTGGTCTACACAAATACTCAATTGCGTACACATCCACCGGCCAACGACGATACAATCAACCTTTCACTGGCACGAACTACGCGCCTCCTTACGTACAGGGAGACGTAGTGGGCGTGGGTTACCGACCGAGGACCGGCACAGTCTTCTTCACTCGCAACGGAAAAAGACTCGAGGACGTCGCACACGGCCTCAAGAGCCAGAACTTCTTCCCTACAGTCGGTGCCAATGGTCCCGCCAATGTTCACATCAACTTCGGACAGATGGGTTTCGTTTTCATCGAAGCGAACGTAAAGAAGTGGGGACTCGCGCCACAAACAGGTTCTTTGGCGCCTCCTCCTCCATATGGCAGTGAACAAGGCAGTATATTGCTGGAAGGCGGCCGGGAGGGCGTCCGCGAAGGACAGGGCTATGTTCCCGGACACGCACGAAGTTCTAGTGCTCAGATTCGCCTAGCACGTGGACCCCCAGCTCGCTCACCAGGCCCACAAAGAAGTCCGACAGACATTTCACTTTCGCACCTCAACCTCAATGAATCACAAGAGCACTTGCTAGAAGACGATGCGGGCGAAGGCACCAGTGAAACATACGCCGATCAAGATGCGTCAGTGCACGAAATCGACTCAGACATGTTGCCTACCGAGCATCATGAAGACGACCACCCACCGCCAGAGTACGAAAGCCCAAGCGACGAGGAAGACTCAACCCCTCGAGCCAGCGAACAGAACGAGGAGCGAACCCGACTTATCAGCCACGATGACAACCCTCCAATCCCTACATATGAAGCCGCGACCGGAGAACAAGACGGCGAACGCGGACGCACCGAAAACCGGGACTGAGCAGGAGCAATCGATTCACAACAATCATATTTCTTTATGTTAAAAATTTGGAGTTTTACGGGAATCTCGTCAGCCAAACAGGCAGCGAGCCAAGGCGTTCAAACGGCATCCTTCGGCGTGCAAGATTGGACCGCCTGCATTTTTTTGTCTTCTTTTTACTTGCGTGCTGGCTCTTATTCGTAGAGTCTCTTTTCAGAACAAAGAAAAGGCAATTCCTTATGAATTCGACAGTCTGCTTTTTATACCTTTGCTTTTGGAATGGAAAGGGAAGGGATGGGGTCAAGGGAGCAAGGCTTTCTTGACGAATGATGTACATGAACACTCGGCGGCGGTGAGGACCCGGTTTTGATTTTTTTTTTTTTTTTTTTGCTCTGGTCGTCTTTTTTCTCGACTTCCACCCTACTACTTGTTAGCGCTTTTAGGAGTAAAAATCGCATTTATTTTAGTCTCATCTTGTTTGTTGTGCACTTGATTCTGACTGTACGCGGAAGATTGATGCTAACTTGGAGTGGCTGCTCGTATAGATGCTTAGGAGCTATTTATTACTTCGTGAGAGGCTGATAACACCGGAAATGTATACTGGTGCTATGAGAACCATAAGGCCGTTCGATAGTGCATTCAATTTGTACTATACGTTCAGACCGCAATTTCGTACGCATTCGATCTGTTATTCGAAGGCTGGCGTACACTTACATGACGTCGCCACCTCATCACTCCAGTCCGTCAGCCGACTACAAACAAGAAGTTGATGTATCATTACAGCGAGTTGAGCCACGGCCATCAACGAACGAGCTGATACAATTATCTCTCACACGCCCTCTACATATAGTCCCAGAATTTCCCAGGTTGTTTAGATTATCCCACCAGCAACGATGCCCCGATTGTTATCACCGCTCAAAGAGCTCAGAGTGCTCAAACACCAGATCCCAGCTTCCGGCTTAACGCCCAATACTTCCATCCAGAACAAACCGCTATTGATCTACAAATCCGCGTTCACTGCTGCTGCTTCAGCAAACGATATCGAAGAGCATTTGAGCTCTGTTGGAGTCGTCACGCCCCAGTGGAGGTACACGATGTTCAGCACTAGTCACTTCCACGTACGTGTCGTTAAAATACAAGCCACCTCAAAGAACCAAACTCCAAAGATCCTCTCTAACCCATCCCCCAAAGACAACCTCCCACGAAGTCCTGGCCATCTCCCACGGCTCAGCAAAGCTGTGCTTCGGGCACGAAGACAACCCTCAGCGCGTGGAAGAGACGCTCAGCAAAGGCGATGTGGTCATCGTTCCCGCGGGCGTTGCGCATCGGTTGATGGAGGATTTGGAGGGAGGGTTTGAGATGGTCGGGTGTTACCCTGGGGGGTGCGGTTGGGATATGGCGTATGGGGAGGCTGGTGAGGAGGGGAGGATTGAGGGGATTGCGAAGTTGGAGTGGTTTGGGAGGGATCCGGTTTATGGGGATGGGGGTCCGGTTGTTGGGTTGTGATGATGTTTATTTCGGGTTCGTTTTTCTATAACCATAAGTTGATGGTTCTGGTCTTCCGAATTGATCCAAATATGTGTACTCGTGCTATCTCACGTATCTATCAAAGCGGATTCCATCATGCCATACCTTACCTAGGTAAGATAGTCTACACTTATTTTAATGCCGACGTTTGGGAGGTTCCACATGCAGGCAGCGGCTTGTACATGTATTCGCCAAACAACTTGTGTGACTCCGTTTAGCCCAGTCTCGAGAACAAAAAAGTGGCTCCAATTCCCAGACTTTATTCACTTCATCCTCTAGAGCATTTGAGTTTAGCAGGTTCGGGGCAGAAAATGGGAAAAGTTTGCTGGGTGCATGTGAAAGTTAGCTGTAAGGCGGAAAGTGTAGAGCTCGGGCCATCTACGTAGTGTGGTGGTGCCTTCCGCTGCCTGCAGCGGGCGGTGGTTGCCTCAAGTTGCTGAACACTAGTCCATCCATCACTACTGACTGACCGAACAACTGACCTGACACTTCACTACCACCGCCAACACTCTCACCTTCACCACGCGCCCTCTCTCCAACCGACGTGTCAAATATCCTCCACCACCACATCCACCGTCGCCCGCTCTTCTTCCTTCCCTTCTCTCCCCACACCCACGCCAACGTCCACCGCGACTCCACCCTCCGCCTTCGGCATTACAAACCCGCCCTACGCCATATTCATACTCGCAACACTTGGTCGCGCACTCGCTTCTTAGGTAAAGGCCTGCGCACTTGTATCACTCTATCACATAACCTCCTTGTCTATTTCTCACGATGGCGGACGCTGTCGCTAAAGCAGCGCCACCTCTTCCAACCAGCAAGGATGATATCAACGGCACGTGAGTACCACCATTTCTTGATCTTCTATGGGTTTCGCGCCGAATAAGAGTGTCCCGAGCTTGTATGCACAAAGTATACTGACTTAGGTTGCAGATGGAACTACCTCGAGTGGGGAGTCGACCGCATCATGGTCAATTTGAGCGCTGGACTCGATCTGAAGACATACATGACCCTCTACACCTCCATCCACAACTTCTGTACTGCGCAAAAGGCCGTCGGCTCACAAACAAACCTCAACTCGAGCCAGCGTGGTGCGCACCTCCTCGGTGAGGACCTCTATCGGCGCCTGAACGACTACCTTAGGAAGCACCTGCTCGGCGTACACACCGAAATGGTCAAGCATGTCGACGAGGCACTGCTCACATTCTATATCAGAGAATGGAAGCGCTACACCACCGCTGGTACCTACAACAACCACCTGTTCCGCTACCTCAACCGTCACTGGGTCAAGAGGGAGATGGACGAGGGCAAGAAGGATATTTACGACATATACACCTTGCACCTCGTCAGATGGAAGGAGGACATGTTCGGAAGCACACAAAACGCTGTTATGGACGCTGTGCTGCGTCTCGTCGAGAAGCAGCGCAATGGCGAGACTATCGAGCAGTCCAAGATCAAGTCCGTGGTTGATTCGTTTGTCTCCCTTGGTATCGATGAGCAGGACAGCACGAAGACTACACTTGACGTTTACCGCAAGCATTTTGAGGAGCCGTTCTTGGAGGCCACAAAGATCTACTATGAGAAGGAATCAGCCGAGTTCCTCGCCGTCAACTCCGTGGTCGACTATATGAAGAAGGCCGAGCGTCGTCTTGACGAGGAGAAGGAGCGCGTTCCATTGTACCTGCTGCAAGAGATAATGTCTCCTCTCATGAAGACTTGCGAGGCAGCTCTCATCGCCAAGCACGCGAACGTTCTGCGCGACGAGTTTCAGGTGCTGCTGGACAACGACCGAGAGGAGGATATGGCTCGCATGTACAAACTGCTGGCTCGCATTCCCGAAGGTCTCGATCCTCTTAGAGCGAAGTTCGAGGCGCACGTTCGATCATGTGGTCTCATGGCGGTAGAGAAGGCCGCACAGCAGGGCGAAACCATCGACCCTAAGAGCTACGTCGATGCTCTTTTGGAGGTCAACACTCAGTACTCGGCTCTGGTACAGAAAGCTTTCGCTGGCGAATCCGAGTTCGTTCGTTCGCTCGACAACGCCTGTCGCGAATATGTCAACCGCAACAAGGTTTGCCAGAAGAACTCTGCCAAGTCTCCAGAGCTGCTCTCCAAGCATGCAGACAACGTGCTCAAGCGCTCTCAGAAGAGCAGCGAGGAGGATGACATGGAGAAGTTGCTGAACCAGGTCATGACGATCTTCAAGTACATTGAAGACAAGGATGTCTTCCAGAAGTTCTACTCAAAGATGCTGGCAAAGCGTCTTGTCAACGGCACATCAGCGTCCGGTGACGCAGAAACCAGCATGATTTCCAAGCTCAAGGACGCTTCCGGTTTCGAGTACACCAACAAGCTTCAACGCATGTTTCAGGATATGCAGACCTCGAAGGATCTCAACAAGGCGTACGAGGAGCACCTTAGCAAGGGATTCAGTGCTGACGAGAGCATCGGCACTTCGTTCCAGATTCTTGGTGCTGGTTTCTGGCCCCTGCAGCCACCGAACACCACATTTGCGCCGCCTTCTCTTCTTGTGAAGCAGTATGAGCGCTTCACTCAATTCTACGCTGAGAAGCACGGTGGCCGTAAATTGACATGGCTTTGGAACCTCTGCAAGGGCGAGATCCGCGCCAACTACGTCAAGAATGCCAAGGTCCCGTACACTTTCCAGGTGTCTACATACCAAATGGCCATCCTCCTACTGTTTAACGACAGTGACACTGTCAGCTACGATGACATTGCTAGTACCACTAGCCTGGCGAAGGAGACTCTTGACCCGTCTCTCGCCATCATGCTCAAGGCTAAGGTCCTGACTGCCAACCCCGAGGGCAAGACCGAGCCCGGTGTCGTATATTCGCTCAACTACAACTTCAAGGCTAAGAAGCTAAAGGTCAACCTTAACATCGCTATCAAGTCTGAGCAAAAGCAAGAAGCCGAGGAGACGCACAAGACCATCGAGGAGGACAGGAAGATGCTCATGCAGGTAAGCAGACAACGTTCGCTTCCCTTGACCTATAAAATCTCACTAACAATCTCCATAGTCTGCTATCGTTCGAATCATGAAGTCTCGAAAGACAATGAAGCACACGCAGCTCGTGTCCGAGACTATCCAGCAGATCAAGTCCCGTTTCTCCCCCAAGGTCAGTGACATCAAGAAGTGCATCGACATTCTTCTTGAGAAGGAGTATCTCGAGCGCCTTGAGGGTGACGAGCTTGGCTATTTGGCATAGACTGGGTACATAGTACGTTTGTGCCGCTGTGTATACGACCTGCTTCTGGCGTTTCAGGACGGGATGGGGATGCATGGAACACGGAAACTCAGGCCGAGCGTAATATGCGCTGACGAGGACGGCCGGGTGGGATTGTTTTCAGCAAGGCGTTGCGCGGTGTTTGTTCTTCATGTTTACAATGCACCTTTGAAGGAAAGGGAGGATGGCTCACTGATGTCATGCTTGGTAACGATGGCTTCTTGGTGAGGAACACTTCATAGAACGAGGGGCGGAATAGTCAGAATGTCAAAATGACCTTGCTAATGGAACTTCGATCATTCCGCATTACTGATCAATTGTGATTTCCTAAAAGACGAGTGATTGAAATTGTGATACATCATTGACTGTATAATTACCGAGCAAAAGTGAAGGTCACGTGAAGTGGGAGGCGAACCGCGGGGGCGATTCCGTGCTCGGGGGAAAGTTGAATGACTTCCTTAGATGGAGTTGAGAGATACCACCTGTTCTCGCCGCTTGACACCATCAAACGAGTGCTTCATACACTAGTTGGACCTCGCCATCATGTAAGATCGCTCGTCACCCATACTCTCTTTCCGTATCAACACTGACAATGTCTCACAGGGCGCCATTAGTGGATAACCCGCAGATCAAGTCTGCGTCCCTCCATAACCCTAAACATATTCTCCTTCACGACTACGTCTGGCCTTTCCTTGGAATCTGGCCCGCCTTCTTCGCCGTCTACCTTTCACAAGAGCGCTACGATCAGTACATCAACGGCCAAGAATGGACGTTTGTCTTTAGCGGTACAATTGTCACACTTCAGAGTCTAATCTGGCTCACTACTTTCTGGAACGTCAACGTCAGGGCACTGTTCACTGCCGTGCGCGCCTACGATGTCAAGAGCGCGAGCTTGATCAAAGTCATCCCGGCGGCAAACGCTGGTGCTGCGGAAATTTGCGACATCGAGAGGGATAATGTTGGCGGCAAGGAGCACTTGAGCTTCTTGTTCCAGAAGAGACGGTTCCTTTACAATGAGTCGAACGGCAGCTTTGCGCCTCTGGTCTTCGAGATGGACAAGGAGCCCAAGCCTCTTATTCGCGAATTCCAGCAATCAAGGGGTGTGAGCAAGGAGTCCGATATTGAGCGCATCAGGCAACACTACGGACCGAACATCTTCGACATTCCCGTACCAACCTTCACCGAGCTCTTCAAGGAGCACGCGGTTGCGCCGTTCTTCGTTTTCCAGATCTTTTGTGTTGGTCTCTGGATGTTGGACGAATACTGGTACTACTCGCTCTTCACTCTCTTCATGCTGGTGATGTTCGAGTCGACTGTTGTCTGGCAGCGCCAGCGCACTCTGAAAGAGTTCAGGGGCATGAGCATCAAGCCATACGATATCTGGGTCTTCCGTGGAAACAAGTGGACTGAGACTGAGAGCGATGAGCTTCTCCCGGGTGATCTGGTCAGCGTGGGCCGCACGAAGGAGGACAGTGGTGTTGCTTGCGACATGCTTCTGGTCGAAGGCAGCGCCATTGTCAACGAGGCTATGCTTTCCGGTGAGAGCACGCCTGTGCTCAAAGACTCTATTCAGCTTCGTCCAGCCGATGCTCGCCTCGAGCCGGAAGGTCTTGACAAGAACGCTTTCCTCTGGGGTGGCACCAAGGTTTTGCAAGTCCAGCATGGAACTGCCTCCGAGGATGCTGCCGAGACTATCCCGCAGGTCGCTTCTGGTGTACCCCCTGCGCCGGACAAGGGCGCTCTCGCTGTTGTAATCAAGACTGGCTTTGAGACCAACCAGGGTGGTCTTGTCCGCACCATGATCTACTCGACTGAGCGCGTCAGTGCCAACAACGTCGAGGCTTTCCTGTTCATTCTCTTCCTCTGCGTCTTCGCCATCGCCGCTTCTTGGTACGTCTGGACCGAGGGTGTTCGCAACGACCGCAAGCGCTCGAAGCTGCTCTTGGACTGCGTTCTGATCGTTACATCTGTCGTGCCCCCTGAGTTACCCATGGAGCTGAGCTTGGCTGTCAACACGAGTTTGGCTGCGCTTAGCAAGTACGCCATTTTCTGCACCGAGCCTTTCAGAATCCCTTACGCTGGACGTGTTGATATTGCTTGCTTCGACAAGACTGGTACTCTCACTGGCGAGGACCTTGTTGTTGAGGGTATTGCTGGTCTTTCTCTTGGTCAAACCGGTGCTGCATCTGAACCGGATGGTGCTCAGACCCAGCTGGTGCGTGTAGACGGAACTGGCCTGAACACCACGCTCACTCTCGCTACTGCGCACGCACTTGTTAAATTGGAGGAGGGTGATGTCGTCGGTGAGCCTATGGAGAAGACTACTCTTGAGGCTCTTGGATGGGTCCTCGGCAAGAACGACACTCTTTCCGCTAAGGGATCGGCTGCTACCAAGGGTCAAGGCCCTGCCGACATGGTCCAAATCAAACGCCGCTTCCAGTTCTCGTCTGCGCTCAAGCGTCAGAGCTCTGTTGCCACTGCCATCACTACCGACCGCTCCACCGGGAAGAAGACCAAGGGTACTTTTGTTGGTACCAAGGGTGCACCGGAAACCATTCGCAAGATGCTTGTCGATGTCCCGCCTAAGTACGAGGAAACTTTCAAGTACTTCAGCAGGAACGGTGCTCGTGTTCTCGCTCTGGCCTACAAGTACATCTCTACCCAAGACGAGGTCGGTCAAAACCGTATCAACAACCTCAAGCGTGAGGAAGTCGAGTGCGACCTTCACTTTGCCGGTTTCCTTGTTCTGCAGTGTCCCTTGAAGGATGACGCCGTCAAGGCCGTTCGCATGCTCAACGAGAGCAGCCATCGTGTTGTTATGATTACCGGCGACAACCCCCTTACTGCCATTCACGTTGCTCGTCAGGTCGAGATCGTTGACCGCGACTGCTTGATCTTAGACGCCCCTGAGCACGACGACAGCGGTGAGAATCTTGTCTGGAGAAGCATCGACGATAAGGTCAACATTCCTGTTGATCCCACCAAGGATATCGATGCTAGCATTCTCAAGGACAAGGATTTGTGTGTCACCGGCTTTGGTCTTGCTAAATTCAAGGGTCAGACTGGTCTTGCTCAGTTGCTTAGACACACATGGGTCTATGCACGCGTCTCGCCCAAGCAAAAGGAAGAAATTCTTCTCGGTCTCAAGGAAGCTGGTTACACCACCCTCATGGCTGGTGACGGTACTAACGACGTTGGTGCTTTGAAGCAAGCTCACATCGGTGTCGCTCTGCTCAACGGCACTAAAGAGGACATGGACAAGATCGCCAAGCATTTCCGCGAGACCAAGATGAAGGAAATGTACGAGAAGCAGAAGTCTATGATGGAGCGTTTCAACCAACCGCACCCGCCTGTTCCCGCCCAGATCGCTCACTTGTACCCGCCTGGAGAGAAGAACCCGCATTACGACGCTGCCATGGAACGCGAGGCTAAGTCCAAGGCCAACCTCGCTGCGTTGAAGGCAACTCAAGAGCAAAACGCCACCAACACTCTCACCAACGGCGAAGTTGCCGCACCTGCGCCTCCCAAGGCCGAGCTCACTCCCCAGGAGCAGAAGAAACAGCAGGCTCAGAACGCTGCTAGTGCTATGGCTGAGAAGTGGTCCATGTCTATGATGGAAGAGCAGCTTAGCGAGGACGAACCGCCTACCATCAAGCTCGGTGATGCATCTGTTGCCGCCCCTTTCACGAGCAAGCTCGCAAACGTTGTCGCCATCCCGAATATCATTCGCCAGGGTCGCTGCACGCTTGTCGCTACCATTCAAATGTACAAGATTCTGGCACTGAACTGTTTGATCAGCGCTTACAGCTTGAGTGTGCTGTACCTGGATGGTATCAAGTTTGGCGATGGACAGGTCACTATCAGCGGAATGCTCATGAGTGTTTGCTTCTTGAGCATTTCCCGCGCAAAGGTAAGCCTACAGAAATTTCATTGGTTATGAGGCATCAACTAACAATACATTACAGTCCGTCGAGCAGCTCTCCAAGGAACGCCCGCAGAACAACATCTGGAACTGGTACATCATCCCCTCCGTCCTTGGTCAGTTCGCCGTCCACATCGCTACTCTCATCTACATCTCCAACTTCGTCCAAAAGTTCGAGCCCATGGAAGACCGCCGCACCATCGACCTCGAGCGCGAGTTCAAGCCCTCGCTTCTCAACAGCGCCATCTATCTCCTGCAGCTCATCCAGCAAATCTCCACCTTCGCCATCAACTACCAAGGCCGTCCCTTCCGCGAGTCCATCAGGGAGAACAAGGGCATGTACTACGGCATCGTCATGGTCACCGGTGTGGCTTTCAGCTGCGCCACCGAGTTCATCCCCGAAATCAACGAGCAGCTCAGCCTCGTGCCCTTCAACACCGAGTTCAAAATCACCATGTGCGCCGTCATGGTCCTCGACTACGTGGGCTGCTGGGTCATCGAGAAGACTCTCAAGACCCTGTTCTCCGATTACAAGCCCAAGGATATCGCCGAGAGGCGCCCGGACCAGCTTGCCGTCGAGAAGAGACGTGCTGATGCCGCTGAGGCTAAGAGGATCAGGGAGATCGAGGAGAAGCTTGGAAAGGCTTGAGCGGAATTTTTAATGTTCGTTCGGAGCGGTTTGTGGAATGGAATGGTGGTAACCTTCTTTTCCTTGCCGAGTTGTACAAACAAGGAATTTTAGATTAATATTGGCATATAGCGAAATTCTTGATGTCGTTGGCATCACTGCTTTGCTTCGTTGTACTACATTTGTAATCTTATATACTCCGTGATCAGGACCGCACTCTCGACGCAACAATAGCAGCCAACAACCCCGCCGCTTCCGAAGGAATCCTCGAAGAAGGATTAAACCCCCCAGCATCAGATGGGGCCGCCATCGCCTTACTCATAGTAGGCATCCCATTCCCTCGCCCGCCACCACCGCCTCCGCCACTCGTTTTCTTCTGAATCGCCTGCAAAAGCTCACTGGTCGAGACGCCGCTGAGGCTGAACGTCGAACCTGGTTTCGGAGGGCTCGCGTTCCTGCTGGGTTTGTTGGCCGCCATGCTCGGTAGGCCTAGTGCTTCGCCCATGTCGTCTTGAGGACCACTGCCACGGTTTGCTAGGAGGAGTTTTGCAAGTTGGAATTCTAGACTGCTCGTGTCTTGGTTGCTGCCATTGGGGGCTTCTCTTCTGCGGATGTCGTTGGGGCCGCCGCCATCGCCGCCTGAGGATGGGTGTGATGATGAGCTGTTGGGCCTGTTGCCACTGCCTCCTCGTTGGCTGCCTCCTGAGTTTGATCTCCCACTGCCACCACCGCCATCGCCTCCCCCACTCCCTCCGCCATTTCGTTGGCTGCTTCCTGAGTTGGAACCAGCGCGGCTGCCGTTTCGCCCGTTGCTCGCGGTGTTGTTCAGGATTCCTCCCGGTGGACCATTTCCCGATCCGCCATTAGGATCACCGCCGTCCTGACCTTTCCCAGAGTTGGACTTGGCAGATCCTGAATTGGATTTGCCTGAGCCACGCTGTCCATTCTTGTCTTTGTTCTTCGACGAAATGGAACTGCGACTCCAGCCTGACTTTTTCTTCGAAGCAGACGAGCCGCCATCACCGCCACTCCCTTTGTCTGCTCCGCCTTGACTAGAAGAGCTGAGGCGTTTCTGTCGAAGCCCGTTGGATCCCAAGGTGTTCTCCGAAACCAGCGAGCCAGCTTTCGACGCTGATCTCCCAAGCGGATCAAGAAGACTATCCTGTCTGCTAAAAGCACTATGAGCCCCACCGTCATCCGGCTCAAAAGGCGACAGACCAAGCCTCTTCTGACGACGCTGCTGCGCCCTGTGCGCGTTTTCTTCCGCCATGCGTTCCGCGTCGTACTCGTACATGTCGTGCATGTCCAGGTGCTGGTTCATGACGTCTCGAGCCACGTACATTCCGCAACCCTGGCGGCCGCATTGGATCCAAGGCTCGTCGACGCGTTCGACGGGGTATTTTTTGGTGATGATGCGTTTCTCTCTGATGGGGAAGTCTTCTGCTGGGTGCAGGTCTGGGGGGTAGCGTTCAGTGGAGTAGGGTTTGGGAGCTGGGGCTGGAGCTGTGGGTGGGAGGCGGAATCTCTCGCCGCGTTCTTTGGGGATCATGGGTGGGTTGCGGGTGGGTTGGTGGGGCTCGTAGGGGTTGAAGGGATGTTGCATTTCGCGGTGTCTGACGGGTGGTTGTCTTGTGGGTAATGGTGAGTCGAATTCGTGGTGTTCGTCGATGTGCATTTGGACCGTGTAGGCGGTGCCTCTGTAGCCGCAGAATGGGCACTCGGCCGCCATGTTTGATGAATGCTAGTGTGATGGCGATGCAAGGTTGGTATCGTAATAAGTGATTTGACTCGTGGATGAGGACAAAGATGAAAGGTGGGTATTGTAACAAACTGTCGTACTCGCAGACGAGTCAAAAGATGAAAGGTAACTTTCCATACTGGAGAACTACAGCAACGAACGCCGTCTACTTATATCAATCGATCAGACATATCCTATGGTGTACTTGACGAGTGCGAGGTGGCCTCAGGCGTCCGAACGGTTGCATCTAAGACACGCTGACGCATGGCTTCCAGGCGATTGGGTGCGGCAGAGGTATACCGACATTTCCAACCCACGGGAACTCATTGACCAGCTCTTACCCACGTTAAGCTTCATCGGACGAACAACCGCGTCTCACTTTCGTGCTGGGGTCTGGAACCCAGGCGTATGCATGCAATCACTTTACGTGCTGACGTCCGTCGACCGGGTTTGCGAGGAATCCCCAGCTACTACGCGCCGACCGCACATGCTGTTAATTTCTTTTGAAGCTCTGGAGAACATACTGGACTTCACAAGAAAAGATTTTTGGATTGAAGAAAAGCAGATGTTTGAGTTACTCCCCATGCACTGTGGTGTGGATATGGCAGCATCCCATCACAGCGACGCTCGGCGCAGCGTGGCCTTGCAACCAGCCATTCAGTGCGGGAAGTCGTTGTACCATGACATACCAACTGTCCTCGAAGAAAAGAAGAGAAGGCCGTCATGTCGCAGATCCTTTTTGTTCGAAGGTATTGTATCTTTGGCTGGTCATCAACGCTAGTCCTCCCGAGATTGCGCTTGAGTGACTTTTGTATGGAACGAAACGGATAGAGCCGCGGTACGACTTGAACGCAATCTCGAATACCATCGGATGAGTTGAGCCTCCTCGATGAAAAATGTTGTCCTTATAATCAAGGCCTGGACTCTGGTGCTGTGTGGGAAACATGCTGTAAGTGACACTCCGTGTCTGCGAGGCTGGTCCACTGAGCACGTTCTCTACGATGGCCAACCTCAAATTTCGAATGCCTTCACGATAATTCAACCGCACAAGAAGGAAGATGTGTACTGCAGTCTGTCTCGGCCTTATGGAAGTAGACCAGGTCTTCTCTGGGCAGCTGTCCACTTCAGCCAGTTCCGACATCAGGTCGCACTCGTCCCTTGGATCAAGAATCTATCTGGATCGATCATGAATCTACCGTCGCCCACCTAAAAGCAGTCGACAACATGCCAAGAAGGATGATCACAACTCCTCCACTCTCAGTGTACCATGGCGCGGCGGGTTCGGCTCGTCGTGATCGTTAAAACTGCTTTGTTCCTCACGATCCTTACGTTCAAAAGACTGTGTGACCAGGCGGCTTCCATATGGCCCACAACATCTTACGCAGGGAAGGCGAGCATATACGTCAACAGAACGATCAAGCAAGCGCCTGAGCTATACATTCCCGTCAGACACCTTGCAAACCCAGCCCCTCCGTGATGGCTAGAAGGCTGGCTTTGTTCGGAGAGGGCAGTGGTCAGGTACGTAAGAAGCAATGAGTAAGGCATACTTTCGAGACGAGACCGTTTGACTCTCCTGGCCTTCTTCGAAGACTTAAGGCTGATATAAGATTGCGCGGAGTCTGTGATCCGTCAGCCTCAATTGGGAACCCCCCATACCTTCAAGCACTAATGACGTTACAGCAGAGGGTCCGATGCCTCTTTCTCATCACCTATAGAGCCTCAAAGTTTGTACCATCGATGATGTTCTACTTCAACACAAGGTTGCTTCATGCATCGAATACGTCGAAGTCTTACCATAGCCAAGGTCTGCCAATGCAGTCACACGAGCCGCAGTGTCGAGGAGTGATCGCATTGTGAGACTTCTGGACTCTGCGGGTCTGCTGGGGCATGGAAAGCGATTCGACGAGAATCAAGCGATGGCGAATCGTCCGCGAGCCTCTACCTCACGAGAAGGGATGGGAAGACTAATGATGCCATCATTGCCGTCCATCATGCATCGTTCGAAGACGAGTAGATCTGAGATCTCAAGATCTCTGTTAGTTGGGTGGCTTTCCCATTGCCTTCCCATCGTGACCCCGTTGATGGAGCTAATCTCGAGTCGCAGTCCATACGCTGACCGTCACTGATCGCATTGATCAGGTGCTCATCGGTATCTGGAATGATTTTGTAGCATGGGCATGCACTGTTCTACGTCAGACGGCCCAACGATCATGGTCTTTTGAAAATCGAGCTTGACGCCCGATACGCTTCCCATCGCCTGAGATTGAGCATTCGTCATCCATAGATGACATCGTCGTTGTCTCGAAAGGGATTCACCGCTTTTTATGTTATGGACGAAGAATTCCGGGAAGGCAATGGTATCTTCCCGTCAAATGATTGTGGATAGAGCTAAGTGCTTGCGGATGTCTCTGTTGCGTTAGTAGGAAAGTACTGCGGCGCTCAACGCCAAATTTCATATTCTCATCACACACGTAATTCATCCCCTTAAGCGAGGCCTTGTCCCTCGCGATCAGTGTTCCAGTGGTTTGAGACGCAACCTCAATCCACTATTGTTCCAAGCACTGTAAGCCTTCTTGGTTGACGCCCAGTCCTCATTCGGATCGGCCATTTCGAAGGAAAAGTTGTACAGCATCTTTGCCATCAACACTCTCATTTCCATGTATGCAATCCTGCAATATGGATCAGCAACTTGTGACGTGACAGACAGTTTGTGATGGCTTACGGTTTTCCGATGCAGTTCCTT
Organism: Cladosporium sp. MBC 237; assembly: GCA_030772445.1. Taxonomy (NCBI): domain Eukaryota; kingdom Fungi; phylum Ascomycota; class Dothideomycetes; order Cladosporiales; family Cladosporiaceae; genus Cladosporium; species Cladosporium sp. MBC 237. The sequence continues at coordinate 165,910 of JAPHCH010000043.1, forward strand.
GGGCCAACGGCAAAGGGTTGGCAGATGTCTCGTCGGTCGCGCGAGAACTCGCTCGGAGTGTCGTCGAGCCATCGCTCTGGACAGAACTCATTTGCACGAGCGAAGTTCTCTTCTAGCCTGTTTGCTGCTAGCTGGTAGACTGCACACGATGTCTGAATTGAATCATCAGTGGACAATGCTTCAATTACTAGTCGTCAAAACAGGCGCTTACATTATACGGCAAGTAATGTCCAGCCACCATCTGACCCGCCTCGTCTGTGATATGTCTGGCAAGCCCAGAAGGCCCGGGTGGGAACATGCGCATCACTTCCATGAGGACGGCCAGCATGTACTTGAGCTCGTTGACGTTTGTGGCATTGATCTCGGAATCCTTCTGGAAAGCGCAGCGGACTTCTTCCTGCGCTCTCTTCATCGCCTCTGGCTTCTGGCAGAGCAGATAACAGCCGAATATCATGACCGTGGCCGTAGTGTCAGCTCCGGCAAAACAAAGTGTGAGAGCGTTGATTTCTAGCTCTTTCTGCGTGAGCTGCTCGTCTTTGTTCTGCAGCATGTAGTTGAAGAGATCTGCACGGCCTGGGATGTAGCCTTTGTCCTTTCGTTTGTTGGTGAGGCCAGCAATCAAGGTGTCAATCTCGCGCACTTTCTCGAAGGCACTCTGCGGCAGGACGAGTTGCAGAGCTGTCCATAGTTTGTAACGTTCCAGTTGGCCTAAGATGGAGTTCAGGTCGATCATGTCGAAGAGGATCTGGACGAAGAGATGCGAAGTCGTGGTTTCGAGGCACTTGAAAGACTCCCCGAAGGCAAATTCGCCCATGACATCGAAAGTCTGTGTTGGGGACGTAATTGTCAGTAGTGATCATCTGAATTCATCCTGGAATCACTCACCGTCCACTCGAACCAGTGCGACACATCTTGCACCGGCTGGGTATCAACAGCTTTCTTCAGCCGATCCACGAGAAGAGAGCCATAGCTCTCAATCATGCTTCCCAGATCTTTCACCGCAGCGTTCGTAAATCCAGGCGCCAGCAAGCGCCTCAGCCTCGCATGCTGCACATCTCGACCAAAAATGATATCGCCGACGGTTTCATCGTAATTGTGAATAGGATACGAGTAAGGGTCCTTGCGATTCTGCCTGCGGCCTGGTTGAAGGCCGTAAATATCTGGCCAGGCCTGAGGGTTTGCGAAGGCGAAGTCCGAGGGTCCGATACGGACGACTTCACCGTATGTGCGGTGGAGTTCGAGGACCTTGTATGGTAGGCGACCGCGTGCGGCCGTGTAGGCTTTGGGAAATTGGAAGGCGGCCCATAGTCTTGGGCCTGGAATGGTGGCAAGAGGGTGGAAACAGATGTTGTAAATGGCGTAGGTCGCTATGCCGACGACTGCCTGTAGTGGTGGCAAGACCTGTCAGTAAAGGTTGGAGATTTTTGAATAAGATGATTAGACCTTACCACCAGTGCGGTTCCAAGCAAGATTGTGTTCGCCATGGTGCAAGTATTCCTTTCTTTGTCTCGAGCGGGCTTTGGCAAATTTAAAGGTGAAGCTGACTTTATGTTGATGATATGAGGTGCTTTTCAGCTGGCGGGGCTGAATCCTCCTGCGCGCATTCGCCCAGGTTTCCCGTCCAATCTTCAGACGATGGACCTTTGACTAAATAGATACTAGCGCTGACGGCTCGTCCTGCCGAAGAGCACTATTTACTTGAAAGGAGCAAGTAGTGGAGAACAAACCCACGCTCGTAAAACCGCTTTTGGTGTCTGGTATATAAGTCAAGGCATATAGGAACAAATATGAACAAGAGAAAAGGAAGACACGACCAAAAGTCTCACAACGTTCAGTCCCCCTCGCTCAAAAAAAGCTCTTGCGAGCCGTAAGGGGAATCGCCGTTCCCTGTCTTCAGCGTCGATCCCTTTTCTTGAAACAACGCCTGCGCCATCCCGCTTCTGGAGTAAAAGGTATGAAAGAAACATCGCTGATAGATGAACAGAAGGGGAAATCCCTCGTCTTTTTCGTGCTCATTGCCCGAACCAACCTTGCCTTGCTCCCCCTAACCTAATCGTGATGCATCGTGTAAAGAAATCTGGGCGATCGAGATCCCATCTCATCGCCTTCCCCAGTATCGGTCTTCTTCCTCCTCAGGAGGGTGGAAGCCCAATCCACCTCTTGCTCGCTGGTCGCGGGCGTCGTAGCTTCCTCCTGCGCCGTGGCTTTGGTTGAAGCTACTCTGTCGGCTAGGAGTCTTGGGCGCGCTGAAAGACGCCGTGGGTGGATTGTAGCGCCGTTCACCACCCGCTGCTGGGGGCGGTGAGGATGAGTAGGGGTATGGTTCGGCATAGTCGTGGTTGCGACTACTGCTATCCTGACGGCGCAGCATTGGGTTCATCGAGCCGGTGGAGTCATGGTGGGCTAGGCGTGAGTTGCTGGCGCCTTCGTAAACTGGGTCAGGAGACATGCGCTCGGAATAGCCAGGTGGTACTGTGCTGTTATTACGGAGGTGACTGCGGTATGCCTCGCTGGGCGAGCTTACAAAGCTGTCAGGCGAGTCGAAGGCGGAAGGGCTTTTTCTGTCCGGGTCTACGGTCAGCGGACCGGAGATGGTCGCACTGTAGCCTGGCTTTTGCATCTCGAAAGTGGCGTTCATGTAACCACGATCATAGCTGTGGTACTCTTGCTTGGAAGGACCACGAAGAGCCTCGTTTCTGGCGTCGAGTGAAACGAATTCTTGTCGCGAGGTGAAGCGGTGACGGAAGAACTCGATCCATGCTGGGAAAATGGAAGGCCTGGTGAGGAAGAGGAATACCTGAATGCCAGCCAAAGAGAGGAGCATCAGGACGGCAACGACAGTATGTTCGTTGACCAGATAAGCCTGTGCGTCGTCCAGACAAACGTTCTTGTTCTTTGGGTTCTGGGCCAAGCACAGTAACCAAGGCATGACTTTGTCAAGATCCTCTGGCACGCTCGCTTGCAGGCCGTCAAGGTAGACGAACACAATTGCGAAGAAGATGACATCTACGAGAATGATGCTGACGATGACAATACCACGCCATTGTAGCCAGAGCACCTTCTTCAGACGCTGATAGACAGCCCTTGCAGTCTGGGTGTGAATGCTTCCGCTGTAGCTCGGGAGTCCAGAACCCGATGCGCTGGTGGAGTTCGCCGGGCTATCAACCCAGAGGTTCTTCAGGTACACGTGCAAGCAGTACGCGAACGTCATTAGCTGTAGAATACCAGCAATACCGGCGATTCCCATCAAAGGTCCCCAAAAGTCGGCCATGGAGTTGGCGTGGTTCACGTGGCAAGCACTGCCGAAGCGAAAACTGACTCCAGTAATGGTCATAGTGACGGTGAACAAGACAGCTGGTACGCCCCAGCCGATGATTTGCGAGATGTAAAAGAACCTGCGTCCGGGCACGATGTCCCAGCAGATCTGAAGATTCATAGACAGGGCACGAATGCAAATCCAGCTAGCAGCGCAAAGTCCTCCAGCGACGATGAATGCACCACTCCACGCGCATCCCATAGAAGAGTACATGTCGTTTGGCGTAATTTCGTCGAAGCATTGCTCAGGGTTCGCTCCGAGAGGAATGGTGAAGCCTAGGCAGATCATGATGACAGCAATGATCAGGCACACCGAGAGGTAGTGACTCCTTGTCTTTTGAGTAGGCAGCACAATGTAGCTCAGCAGCATGAAGACGAGAAGTATCAGCCCAACAACATTAAGCCACTCCGCAACATCGTTGTACGTCTTGAAGGTGTCCGCATATGCCCATTCTGTTGCGGGGCAAGGGAGGCAGCAATTGGGTGCTCCAGGGAGCATAGATATGGGTGCGCAAAATCGGCCCTCCACGACTACAGATCGTTAGTTCCAGGAGATTACGAGTTGATATAAGAGAATTGACATACAGCCTCCTTCGTTCGGGAAGAATGATTCGTCCATAAACGGTGCGATGCAGTTGCCTTGGAAAGGCGATATTGTCGTATTAGCCATGTTGTATAAGATATGTCCGGGCTTCCGGAATAGCGATGTTGGTGGTTCGTTCAGTCCACGATGCGTATCAAATTACACCTCCAGTACGCGTCCAGTGTTCGTTATGTCGTTCGTAATCTGCCTCCTTCAAATGCCAAAGAGCCACCTCTCAAGCCAGATGCGATATGTATGTCCAGGGTGAAGAATTCGGCAGTCGTCATGAGCCCATGGTCCAGAGGGCACGCTAGGTGATCGACTTTCGTCAGGCCTCCCGTTTCCAGGGCGGTGACGGTGGCAAGTATCTCGGGCGTGCTACAGAGGCTTGCTCTGGGTGTGGGAGCACAGCACGTTGATTATGCAGCGAAAAGCAATGAAAAGAGAGACAGAAAACCTAGAGAGTGACAAAATGCGCCAGGTGGCCAGACAGCAGGCGTGGACTGGATATGCAGCCGGTAAGAAAAGGATAATGGCGACGCCGCACCGGGGTACAATGGCTCTTAGGGAAGGTGACAGAGCTGACTAGCTGTTGGGAGGACGGATACAAGGCGCGAAGGAATGGCTCTTCACAGGCGAAGGGTACTGGGTCGAGTAACAGAGTGTCTAGGCACGCGACTCATCACTATACGCCCACATACCAAGGCTGTCCCCTGCGGCCATCCAGAGGCCGCTAAGTAGCGAGGTGAGGCGTCTGGAGGCGGCCACTATGGCCATGGCGGGCAGGGCGCGCGGCTGCGCAGCAAGAAGGGCGTGGGCACGAGCTGACGAGCATGCGTTGGCGTATGGACTGGAAGCCTGTTGCAGCAGCGCGATGGGTAGTGGGCAAATGTGACATAGCACGGCGGACCCGCCAGTGGGCAGTGTGTGGGCGAGGATAGGCGTGAAGAGCCCTGACCTCTTGCTTCTCCACGCACAAAAGTGGCACGGCCGTTGCACCAGTGAGCAGTGCTAGGCCGGTTCCTGATGGGTGACGGGACCACGGGGGACGCAGACTTCTGTGCCCCTGCAGCGGCTGCCGGACCAATGCAGGGCAGAGAGCTCGCTTCTCGCTCAAGATTCGCCAGGCGAGGCCAGGATGTGACTAGACACGAGTTGACGAATGGGAGAAATGCGCGAGGCGTGAGTCCAGGGTATGCTGGCACGGTATTCTGCGCATCTTCGCTTGCATGGGAAATGGCTCATGAGTGGATTGTGAGTCCTGGATGGGAAATATCTGTGCGGCGCGGGCGGAGGATGATGAGACGGTCTGCCGGTATTGACTTTAGGCATGACAGAGCGAACATGAGCATGAGATGAATATAGTGATGATGATGGTGGTGGTGGTGATGCACTGGCTCGACTGGTGTGTAGGCTAGCGGGCGATGGTGAGACGAGAAGAAGAAAAATGCCCTGATGATGCCTGACAACGGTAAACGGCGTCTCAAGTGCCATCGGTCGTTTGTGAAGCTCGCTGTGCAGTATTAGGAGGTATCTGCGCGGCATATTCACACGGCTCTGCCGCTCTCGTAAGGCATCCCATCCTCTAGTCTTCTTTATCCTTGCAAGTACCCGCTCGCCTGCCGAGCTACACAAACGACTACTGTACCCATGTTCTTCCGTCTTGCCGCGACTCAACACAAATCCACGAGCAAGGCCAACATGACAAACACGAGCGTACGGCGTATGGTCTAGCTCTGGTCTTTTGTTTGATTCGCCAGACTACGACCGATCCATCACCTTCGTCAAGATACCAATATTGCCCACCCGGTCACTACTCCAGTCCAATAACCAACCGCATCGTCTAATAACCAACTATACGAAATAGCCCCCCATGGCGTTGAGTGCGTCAAGGCGTCAAGGCGGTACCCACGGGCCCAGATCTGCGCATCTCGAACAGACGCGACATAGGCGATGTGCAATCTAATACAGGTCCTAACACCTTGCCAACACGTGGGACACGCGAACGTTTTGCGTGCTGTCTGTATGTAACGCCTTCTTCCTTGGTGATCTTCACGCCGGCCAAAACTCTCTACCCCTCTTCTCGCATCCACGGCTGCGTGGAGCGGTTTTCCGTTGGTAAAGTGTTCGCTTTCTTGTCGATACTTCAGACGATAGGTGGTGAAACTGTTGCTCTTGGAATGTGCATGTTGTTTTTCATGTCTGCAGTCATGATGCCGGAGATTATTGCAGTCAACTCTCATGCATGCATGATATCTGCCGGTTGGAGGTGCACAGCATGATTGCATGATCTCGATCCCACACGAACTGATACAATAGCCAGACTCTTCCCAGAACAATTGATAATATAGCAGACGTGCTCAATAATTAGACACGCGTACGTCGGCCAAGCCCGAGAAGGAGAATGCGAACAATGACGCTTTTGGCCTTGCAAGTAAACAAAACCATGTAGTAGCAGAACACTGTTATTCCCATGGTCATCTGGAAATCGATGATTCCAACTCTAGGCCTCAAAACACAAATCTTTCCATCCCGGAGCAGGCCGCATATTAAGACCCATGCTCGTTTTCGTCCTTCGCGCGGCTGGCCTAAGAATACATCGCCAGAAACGGAAAGCGGACGGCTCACATGGCAATTGCATATACGACAGTATCCGAAAACGGCTACAAGGAAGCACAGTAGGCGATAGCATATCTACACATTCACCGGTCAGCTCGTAACGACATTGGCATGCCCATGCTAGCGAGAACATTTGCTTTTCCATTCGTCGTGAAGTGGCCACCCGGCACCTCAAACCCACGAAGCTTTCGCAGTCACTTTAACCAGATATCGGGTAACAGCCACAACGAAACATGCACACTAGAAAGCCAACAGCTTAATTACGGCGCAAGCCCCCAAAATCACCAGCGCCAAAGTATGAATCGTTCTAGAAACCGCGGAAACCCTCCATCTTCCCACCATCAAAACATTTCCTCCCTCGCAACTCACAGAACCCATAGGGCAATAACAATCGTAATCTCACGATCAAGCAAGCTCGGGCTCCAACCCCAAACAAGCCGCACCCCCTTACCAATACAGCAGAAAGTACGAAAGCCTAAATCCTCTCTCTCACACACTGGACTCCCACAGTTCTCACTCGCACTTCCCGAATCAAACTTTCACGAAGGATGGACATCCAATTTCACGCCCATCTTGGTGCCTTCGACGTTTACTGTTTGTGTTCGTGCACGTGTGCTAGCGTCGTCTTGTGGTGTCGTCTCGTCTAGCCTCGTCTCGTTAACTCTCGTGATGAGGTAGCATCCCGCCGGCCCACGTGCTGGAAAGAGTAGCAGACCCGGCTTTTTGGATTTTGGCGGAGGCTGTGGACTGAGGAGGGATGACAAGGATCTTGAGGTTTGGTTTTGGGGGACGGTGCCACGGTGTGTGAACTTTCGTCGTCGTTCGCGCCGGACAGTCGGGAATAGGGAATACAAGGGTGGGCTGCTTATTTCATTTCGCGGCAATGTAGTTTACCGTGGGTAGTTACACACACCCGATCGTTGCTTAGGATTCATCCTCGCGCAGACTTGCCATTTGTACCGGTATAGTTACCTTGATGTACAGTGCTCCGATACTGGCCCTCCCAGCCAGCCTTCCCAGTCAGACATCAAGCCACCTGCGCACTGCACTGCGCTGCGCTGCAGACAAGCTTACATGCTGCATGCGTACCTATGTATAAGTGAGCTTTTCCAGAAGCACGATTGGCGAATCCGTGAGCGAGGAGGCTTTGAGGGTGAGCGAGGAGGCTTTGAGGATGCGCGAGGAGGGCGGCCAATCGCTGTGAGCCATTTTGGATCTCCATCATCTTATTATTTCCAGCAGGACACGGCACGCAACATAAGATACTGTCACAGTGAGGCTGTATGGGTAGAACATATCTATTCGCTGTGAATAGAGTAGAGCGATGAGGGGATGCTGACAAACGAAAAGTAGTCGGACAATGTTCTTGATAGATGGTTGTTTCAAGATATAGGGATTTATCTATACAATATACCTAAGGAAGTATCGTGGCAGACGATGCACCGAACCCAGCCTAGAGAGCCCAAAATGTCTTATTAACATACGTAGTGTACAGGCCCTTAATGTAACAAAGTGTTTCTGCGCTTGGGCCTTGCAATCCGAGGTGCAGTGTTGTATCCAAGTGTGCAAGGCCGGTATGAGTTCAAATCGAGACCTTTGCTTGTGTGTCGTGCCAGTGAATACGGATGGTATCAGCGGCCTCTATGCCTCTCCGCTTGTCGAGTCTAGCACCGAGTTTCAGGAAATATGAAGCAATCAGGAGTGACGTTTGAGTGGCCTACGCCATGTGCCTTGGCTCTTTCTCTCCAGTCGTGCCTTGAGCAGCGGCTGTCGGTCTGTCGTCCCTCGTACCCAAGAGCCAGGCGGAAATAATGTATCAGAAAAGGCTTCATCCCTCACCTAGCAATTCCAGAACACCGACGACGCCCTCAGCTTGTTGCGCAAGCTCGCAGCCGCGTCTGACCCGCTTGCCAATCCTCTCCACGAGCGAGCACACTCTCCTTCCCTCGTCACCTGCTGCATCCTCTGCCCAGTCGCCCAATCTGTAGCTGTAAAGATCCAACACGAGGAGGAGGACGTCACTTGTCAAGCTCATCAATCGAGGGTGGTTGATGTACTTCAGCACCCATTCGAGTACAGGCGCTAATTGCTCTTCCGAGCGGTTGGCAAGTGCCGTTCGCAGAGCAGAGCGGTGTCGAAGTGCAGTGAGACATGTGAGGACCTCCTCGTTGGAGAATTGGTCTGCACCACCAGCCGGGGACAGAACCTGGTCCAAGGCATTGCCATATGCACCTTTGCGCAGGCTTTGTTGCCAGGGCTTTAGCTTTTTGGCTTTGGTGTTTCGCTCGTTACCCGTAATGACAATGTCGGCACCCTCGCCGCGGAAGTCCTTGCCGCGATCACGCGCCTTGATGCCTTGACGAAGGTCTTTTTTCTTCTGTTTACGTTCGTACTCGTCCGCAGTACCTTCGATGAGGGCTTGCATGCGCTTCTCCTTTTCGCGGGACTTGACTTTCTCGGCGCCTGCTAGGCGAGTCTTGATAGAGAGGAGACCGGTTTGCAGACCGACTGCCAGGTGTCGATCGTCGCTGTCGGCCGATGTGGAGGGAACGGTTGAGAGGGAGAGAATGGGAGCAGTGTACTTGGTCGATGCGACGACTTCCCAGCTGGAAGTAGAATGAATCTTGACGTGGCCATCGAGACCGGCAGTCAAAAGACGGGTGTTGCTTTGCGCAAGAGAGAGGGCTGTGACGGTTTTTTGGTGTGAGCGCAGGACCACTTCGGCCTTGCCGGAGATGAGGTTGAGGATAGAGACGGTGTTGCTTGCGGCGACAGCAACAGTGGAGGGTGAAAGGGCGAGGACGTCTTCAACGGCACCGGCAACCTTGAAGACCATGACGGCTCTGCCTGCTTGTCGCGTATCCCAGACGCGGACAGTCTGATCGTAACTACCCGTCACGAGCATACCCTCCTGGCCGGGCAGCCAGGTACCAGCTCGTACATAGTCCTCGTGTCCAAGACCAGTGAATTTGGGCTCGTCCTCGGTAAGGTCCCAGACTTTGACGGTCCTGTCGTCGCTGCAAGTCATGAACTCGGTCAAGACGTCCGGCCTCCACCTTACCACATGGACAGCCTGCCTCCTCTTCTCCTCGCGCATCCATTGCTTCAAGATAGCCCTGCTGCCCGTATCGAAAGCCTGCACCACGCCCGACTCTCCACCTGCAAGCACAATTCTGCCGTCCCGTCTGAGCACACCTGAGCGCGCAACATCGTCGACACCAAATCGAGAGATGGTCTTGATGAGTTTGCGGGTACGGGAGCTGAAGATCTGAACGCGGCCACCAGATGTCACGGCAAAAGTGTCTTTGGCTCCAGTGGTAATCGAAGTGATTGCGCTGTTGTGCGGCGAAGGAACCAGCAATTGCGATTTGAAGGTGCGCCAGTATGCCTGGTCGGCGGTGAGTGGCGCTGGACCAGGAGCCGCGCGCACTGGCGCTATAGGCTGCACTTCGGCGGCCATTGTATTGGTGGTGGAGAGGAAGTGTAAGTGAAAGTGTCGTTGTGTGAGGAGAACGGGCGGCTATCACATGAAACTCTCAAGTCTTCGTTTGTGAAGCAGAGAAAAAGTTGGGTGGCGGTGCAGCTTGCAAGATGTGGCGGTGCAGACTCTGGCTGGATCAGGGTAGCAGCAGAGCAACATTTGACTGACGTCGGTGGGCCCCTCGGTCGACGTTGCTATTTCATGCCGCCTGATCCAAATCATCCGCCGCCTGCACAACATTTTGCCTGCAGTATATATATACCCATCTCCCGCTACCTTCTCACCTCCTAGCAGCAACACCCTGTCACTGCAAATAACCACTTCACCCCTCAACATGGCCGACGAAGACGTTCTCGCACCCTCCCTCCAGCCCATCCTCGACCAAAAGAGCCTCAAATGGGTCTTTGTCGGCGGCAAGGGTGGTGTCGGCAAGACGACCACCTCCTGCTCCCTCGCCGTCCAGATGGCTCGCGCTCGCAAATCCGTCCTTTTGATCTCCACCGACCCTGCACACAACCTAAGCGATGCTTTCGGCGTCAAGTTTGGCAAGGACGCCAGGCCAGTCCCCGGCGTCGAGAATCTGGCCGCCATGGAAATCGACCCCAACGGCTCTATTCAGGACTTGATCTCTGCTGGAGGCGATGATGCGCAAGAGGCTATGCAGGGCTTGGGCGGTGTCGGCAACATGTTTCAGGATATGGCTTTCAGTATTCCCGGTGTCGACGAGGCCATGAGTTTCGCCGAGGTGCTGAAGCAGGTCAAGGGAATGGAGTACGAGGTTGTCATCTTCGACACTGCGCCCACGGGCCACACCCTGCGTTTCCTGCAGTTCCCGACCGTCATGGAGAAGGCTCTTGAAAAGCTCAGCCAGCTTAGCCAGCAATTCGGCCCCATGTTGAACTCTGTCCTGGGCGCACGCGGCGGCCTGCCCAATGGCCAGAACCTTGACGATGTTCTTAAGAAGATGGAGGATCTCCGTGCAACAATCGGTGAAGTGAACAAGCAATTCAAGGATGCTGATCTCACCACGTAAGCGCCCCTTCTCACCTCATTTTCGACCTTTGAAACTAACCAGCTCGCAGTTTCATCCCCGTCCTGATCCCCGAGTTCCTTTCACTCTACGAGACCGAGCGCATGATCCAGGAGCTCGGCTCCTACGAAATCGATACCCACGCCATGGTCGTCAACCAGCTGCTCTTCCCTAGTGCCTCGAACCCTTGCGCACAGTGCAACTCCCGTCGCAAGATGCAGAAGAAGTACCTCGAGCAAATCGACGACTTGTACGGCGAAGACTTCCACGTTGTCAAGATGCCGCTGCTCGTCGACGAGGTGCGTGGTACCGAGAGCATCAAGAAGTTCAGCGAGATGCTCGTCAAGCCTTACGAGGCGCCGGCTTAAAACCGATGTCGAGTTGAGGAGTGGGTGAAATTTTGGGTGAGCGTTGGCGTTCTGTTTATGGGGGGTAAAACTCTACTGTCAGTGTCGCTGAGCATACGGGTGCACGGGTTGGAACCATTGGAGATGATGATTTGATGTAGTATTAGTGGCGAAGTTGCGGCTCATAGGTGGTTCAGTGGACGAAGATACCCAGGGGAGGAGGCACATCAAAGAGGCATGTCAGACGATATAACGTGTAAATGAAAGATGAAATTATCTCTCGTGGTGCTCGTGCTGTTACTTTTGTGTTCCCAACCTCAACTGGAAGTTTCATACGATGTCAATAACATGACTTTTGGGCTGTCACGCGAGACCTTCGAAGATCAAGCATAAGCTCTCAGCGGCAAAGGCTGTGTCAACATGTGGACGCTGGTGATGGTACTAGCATGAGTTGTTATAGCCATGTGTGAGATCTATACAGTCGGATTGCTCTCTATTTCTCCAAGCGGCAAACACTGTGTCAGCGTCAAATTGCGAACGCCAGCGATAGTAGAGCTATATAGCGCGGGAAATATGCGTGAACACACGATATTGAAAAGCTCACTTTGAGTTTAACCTTATTCTTCAATGTTATTCCAACCTGGAAAATTCAACACCTCTGCTTGCCAACACCTCTTGTCGGCAAGCGACATGCCATCGAGTTGACTGCATTTCATAAAATATAACTAACTCTCGTCAGATTGTAAGTGAAGCGCCCCTCTGCATCATTCTGCAATTCCCATCGCTAAGGTTTGTTAGCGCGGTCCCCCGCAGCCAGCCTTCTGAAGCTCTCTGAGAATTTCATGCGCGCAACTCCATTTGCGACAAAACTACCACACCTCTCCTCCCACATTCCCCCAATTACCCACCACACCACAACAATGGCCGACGTCGCAGAGAATAAGCCTACCGAGCAGGTTGCTGAGCAGCAGCCTGAGGCTCCTACCAACGGCGCATCTACCGAGACCGCTGAGAAGCCCGCCGAGACCAGCGACAAGCCCGCAGAGGCAGCCACCACCACCGAGGAGGCCAAGAAGGACGACCAGGAGGAGCAGAACAACGACCGCAAGCGTCGCGGATCCTTCCAGCGTGGCGGCGACAACAAGCGCGGCCGTGGCAGAGGTAACTTCCGTGGCAATGGTGACCGCAAGAACAAGTCTCGCTTCGAGTCTCTGCCCGAGTCCGACGATGCTGGTGAGATCCGCCGCCAGGTCGAGTTTTACTTCTCCGACTCCAACCTGCCCATCGACGCCTACCTCCTCAAGCTCTCCGGCGGCAAGGAGAACAAGCCCGTGTCTCTCAAGACCATCCATGACTTCAAGCGCATGCGCCACTTCCAGCCCTACTCCGCCGTCCGCGACGCCGTTGCCGCCTCCAACTTTCTCAACCTGAGCGAGAACGACGAGATCACCCGCAAGAACGCCCTGTCCGACAAGTTCAGCGACGATGCCGAGGCGAACAAGAAGGTCGCCAGCTCCGCGAACATGGCCCGCAGCGTCTACGCCAAGGGCTTCGGCAGGGAGGACGAGAAGACCCAGCTCGACATCGAGGAGTATTTCCAGCCCTACGGCCCCGTGACCGCCGTGCGCCTTCGCCGCGCCGACGACGGCTTCTTCAAGGGCTCCGTTTTCGCCGAGTTCGAGACCGAGGAGGGCGCTAAGGCTTTCCTTGAGCTCGACCCCAAGCCGCAGTACAACGATAAGGACCTGCAGATCATGAGCAAGCAGGCCTACGTCGACAAGAAGAACGAGGACATCAAGGAGGGCCGCGTGCGTCCCCGCTCGCCCTCGCGCACCGGCGGCCAGAAGTACCACTCCACCGGCCGTGACGGCGGTGACTGGAAATCCCGCGGTGGACGTGGCGGCCGCGGCGGTCCTCGTGGTCGTGGCCGTGGTGGACGCGGAGGTCGCGGCGGTCGCGGCGACCGCAACGGCGGCGACAGGAACGCCGAGAGGGAGCAGAGAGACGGCGAGAACAAGAAGCGCTCTCGCGACGATGGCGAGGGCGAGGGCGAGAAGCCCGAGGCCAAGAAGGTCAAGGAGGATGCTCCTGCTCCTGCTGCTGAGGCTTGAACGAGCAAATCGATTCGAAGAGATTCTGTATGAAATGCGAGAAAGCCAGAGATGAAGAATTGCGACACACACAAAAATGGGGCATAGCATTGGCGTTTTCTTTGATTGATTGATTGATGGATCTTTATTTCTTGGGGATGGTCGTCGGGTCGGGTTGATTTTTGAAATCTGCTGTTTACTTTGGGGAAACCGAACTACCTAGGCACCTGTTATCAAATACACCAATATTCCTGGAATCTGCACCGCGGTCTTTCTTTCTGACGCCTCAACGCTAAAATCAATCTGCAAAATCTAACCCTTCATGGCTCCTTATGGACAAGAGCTTTTGGCACGAAAGCCAACACCTGGATCAAGTATCTGCGATGACTACTTGTCAGCAAGCGAGCATCCATCTCACGCATCCTCATCACTTACAGTCCTAGGATGGTCGCGCCCTGCAGGTAGTTGCTCTTAGCGATTTGTGTCGAGGTGGCAAACACCCAAATGCTGACCCCTAGCAGGACGAATTCAAAAATGCCCAAATCCAAATCCACCTGTTGGCCCCAATACCATCCAAAGAGACAGAAAAGCGGCGCTATCAGAAGAACCATGTTGATTCCTGTCGCCGTAGCTGCCTGGAAAGAAATATCCATCTCGTGCCGATAAGCTGACATACAGATCTGTTTGAGTTCTGCTGCTTCTGCGAGCAGCGGTAAAAGGCAAAATCCAAAGAGCTCCTGACTTGGACTTGACCGATCTTCGAGCGCAATGCAAAGTTCGTTGGCACACGAATAGGCCACAGCTACGGTGGCAAGCAGCATGATAGCCGCAGTACCGACCCCAATCATCCGAAGTACTGGTCGAACAGCAGTGTCTCGAATCTCATCGTCGGAGTCTAGCTCTGCGTGCTCGGCTCCGTCATACAGAATCGCGTACCTGCTGCGAAAAGTGTGATACACTAGGAATAAGACAATCAGTATGACTGAAGCAGCACGCGATAAGACTAAACCCGCAGCATTTGGCGCAGGTTCATCGGGTGTCGAAGCTGCCAGAATCGTTATAATGCCGTATGGGACACTTGCGGTTGCCAGTAAAGAGGACATTGTCGAGCTAGCCGTTGAGTTGAACATCGTTTCCGACCGGACAAGGCCAGATGCTACGAAACAGACTCCTAAAGTCTATCACATATTAGCAATTATCCTCGAAACGGCAACCGAGATCGATTAACTCTACCATGAGTAAAGTCGTTACAACTTTTCCGACTATGTACGCGTTGATGAAATCTAGCTTTCCGTAGCTCAAGGCTACGAAAGCTACCTGGACCAGCCGTTAGTAGTCTTCGTACTCAAGTCAGTTCTTGCACTCTTTACTTCTATGTCAATGGTGAACAACAACAAAAGTTGTCCACACACTATCCTCACAGTTGACACCGAGGTCGAGAGCGCTTCACTGGCGTATCGGAACACGCCGACAGCTGGAAGCAACGCCAAATAGTGGAGCCAGAACCTGGAAGCGCTGTTCATGTCATCGCCACGGATCGCCAGTGTAGTGACCGTGACTGGTAGCAGAAAGATGGTCCAAGAGCAAGTGAATAGTAGCCAGATCTCCCGTGCAAGAGATCGCAGGGCTCGGGCGGGAAGTCGGACGTAGGCGCGGGAATCGACGTATACCGTCATGCGGTCAGGGTGGTCGTTGAAGAGGACATCGTTGACAAACTTATCCAGAGGCATAATTCCTGTTTCGGTACCGTGACCAGAGTAAGGTTCCACTCACTGAATCAAAAACGACTTGCTCTGTTGCGCCTGATAAGTGAGGGCGATCACCCTCTTAAAGGCATGCACAGTCAAGCGTTTTGCCGCCAGCTGAACCGCCAGATAGAGGTACAACCCTGTAGCCATCTTCGCTTATTCTGCGAATCACGAAAAGAGACAGCCCTATTACAGAACAGCCCTGCTCCGCCCCGTGGCTATGAGCTGCAAGACTGTGAACGATGCTCACACGCTCATGATTCCTGTCGCGAAGGCATCAGCGAAAACTTCTGGTCAAGACGCATAGCGTGCCAGAACAAGTCATCAAACCATCCACTGTCTGCAAGCATGAGTGTCTTCGATGGACTTGGGGCGGCTGCAGCGATCATACAGTTCATCGGAGTTGGCATCAAGCTCAGCAACAAGGCGATTGCTGTGTATAAAGACAAAGACCGCCAGGAGTTTGCATCTCTGAAACAGCAGACGAATGATTTCCAGACGTCGACCAAGGTTTTAGTTGACAATCTCCACATCAGGTCAACAGGCCCAGACTCTGGCGAGGCGATGCTAATGCGAATCGCTGAAGACTGTCAGCAACATGCGGCGGAGTTGGTGCAGCTGATCGACAGTGTTCAGATGAAGCCCGAGGAGAAAAGCATATGGAATGCTCTCAAGATGACAACAAAAAGTGAGATGAAGACCAAGGAAATTGTTGCGAAGCGAAAGGAACTGAAGCAAGCGCGCCACCGCTGTCAAGAGCAGTTGAGCCTCATGCTAAGGTAAGACTGCAATATTGAAGCTGCACGACACGAGTACTGATACCTTTTAGTGACCGAAACTATGCACTGGCCGAGACACTGGATCGAATCGAGAACAGGCAAGCCCAGTCTGACTCAGCCATGTCAAGAAGATTGGCTGAGTTGAGAAAAGATTTGATCGCTGCTATCAGGTCATCTGATGGAGTCGCCGTGGTGGAGAAAGCCATGGCCACGCAAAAGCTAGTCACACTTGACTTGCCTCAGGAGAACATCCTCTCGAGTCTAGTTTTCTCTGACATCAACAATCGACAAGACCGCATAGAAGATCCCAGTCATTCGACGTACGAATGGATTTTCGACAGGAAAAAGACCGCATCAGCAGGTGTTCAGTACCTTCCTTGGCTTGACAAGGGAAACGGCATTTTCTGGATCACAGGCAAAGCTGGGAGTGGCAAGTCCTCTTTGATGAAGTACATACGCAATGATCCTCGCACACTGGAATGTCTTCAATCTTGGTCTAATGGCCGGAAACTCTTTGTCGCCTCTCACTACTTTTGGCATCTTGGCTCGCCCATGGAAAGATCGTTCTCGGGACTGCTCAAATCCATTCTGTACGAGGTTCTCCAAAGCTGCCCCGATCTTATTGAGCCCGTCTGCAAGGCTCGCTGGAACAATGAGCTGCGAGGGAGAGATGCGAGTTCTGTGGCTTGGATGGACGCAGAGCTTCGACAATGTCTTGAGACTCTCACCACAAGTGATTTGAAATTCAAAAAACAGAAGATCTGTTTTTGTTTCTTCATCGACGGCCTAGACGAATTCGATGGGGACTATGAGGTTGTTGATGCTCTCGTACGCCTTGCAAGTAACAGCGGCATCAAGATCTGTGCGTCAAGTCGGCCGTGGAATAAGTTCGAGGTTGCTTTCGATGTGAGCAAACAACGAGGCAGGTACCTTGAGCTACACCTACACACCAAGGGCGATGTGGCGAACTTTGTGAAAGGTGAATTGAGAGATACCTTGACCAGAGTCGGAAAAGCCCACAGCGACCTAGACTCGGTGGTCTCAGAGGTGATCGATCGATCCGAAGGCGTTTTCTTATGGGTAAGCTTGGTGATAAGAAACGAACTTCGACCGTTGCTTGAAGCCAGGGAAAGCATTGATGCCCTCAAGGAGCGAATCAACACAATACCGATGGGTATGTATCCTGCACAGACTTGTCACCGGCACTCTGACGATTGATAGACCTCAATGATTATTACCACACAATTTTCGAACGAATGTGGGCAGACACCAAGTATAGGAGAGACACAGCTAGGATCTTCAAATCATGCATGGCTGCAAGCCAGCCACTGCCGGTCGATGCAATGAAGGCTATGATTGACGACTCTCCGAATCAAGTGGCCGTAACTTCTGTTGTCGAAAGGGAATACGAATGGAACGGGGAAGAAAAGATAAAGACTGCACGCGCTCAAGTCAACGGCAGATGTCAGGATCTGTTGTCTGTCGTTGCACCGTCTGGCTCATCCGCTCGGCTCGGAAGGCAATACCACCGGATCGAATTCCTTCATCGATCGGTAAGGGACTTTGTGGATCAGTCCAGCAAGGTCTCACAGGAGCTGGAGCGGCATGCAGGCCCCGGCTTCGATGCAGACTTGACTCTCCTCGCCTGCTACGTTTTCCTCCTCACTAAGGCCTTTTCTTTAGTGAAAACTGACTCTTTGGCACGTGAGCAAGAGGTTCCTGTTTGGGTTCAATGGTGCACGGAAGGCTTGCTTCACATGCGCAAGGCTTCACAGATTACTTCCACAGCAGACATGCTGCGCGTTTTGGACCATTCGATGCAGTTCATCTCTTCTGGCCCAGACGAAACGCACTGGTCTAATGATGTGTGTCACTCGCAGCGTTTGCCCGGCCCCAACTTCGCAGAACGCAGGAGCAGAGATTTGGCCGGGCATCTGATTGAATTCGGCCTCATCGACCATGTCATGGAAATCCTCACTGCGAATCCGGACATGCTTGGCGCCAAACAGGGAAGACCATACCTGGACTACGCGCTCCGGTTCGATGAGTATGCGCTATTCAGGAAAGAGACAACGCCTGCAATATTCTGGTCAGACATTTCCACAGACGCCGAAATGGTGAAGGCGCTTTTGAGCAAAGGATGTGACGTGAACGAGAGCGTTTTCATCTATGATGGACGTACGGTGTGGGACCTCTATCTTGCTTTCCTATACGACAATTACCTTTCAGGCGAGCGGTATCGACAGGTCACCTGGTTGCTGATCGAGCACGGTGCTAGACCCATCAAGAGTTGCGCGGTGGGCAGGAAGCAGCAGCGGATGACAGCAAAGTACCACGAAGTTGTTGTATACCAAATGGAGCTTACCATGGACCAAATTTTGAGCAGAGCTTTTGGTAAAGACGAGGCAACGGCTATGTGTAAAGCTATTGCGAATAACGGGCGAGCTGGGGGTTGGTGGTTCTGGCCGTTCTGATAGCATGTACTGCGCTGGTTATTGTTTCCTTTGCCAACACTTGCGACATTATGCTGTTTGTAGGTTGTATCATACGTCTAGCCAATGTAAGGCGTCCAAGGAGCTTAGGTAGTAATGCGTTTTGTCTGTCGGAAAGGTGATGGATGCAGTGGAAAGGGCCAAGATATCTTACATTGTATGTAAAACTGCTATATCAAAGGTATGCTATTCTTAATGTTCGTACACGCGTCATAAAATCACCAACGATCATCGTCGTCAGCGACGTCAAATGCCTCCACGGACTCAGTGGCCGGCGCTGCGGCTGGCTCGCTCACGTCCATCTTGTAGTCATCTTGCGCTTCATTCCCGTTCGCTGGGACGGCAACACTGACCGGAGGGTTTGGTTGCCAGCTCAATTCCACCTGTCCGATGTGCGGGATGCCAGAAGAGGCTCCTGCAGCCGTCATGAAGTTCTCTGCGCGGTAGCGTTCTTCGAAAGCGAGGAGCGCTGCGTCAGAGCGCTCCGGGTGACGGGAGAGCTCGGCGTGCTCGAGGTTGTTGCTCAAGAGCAGATACTGCCTCAGTGCCTCATCATGCTGGTCGTACGAGCCATTCGAAAACACGATCGAGACGGTTCTTGGTCGATTGTCAAGACGCTTGACGGCACCTCCACGCAGGCCACCACGTCCTCGGAAACTTGGGTCCCAGCCTCTGCCTCTGAACCCACCGCGACCACGGAATCCACCTCTGCCACGGTAGGGCTGCCCACCTGCCCAACCATTTGCAGCGCTGTCTGGATCGATGCCCAGGCTCTGCGCTTCAGCCTCGAGCTTCGCCAGCTGCTGTTGCAGACCTTTGGGATCATCCTGAGCAGCATGACCATTGGCGCTTTGTGGAGGCGCAGCGGGCACTGCAGCCTTGCCGCCCTTCTTTGCAAGCATGTCAGCCAGTTTCTTCTTCTCTGCTTCCATGGCCTTAATTTTCGCATCAACATCAAGCCTCTGCTGTTCGGTCGCTGCACGCTGCTTCGCAGCTTCATCATGCTTGCGCTGCGCTTCCTCTTGACGTTTCGCGAACTCTTCAGGGTCGATCTGCGGCTCCTGTTCTTTCATCTCGACGTCGCCCTCGCCGGCGCCGCCAGCGCTACCATGTTTGTTCTGAGGATCGGATTTGTGCCAGTAGACTTTGACAAATCTGTTGTCAAAGATGACCTTCGGGCTGTCGTAGGCAGCTTTGGCAGCATCGAACGTGTCGTATTTGACAGTAGCCAGCCGCTTGTACGGTTGAAGCCCAACCTCTTCAATGTTGCCGAATTCATTAAAGAACTCGCGCACTGTTTGCTCGTCAAATTTGTCCTCTGGTATCTGCTCAACAACGATCGTAGTGTTCGAGCGGTCGAAGTTTTGGCCTTGGTGAGAAATGTCTGCGCGTCTTCCACCTCCTCTAAAGTTTCCACCACGACCGCGGCCACGACCCCTTCCTCCACCACGGGTAGGTTCGTTGTGTTGATCTGCTTGTGCGAATCCAGGCAGAGCTGAGTTCGAAGGATCGTATTGATCGGTAGGCGGTACAACAAGCGCCTCATCTCCATGCTCATAAGGGCACGATGCGCCTCGCGCGCAGAAACCTTTCCTGTCGTAGTCATAACAACGGCGACCGGGCTTCTTTTGAACCGGAGGCACTCCCGGCATAGGTCCGCCCATGGGCATTCCCATGGCTTGCTGCATGGCCAACAGCATAGACATTGGATCGTTCAGATCGTATGGTGGCATTCCAGGTGGCGGCGTCGGCAACTGGCCAATGTGAGGCATATGAGGGTACTGAGGTGGCGGCTGCCATTGTTGCTGATTTATGGGTGGCTGCGCGAAGCGACCTCCACGGCCGCCTTCAAACCCTCCACGAGCGCCGCCGCGGCGCATTTGCTTCACCGGTCTGTCGCCTCCCTCATATGACTGTATTCTTCCGGTTTGTGCGTCCTCATCATCGAACGCTCGCTTCCTTGACTCGAATGGTTGATGTTGCTCGGCGAGAACGGGCGCGGGCGCAGGCGCGGGTTTCGATGGGTCGTAGGATTTCGACTGGATCGCAGTGAAGATGTCGTCGACAAAGGCCTCGGTACCGTCCTGCAAAAAGTCCTTCAGATTCTCAATGCTGTTAGCTCTGAGAACAGGCTCCGGGTCGTCGGTCTTGACGAGCGCCAAAACGTAGTCGGCCATGACATCGCCATCGGCGTCGCTGATGTCTTCCAGTCGTTTCATGACCCATTGTTTGAGAAGCTCCGACTCATTGTCGTCGAGATGCATCTTGGCGGTGGTTTTGCGCAAGAATGCGTGGTTGTCGCAAGGTTGCGGTGGTGTCTGAAAAGTGAGCTCTCCAGGCGTCTGATCTCTTTCTTGAAACGCGCGCAGCCAGTGACGCGAGGGCTTTTGGAGTGCCGAAGCCCAGCAGCTCACAGCAGCCATCCGTGCACTTTCACATGCGCGCGACGACTGTAGGTTTCAATGCTCAGTGCAGTAGTGCATGGAAACACATTCACTTACACCTTTCGTCTCGTGCAAGGCGCAATCACATGATCTGGATTCTGTATGCGCTCTCGTCCCCTCTCGTCGCGGCGACACCATGCAGCAAGTCCTCATAGCACCACACCACGTGCGACAACATGGCCGACCTAACCGCACAGCCTCTGGGCCCAACAGGAGGCTTCAACTGGGTCTTCCTCGTTGATCTTTTGGTGTGCATGGTTCTGGCCTTGTTCTTCCTCTTCTACTTCAATCGCCTGTTTGCCACGGTTCTCTCGTACGCCATCCGAGCCTGGACGTGGCACAAATACCGAGCATATATCGACATATCCGCGCTACAGATCAGTCTACTGGGAGGAAGATTGTTCTTCAAAAGCTTACGTTACCATGCGCACAATGAGACAGTTCTTGTTCATGACGGCCATGTCACCTGGAGATACTGGTTGCGAGCTGTCCAGGAGGCCGAGATCTATCAAGAGCTGGAGGAAGACAAGCTTAAGAAGAAGAGATCCGCTAGTACATCGGGGGAGCAGGAGAGTGATAGTGGTACAAGCGAGAAGCAAAGATCCCGCAGTCGCAGTATGAGCAAGGCGGAAGCCGGAGGCAAGCAAAGGAAGGAGCTTCCATGTCGCATCTCTGTCAAAGTCTCGGGTGTTGAAGCATTCTTGTACAACCGCAGTCCGGCGTATGACATGATTGTCGAGGCTGCCAATAGACAAAGTGGTCGATCAAAAGACTCCCCGGATGGAGCCAACAAAACCGAGTCCCCTCCTGCATCCTCTGGGTCCGATTCGAATGAAAAGGCGGAGGATAGCAAGGAGAATCCGAATCTACGCAAGACCGATACAACGGCCACAAGTTTCAGTCGAGAGCAACAGAATCAGGCACCACAAATCCCATCTTTCCTCCGAATGCTGCCCATCAAAATCTACTGCAAGAAGGCTGCTGCTGCAGTTGGTAACGAGAACACAACGAGCGTCATCACGGCGAAGCTTGACAATGCCTCTGGTACTTTTGACGCCGGCAAGGCTGGTGCGCTCGACATTTTCAAGCTTCTGATGAAGTTTGAGTTCAAGAACATCAACGTGGCCATGAAGCCCAACCGGGACTTTAAGCACTTGCAACTCGATGCTGCAAAACGCATTGTGCGCGAACGCGAGCTACACGGGAGACCTATCGAAAGACCCACATTTCATCCTTTCGAGGGTCTCAAGGCTCCACTCGAGGGCTTCAGGGGGTTCTTCCATCGTCGCAAGCGGAGTAAAGGCTCCATCAGAGCAGGATCAGTAACATCGGATATCCACGATGCACCTACGGCTGCTGCTCAAGAGCCTGTGCCTGGCCAAGCTCAATGGCATGGTCTCATGCGATATCTTGATGACAACGAAGAGGGCGTCAATGAATGGGAAGACGTTGAGTATGCCAAGGCATCTACTCTGGTCGATGTTGACCAGATTGATATGCGGTTTTACTGGGACATTCCCGGCAAGGTTCCGCAGACCACCGAAGAGAAAGACCATTTATTGCAAAGTGATCAAGAAGATCACATGAATGGAAGCAGACCTCCGGATTATGGCCTGGAGTTCGCTGTTCACGGAGGCTTCATCGTTTACGGTCCTTGGGCTGACAGGCAGCGCATCAACCTGCAAAACGTCTACTTCCCAGGCTCCTATGTAAATGCCACCCCCTCACAGCCTTTGAAACCTGGTACCGACCGCGTCTCGACGATCTTCAAAATCTTCATTTCAATCGAGAAGGATGTCACACTTCGCATACCCACGCGTGAGCCCTCAAAGGACAGCAAATGGCAAGGTCGAGCCAATCGAAATAAGCCTGACGACGAGCAAGACACTACTGGCGCAAAGGGCAAGCATAGTCGCAGATACCGCCGTCGGAAAGGCAAGAAAAAAGCACCTGCTGATGCGAGGCCATACGCTTGGCTTGATGTCAAAGTAAAAGCCGACACTACCGTGAATTACGTGATGGACATGTATGCTCGCCACAATGGCTATCGCAATAGCCTCGATCTCGATGTGAAAGGCACCGAGATCACTAGTAGTGTCAACCATGGCCTACTTTGGAGAGCTGGTGCGCTTAGCATGGAAGCCGATCTTTCATATCCCATCGCCTGGAACACTCTTCGCGACTGGCCCTTCCAAATTACATGCGATGATCTTGAGCTCTTCATACTACGCGACCACATGTTCCTGATCACAGATCTGGTTAATGACTGGTCGTCCGGACCACCGCCTGAGTTCTACACATTCGTGCCCTACAAATATGGCATGAACCTCAATTTCCGCAATTGGACCATGTATCTCAACACCAATGACGCCAACATCATCAACGACCCAGCCGAATTTGACAAGAACGAGTTCCTAACACTTGAGGGCAAAGACCTGCAAGCCGTGCTTGACATTCCGCTTGAGAATTTTCGTCCGAAAGTTAATGACATCTCATTCGATGTGCTATCTCAGGGAATGTCCATGAGAATGCTCAACTCGCCGCGTAATACGCTCAAAACGTTACTTCCTGAGAAACAGGTGGCAGAATTACCAAAGCTCACACTCAAAGGTTCCTTTTCTGCCAACCAAGAGTCTGCTGCTGGGCTATGTGATGTTTTGCGAATGGACCTTGTGGGTTACGGCCTCTCGCTCAAAGCCTATGGTTTCCTGGTGCGACACTTCATCAACGTCAAAGAAAACTACTTTGGAGATTACGTTCATTTCAAGACTCTTGAAGAGTTTCAAGATGCCGGTAACGATCTGAACGAGTCAAACGAAAAGACAATCAGTCTTCCCAAGCCCCAGACGGCGAATGAAATGGACGTCATTCTATGCATCACCGCAGAAGATGCAACTATCATGTTGCCAACCAATCTCTATCTGGCCGAGGACTTCGTACGTGTCGACGTACAGCATGGAGCAATCGACTTGCGACTTACGAGCTATTATATGGACCTGGCCATCAATTTTTCTCCGATCAACTGCCTCTTGGGATCTACTTCCAACGACTCAGGCTCACCTGACGATACTGTGAGTAGTACCCAGCTTTCCATTCGCCACGTCGATCTCAATGGCCATCGCGCATTTGGACTGCCACCAAACGAACCAGCATATGCCGCAACATGGGACGTCAACGTTGGTGCCATCACTGGCGAGCTTCAAGAGAGTTTCGTCCATGACTTGGCACTTGCCGCACAAGCTTTCACCTTTACCTTTCCAGATGGGGAGAACGCGCTGCCTATCGAGACACCGAACATCTTCTACGAGGTGACGTTCTTGCAGCTCAGGACCGACGTTCTAAGACTTTGGGTACATGCTGGGAATGACGCATTCTTGCTATCAACGGATCCCGTTAGTGTCGACTTCAACGACTGGGCGGACAAGAAATTCTCTGAGCGAGTCAGCGTTCTGGTTCCCAATCTTACAGTTGCATGCGTGGATGGAAAGAGTGCTTCCCGCCACCGAGTGCGTAAGCATCTTCGTCACCCAGTCAGAACATATGCTTTCCTCCAGACTAGCGTCGCCTTGAACGTCGTTGGCCGCAAGATCCAACACAATGAAGAGCTCCAGAAGCAACAGGCGTACCTTCACAACAACGACAAGCGCACCCATCGTATGTCATTCTTGCAACGCAATGTGCCACGCAGAGCCAGTTTTGAAAGCGTCGACGAGGCAGCCGTCCAGCCGCCAACAGTTCCTTGTCCATCTTTACCGGTCCCTATCGATAGTGAAGGGCAGCAGCACTCCCGTCCAACGTCTATCAAATCAAGAACAAGCTTTGTGAGCAACAAGTTGCTTAGATCAAAATCCTCGGCCTCTTCTTTGTCGGCTTCGCTGCGAAGCAATGGCAAGTTGGCTGTGCCGCAGGCCCCCCGAGCACAATCCCAACGATCCTCGTCAAGATCTGGGAGAAGTATCTCCTCTCAGGGTTCCAGTGTTGTCTCGTTTGAGCGGCAAGGCGCCCTTCACAATGATCGCGAGCGCGCAAGGCGTGGCCTTCCTCCATCGACAATGGCTTTCTCCAGCTCATACTCCGAACCATACTTTCCGCTGGACCTTATCGAACCTGATGTATCAAATGTGCCAGACTTTGACATGGTCTACAACGCAGAGACACAAGAGCCAGACCATGAGTCGATAGAGAACTTCGAGCAGGACGACGAATCCAGCCAGATCTCAGTATTGATTCGACTCGTGCCAGGCATACGCGCCTACATTGAGCCTAGAGCTGCTCTTGCTGCGGCCACACTGCTTCGTGTTATTCAACCGAAAAAGACGGAGGATATCATGGATGCCTACCAGGTCAACGTTATGA
The DNA here is from genome assembly GCA_030772445.1 of Cladosporium sp. MBC 237. Taxonomy (NCBI): domain Eukaryota; kingdom Fungi; phylum Ascomycota; class Dothideomycetes; order Cladosporiales; family Cladosporiaceae; genus Cladosporium; species Cladosporium sp. MBC 237. The sequence continues at coordinate 191,194 of JAPHCH010000043.1, forward strand.
ACACGATCGCTGGGCAACACCAAGAGCATAGCGGGCCAGGCAACGTGTTGGAGATCAAGGTCGACATACCTTCAGCACCCTTGCGTGTTTGCGTAGCAAACGAGCATGGCGTGCCTCCGGACGTGGCAGATGTAGCTCTCAAGAACCTCTCATTCATGATGCGGCAGAAGAAAGAACCTGCACATAAAGGCCGTCAGGAGAAGCTTGCATTCCACATCATGCTTTCGTCACTGAAGGCGTCTCTGCATGAAGAGTTCGTAAAGACTCCCGAGGGAACGGCCCTGTCGCTGGATATTGACGACGTGACCACCTGGTTCGCCCTGGCTGCGGTAAAAACTTTCCACGTCTCGATTAGAGACATTTCTGTGCTCACGTCTAGCAAAAAGGCGGCTTACCTCACTGCGCTGGCTCAGCGCTTGACCCCTCTGGCACAAGAGCTTCAAGAAAGCTTCACCGCGCCACTCGAGGCCTCCCACAAGCGGCTACAAGTTCTGGTGCACACGCTGACCGAGCATGGAGAGCACATCGGCGATCCGCCGTTCATGTCACGTATGACTTACATCTTGCGAGCATTCCGTGACCACTATCGCAACCAAGAATCTTGGAAAGTCCTCATGCGATTCCGACATACACTACAATGCATGCCCAAAGGTGTTCTTTTCGAGCTGGAAACCCATTTCAAAGGAGAGCATATCTCATGCCCTGCAAACATTGGCCAACAGGTATTGGAGTCGTGGACGGCGTGGCGAAATTGGGACGTACCAAACATCGGACGTACCACAGCATTGCAAATGCTCTTTGGCGAGACTGAAGAAATGCCTCTGCATTCTCCCGATGCAAAGCCCACTGCTTTTACTTGGGACACTGAGTCTTTGAAGGTCGCAATCGACCAAGGGGAAGGCGCAAACAAAGTCGTCGTTGATGATATCTCGGTGGGCCTGGAGATATCACCGCCTAAAGTGCCTACAGGACTGATGCTGGTCGATGAAAACAAGAGAACCAAGACACAGCTGCAGATACATGCTGGTGCCATTGGTTTCAGGTTCGACTGGAACGTCATAGGCATCATCGAAACCGTGGTACCCGAAGTGCAGCGCTTGGTGAACGCAACGAAGCCTGAGCAAGATCATCGCAGCCCATCGCAAGCGCTTGAAGAAGGCTTGAATCGGCAGGATATCCACGTGGTGGTCTCTACTGACTCTGGAAGCATCCTACTGGAAAGCATAAATCTGCGACATCACTCTCAAGCCGAAGGCATGCGCATGTCACTTATTGGAACTACGCAGGCCACTGAGAAGTACGGAGAATGCCTCAGTATTGTGATCCATGCCGACTCTGGAGTCACGGAGCTTCATGGTCCATCGAGTTGCATTTGGCAGACGCTCCTTACCGCACCAAACATCTATGTCGATTGGTTACAGCCTGCTAAAGGTGTCGACACGCCGCCCACCGTCACCCTGGCATTGGCTTATGGTGAGCTTCAGATCGACGTCAAGGAGCAGGTTCCCGGAATCCTACAAGTCGTGGATCATATCGTGAACGATGAGGTCGCTCAAGTACAGAATCTCGTAAAGCTCATCGAGGCTACAATTCCCAAGTCAACACAGGAGACTGACAGCATCCAACCTTCGAGCCCTGTCAAGTTCCACGCCGCTGTGCTAGCAGGAAAGCTTTTGATCAACTGCTCTCTTCTGCAGGCTCTCAGCTACCGCATGGAGGTCACTGCAGCTAGTCTTCGAGTCGCTCCAAGTCTGGTAAAACAGCACAGCCTTGGTATCGACTTCAACGTTGGTGCTCAGAACCATGCATTTGTCAATCACAGCGGTGACGAAGACCATGAGCAAGGTCTGTTAGAAGTCCCTCCTATTGTCGGTCATGTTGGGCTGGAGCTCCAATCTGACAAAACTCACATTTCTGTGGCCACCACGGTCAAGAAAATCGAGATCGACGCCGGCACGATTCAAAGCATCGTGACTGTCATCAACAAGAAAGAGGTTCAAGATGTCCTGTCTGAGATTAAGTCAGGCATCGAAGAGGTCAAGCATAGCGTCAGCGAAGTGCTCCCTGAGAGGCCTGCGGCCGAAGCAAAACCCTCCGTTCGCACAACCCCAGACAAGCTCATTATATACGATGTGCAGTTTGCCCTACTTGGAATCCGTGTATCTGCGAGAACGCCGCATCTCGCAGCACATTCGACAGCAGAACTGGAGCTAGGCATCGGCCCTCTTCATGCGAAGGCTTCAAATCAAGCCAACATCGATGCTGGCGATGCTTCCTTGTTCCCAGAGGTGAAAGGCAAGGTCCAGGACGTTGGCGCGAATCTGACAATTCTCGAAGGACGACTTCGACGCCACGTGGGTAACGCAAGGCTTGCTGCTGTTCTCGACATCACGCTAAACAAGGATGAAAATGGTGCCCTGATCCGCGAGCTCGCTGTGAGAAGTCCTGGGCTTGAAGTCAATGCGTATCCTGAGACCGCGTCAATCATTGTGGATGTCGCAAATCACATGCAAGACCGGATCAAGGAACTTGACTTGTCAAGAGAGGTGGACTACATCCGCCGCTTGCGTGCTCAAAGGAAACACCGCCTGGTCAAGTCTATTAGCGGCAGGGAGCGCAAAGGTAGCGAAGCTGGAATGCCCTTCTCCGCTACCGATCTGCTGGCTATGAGAGTAACGGTTGAGTTCAGCGGCATCCAATTCGCTTGGTTGGTCGATCCGAGCTATGCACCAAACGCAAATTCGTCGGTGCAAGACTTAGTCTTGTCGCTTGCCAGAATGGAGTTCACTACACGGGGCGGCCACGAGGCGCGCCTCACAATGCAGGATCTTCAGCTGCAGCTTGTGCCCAAGAAAGCGAGCAAGATCAAGCGTACACTCAACTCGGCCTTGCTTCCAGAAGTGGGTTTCAGTGTGGGCTACTGGTCGCAGAACAGGAATCGCAGCCTGGCTTTCAAAGCTACGGGAAAGCCTCTCGACATTCGCTTGGAGTCAAAGTTCATTGTACCTGTCAGCGGTGTGCAGAAATCCATCGAGTTTGCGATCGAGCGATTCAGGACAGGAACGGCCAATTGGCAGAGTATGCCCACGACTTCAGGAATGCCGAGAACAAAGCTACTCGGCAAGAACCATTTCGCTTCATTGCTCGTCGAAGCCGACTTTGCTGGCGCTCATGTTTATCTGCAAGGTGCTGGTCCCGGCGACCCTACGTTATCTACTATTGCCGCGGCTTCACAAGAAAAGGCAAAGAATGGGCGCTATGGTCAATTCTCACCAGATGGTGACATTATCCACACTTCGCTCAAAGCGCCAGGCATTGCCCTCAAGCTTGAGTACAATGACACTGAGGCTCGACCAAGTGTTAGTGGAGAGCTACGCGTCGACGCTTCGAAGAACTTACTGCTCCCTAACGTGGTTCCGCTAATTCTTGAAGTTTCCGACAGCGTTAAGGAGGTCATGCAAGGCCAGGAAAATAAAGACAAGGAAACGCCCTCAACTCCCACTGCTCCTATTGCCAAAAACGATGGCAAAGCTACTCAGCGATTCTTTGAAGACGAGTCTATTGTCAAAGCAGACCCAACAGCTATCTTTGGCAAGACAAAGGTTAACCTCGGCGTACGAATCTGCAAGCAGGAGTTCGGTCTGACTTGCCAGCCCATCGCAAGGGTAGACGCAACAGCTGAGCTAGAGGATTTCTACTTCACGGTGAACACGCTGGACAGCGAGGAACAAGGCCACTTCTTCGCCATGTCTGCGGTGTTGACAAAACTGAGCACGCGCGTCAAGCATGTATACTCCCGCGAACCCACATTCAGCTTCGACATGGATTCAATCGTCATGTCTTTGATGAACAGTAAGCATTTCAGCGGAGTTAACGGGATCTCTGCAATCCTGAAGATCAACCCAACAAAGACATCCATCAACGCCAAGCAGCTTCAGGACCTCTTGCTATTCCGTGAGATCTGGCTGCCGCCAGAGATTCGTACTGCACAAGCGTCCAGCCAACAAGACCCGCAGCAAAGTCAGTCCGATGACTACCTAGTCCAACGCTATCAGACCGTTGCTGCTGCTGCTGCCTTCCCATGGAATGCCACCGTTTCCATCGCAGAGCTGGGTGTGGACCTCGATCTTGGGCAAAGCATCGGAAAGTCCTCATTCACGATATCCAATCTCTGGGCATCCTCCCAGAAAACGTCGAACTGGGAGCAGAATCTCTGTATCGGCATTGACGATGTAGCTGCAAACAGTCACGGCAGGATGAGCGGATTTATCCAACTGAACAAGTTTGGCGTGCGGACTTCTATTCGCTGGCCGGAAGAGTCTCAAAGTATACGTCAGACGCCACTCATCCAGGCTTCCGTCGGGTTCCAGCGGCTGCGTGCCAAAGCAGCTTTCGATTACCAAGCTTTCGCTTTCGGAGATATCGAAGGATTCGACTTCCTGATGTACAATGTACGCGACAACCGAGCCTCCGACCGGGACAGATTAGTCGCTGTGCTTGACTGCGCCAAGGCCTATGTGTTCTGCACATCGACGAGCCCAGCACAGGCGTATGGCTTGTACCAGGCATTCGACCGCCTCATTCAGGAAAAGCAGACTGCATTTGAGCATTCACTCAAGGATATTGAGAAGCAATTGCGCCGTGATAGTACGGCAGTTGCTAGCCGAGCTGCAGCACCTCAAGTGCAACGAACGGTTTCTAAACTCAATCGCACGGAGAGTCGCACGCCGTTTGCTCTGAACACAGATGTGGTGGTGACAGTCGGCGCCATTAGCGTTGGCGCATTCCCTGGCACTTTCTTTGATAGTCAGGTTCTCAAATTCGAAGCCACGAATATCCAGGCCCGTTTCGCCGTCGGCTTAGAGAATGGCAAGATTCACAGCGGCTTAGGCATGACTCTCGGCCAACTGCAGGTCGCACTCGGATCCGCCAAAAGAGTCACCGTACCCAAAACACTAGGAGATATCACCGTGGACGAAGTGATCAGCAGCGCCGTCAACTCCAAAGGCGGCACAATCCTCCGCGTCCCCAAAGTCGTAGCGTCCATGCAAACCTGGCAAGCGCCCGACTCGAACGACGTGGAATACGTCTTCAAATCGCTCTTCGAAGGCAAAATCGACGTCGGCTGGAACCTCTCACGCATCAACTTCATCAAAGGCATGTACGTCAGCCACACGCGCGCGCTGGCGTCCAGACTCGGCAAGCCACTGCCCGAGTCCGCCGTCAAAATCACCGCCGGGCCGCAAAAGGACACCGAAGACGACGCAACGCCCAAGGACACCGTCAATCCGCCCGGCAGCGAAAACGAGCAGCAGAAAATCACCGCAGAGGTCAATCTGCCGCAGTCGCGGTATGAGTACAAGGCCCTCGAGCCGCCGATTATTGAAACACCGCAGTTGCGCGATATGGGCGAGGCGACGCCACCGCTGGAGTGGATTGGTTTGCACCGTGATAGGTTGCCGAACGTGACGCATCAGATTATTATTGTGAGTTTGTTGGAGGTGGCGAAGGAGGTGGAAGATGCTTACGGGAGGATTTTGGGAAGTTCGTGATTTCGGTCTTGGTTTTCTTTTGTAGCCGTTTTTTGAGCGTGGCGTTTGGGAGCTGTGGGTGTGAAGATATTATTACCTTAGGGTCGCATACATAGGACTTGTAAATTATTTTGTACATGCGGTTGTTCTTATGCGAGCGTCTATATGTGGGTGATTATGAACATGGCACAGATGATGAATGCAGGTGCTTGATTTTTCGCTGGTCGAGACCAACGTCGACGATGTCGATATTTATAATCTGCCGACACTCTGTGATCACATGGGCGATATTCAACGCCATTTTCATGTGAGTTGCTTACATTGCAGTCTTTCAGCGAAGAAATAAATCCTTTCGTTGCTTGTTTCTGCCTGAGTTGACGAATCTGTTATTATCGATTTGCTCTGTATACGGATATGGTCTATCTACTCGCTTTCACATGGACCACATCCAGAGCCTCCACCAGCATCATGCATATTAAAAATCTTCAACCCACATGCATGATTAGTAGCCAATGATATAGCGCTATCGATACGCGTTTTCAAGTCAGCAAGCCAGCCCAAGCGCAGCCGCCCACAGCGGGTGGAGACGATGTTGCCACCGGCGGGACTTGGATACTAACTCCGACAGCCACTGTGAGATATCAAGGGAAGTGAAAGTGAAGAGTTGGGAGTAGTGAAAGCAGACAAGATGCAGTGGTATTTTGCAGCCCAATGCTTGCGCACGCTAGAGAGGTGGATGATGTATGGATGAAGCAAGACATGGCTCTCATGTGACTCACGCAAACCCGCCGGTTTGTTGCATTCCACACCTTTGCCGCCCGTCGGCCGATCGAGAGATCGCTATTCGCCTGTCTCCTCGCCTGGCCACCTGCATGATCGAGGAATCGAGGAAGCGCGGTCCCTCTTCAAACTTTCCCCTCCCCTCTCTGTGGAGTGCCTTATGCCTCAGGCTTAATCTACCCCACTAGCGAAACTAATTCGCACACTCTCTTCAGCTCAACCTCTGCACCTCGCTCGCCCACCACCTCTGCAAGACCATCCAAAACGCCTTTGATAGGTTTGTCGCGCCTTCACCATCCCGCCGCCATCACTAGACATCCTCTCTGACTCACCTTCAAGGCAGGCAATATAACACCGGTCCTCTAGTGCTCATACCGGAGCACCGCAAGCGGGGCATTTACAATCTCTAGGACAGAGTCCGAAAAACTTTTACCCAAACCAACACCCCCCCAAATACCGCCAAGATGGTCAAGTAAGTCGACACGTTCGAACCGCCGGCCATGTCAGCGGCCGCAAGAGCTCAGACAGAAGCCGGGCGGCTCGCAATAGCAGGTCATACGGCGTAGATAAGGGAGCTGACAAGATGCGCCCAACAGCTTCACCGTCGAGGAGATCCGTGGTCTCATGGACAACCCCAAGAACATCCGTAACATGTCCGTGATTGCTCACGTCGACCACGGAAAGTCCACCCTTACCGACTCGCTCGTCCAGCGCGCCGGTATCATTTCCGCCAAGAACGCCGGTTCTGCTCGTTTCACCGACACCCGTGCCGACGAGCAGGAGCGTGGTGTGACCATCAAGTCCACTGCCATCTCCCTCTTCGCCCAGCTCCAGGACGAGGACGACCTCAAGGACATTCCCATCAAGACCGAGAAGAACGAGTTCTTGGTCAACCTGATCGACTCCCCCGGTCACGTTGATTTCTCTTCCGAGGTCACTGCCGCCCTCCGTGTCACCGACGGTGCTCTCGTCGTTGTCGACACCATCGAGGGTGTCTGCGTTCAGACCGAGACTGTCCTGCGTCAGGCTCTCGGTGAGCGCATCAAGCCCGTCCTTGTCATCAACAAGGTCGACCGCGCTCTTCTCGAGCTCCAGCTCGGCAAGGAGGACCTGTACCAGAACTTCTCTCGTGCCATCGAGTCCGTCAACGTCGTCATCGCCACCTACCTCGACAAGGTCCTCGGCGATGTCCAGGTCTACCCCGAGAAGGGTACCGTCGCTTTCGGTTCCGGTCTTCACGGCTGGGCCTTCACCATCCGCCAGTTCGCCGTCAAGTACGCCAAGAAGTTCGGTGTTGACAGGAACAAGATGATGGAGCGTCTCTGGGTAAGTACTTGGAATTTCAGAGCAATCCGCAAAGATCCGCTGCTAACAGCATTTACAGGGCGACAGCTTCTTCAACCCCAAGACCAAGAAGTGGACCAAGAGCGCCGACGACGGTGTTGAGCGTGCCTTCAACCAGTTCTGTTTGGACCCCATCTTCAAGATCTTCGACATTGTCATGAAGGGCAAGAAGGAGGCCGCCCACGCCCTCCTCGAGAAGCTCGACATCAAGCTTGTTGGTGACGAGAAGGAGCTCGAGGGCAAGCCCCTCCTCAAGGTCGTCATGCGCAAGTTCCTTCCCGCTGCCGACGCTCTCCTCGAGATGATGGTTATCCACCTTCCCTCTCCCGTCACTGCCCAGAAGTACCGTGTTGAGACTCTCTACGAGGGTCCTCAGGACGATGCTTCCGCCATCGGTATCCGTGACTGTGACCCCAAGGGTCCCCTCATGGTCTACGTCTCCAAGATGGTGCCGACCTCCGACAAGGGCCGTTTCTACGCCTTCGGTCGTGTCTTCTCCGGTACCGCCAAGTCTGGTATCAAGGTCCGCATCCAGGGCCCCAACTACCAGCCCGGCAAGAAGGACGACATGTTCCTCAAGTCCATCCAGCGCACCATCCTCATGATGGGTCGCTACACTGACCCCATCGAGGATGTGCCCGCCGGTAACATTCTCGGTCTGGTTGGTATTGACCAGTTCTTGCTCAAGTCTGGTACCCTCACCACCGACGAGACTGCCCACAACATGAAGGTCATGAAGTTCTCCGTCTCCCCCGTCGTGCAGCGCTCCGTCGAGGTCAAGAACGCCAACGACCTGCCCAAGCTTGTCGAGGGTCTTAAGCGTCTGTCCAAGTCCGACCCTTGCGTCCTTACCTACATCACCGAGTCTGGTGAGCACGTTGTTGCTGGTGCTGGTGAGCTCCACCTTGAGATCTGCTTGAAGGATCTCGAGGAGGACCACGCCGGTATTCCCCTCCGCATCTCCGACCCCGTCGTTCAGTACCGTGAGTCCGTCGAGGGCGACTCCAGCATGACTGCTCTGTCCAAGTCCCCCAACAAGCACAACCGTATCTACCTGACTGCCTCTCCCCTCGGTGAGGAGGTCTCCAAGGACATCGAGTCCGGCAAGATCGGTCCCCGTGACGACTTCAAGGCTCGTGCCCGTATCCTCGCTGACGAGCACGGCTGGGATGTCACCGACGCCCGCAAGATCTGGTGCTTCGGTCCCGACACCAACGGTGCCAACGTCCTCGTCGACCAGACCAAGGCCGTCCAGTACCTCAACGAGATCAAGGACTCCGTTGTCTCTGGTTTCCAGTGGGCCACCAAGGAGGGTCCCGTTGCCGAGGAGCCCATGCGCTCCGTCCGCTTCAACATCATGGATGTTACCCTTCACGCCGACGCCATCCACCGTGGTGGTGGACAGATCATCCCCACCGCTCGTCGCGTCCTCTACGCCGCCACCCTCCTGGCCAACCCCGGTCTCCTCGAGCCCGTCTTCTTGGTCGAGATCCAGGTTCCCGAGAACGCCATGGGTGGTATCTACGGTGTCCTCACCCGCCGTCGTGGTCACGTCTTCGAGGAGTCCCAGCGTCTGGGTACTCCCCTCTTCTCCGTCAAGGCCTACCTGCCCGTCAACGAGTCCTTCGGTTTCAACGCCGATCTCCGTGCCGCCACCTCTGGCCAGGCTTTCCCCACCCTGGTCTTCGACCACTGGCAGATCCTGTCCGGCGGCTCCGTCCTCGACAAGACCTCCATGACCGGCAAGATCGTCGAGACCATGCGTATCCGCAAGGGTCTCAAGCCCGACGTTCCCGGCTACGAGAACTACTACGACAAGCTCTAAGCTTGTGCGCAGTAGCGGCAAGACGTATGATGGATGTGGATGGTCAAAAGTTTCGAGCACAAGGATGCCACACTGCTGCTGCTCTTAATCGGGCAGTAGGCAGTTCTTTCTCTATAGTTGGCAGATAGACAGCCACGCGATGCAATGATTGATATGATCATAAGGGAAAGTAGAAAAAATAAGATGAAATGACAAGAGTGGATGGTTCTTTCCTTTATCAAGATATTTGTTTTCTTGTTGATGATGTTCTTGTTTCTTGTCTTCTTGACATTTGAGTTCTTGACATTTGATTTGGTTTGGTGCACTTTAGCATTCATTAGACAGGACATGCAGAGCAGAGATTACGAAAGTGGTTCGTTCTTTTTATCATGGCAATCTGTACAAACGATACATTCTGTGATTGTGAATAAAAGTGATTTATCGGTATTCATGCAGCGTGGGACCTCAACGGTTGCAGTCTTTAGCGTGATGAAGTAGCTTGTTTAGACCCTGTGACCTACAAGCAAGCCAGAAGCTTTGCCAGACACGAAACACTGCATCATCACCACGAATTGCGCTGCCTAACGACTGACCGCCCACGTTTTGATCTTTTTGGGGGAAAACACTACTTCACGTACTGGTTTACTGGTTTGCACGTGGTTTGCGCCAAAGTCAAGAAAGACTCGAAGATGTCATAAGGAACAGGAAAGTGGGAAAGTCAAAACAAAGCAAGCGAAGCTATGGCTGCCTTGCACACAACCACCACCGCCGCCACTATGATGGGAGACCAGAACGAGTCCGCTGGCACTGGCATTGGCTTTGGAAGACTCGTCTTGATCCTCGCCGGCGTCTCTTCTCTGGTGGCCTGTCTCTTGACCGTCCTGTACGTTCCCTCTCAACCTGCAGGCCATTCCCCCGCCTAGTTCTCTGCCAAAAACCAACTCCCATCTGCGCACGCGACTAACCATACCCATCCACCAGCTCCACCATCCTCCAAACCAAAAACTACCGCAAACCCCTCCTCCAGCGCCATGTCATCCGCATCCTCATGCTGGTGCCAATCTTCAGCAGCGCCTCCTGGGCCAGCCTGACCTCCCTGCGCGTCGCCTTCTGGATCGATCCCCTGCGCGACGTCTACGAGGCTTTCGTCCTCTACACCTTCTTCCAGCTCCTCATCGCCTTCCTCGGCGGCGAGCGCAGTCTCATCATCATGATGCACGGCCGCCCGCCCGTCGACCACCTCTGGCCGCTGGACTACGTTCTACCAAAGGTCGACATCAGCGACCCGCACACTTTCCTGAACATCAAGAGAGGCATTCTGCAGTACGCTTGGATCAAGCCTGCGCTGGCGATCGCGACGCTCATCATGAAAGCCACGGGCACGTTTCAAGAGGGGAAGATCAGCGTGGACTCGGGATACTTTTGGACGAGCTTGATTTACAACGTGAGCATTTGCTGGTCCTTGTATGATCTTGCGTTGTTCTGGGTTTGCATGAGCGCAGATCTGCAGCCGTTTAGGCCCATGCCAAAGTTCCTAGTTATTAAAGGAATCATTTTTGCGTCTTGGTGGCAGGGATTCCTCTTGTCCATTCTTGTCTGGTTGGGCGCGATCCCGAGCATTGGCGGTGGCTACACAGCAGACAATTTGGCGGCAGCGATCCAGGATGCGCTAATCTGCTTTGAAATGCCATTCTTTGCTCTGGCGCAATGGTATTCTTTCAGTTGGAAGGATTTCGCAGACGTCACGATCTCGGATGCTCGCATGCCGATGCGTTTTGCTTTCAGGGACGCTTTTGGACCTCGCGATCTGATTGAAGATGCGAAGGAGACGTGGAGTGGCAATCAGTACGATTACAGGCACTTTGATGCGACGGATAATGTCATGGCTCATGAGCAGAGCTCGAGCAGGGCAGCGAGAATGCAGGCTGGTATGAGATATGAGAGGGGTGGACGTGGAAAGTATTGGATTCCTTCGCCTGGTGCGGATGCCAAACAACCTCTACTCAGCCGATGGGCAGACAGTCATGCAAGGACTATGAGCCCTGGCAATGGCGGCCATGGAAGTCGTTCCAGCAGCCATACCGGTGCAAAGGGCTACGGCACACAAGAAACTCCCGAAGAGCCTGAACTCGACTCGGAAGAAGAGAGATTATACCAAAACGCTCGCGCCCTCGAATACGGTGACTGGAACTACCCAGTGATCAACACGCACTACGCCTCGCGAGAAGACCGCCTGCACGCCGACCCCAACATGCTCTCTCAATCCACCAACCGCGCCATCCTCCAACCAACCAAAGACAACAAACAGCGCCGCAAATCCCGCATTCAAAACATCCAAGCCAACGTCCACCAACACGACGACCCTTCCGACCACGCCAACGCCAGCAGCCCCGCCGGCAGCAAAAGCCACCGCGCCTCCCAACTCCCAGTAGTAGGCAAACTCCTCCGCAACCCCTCCTCCACCTCCTCCGCTGCGTCCCACTCCAGTCAGCTCGTCGACCTCGTCGTCGAAGACACGGAAGCGGAAGCGATCGAGCGCGTGCGCGCGCGCAAGGAAGGCGGGCCCGGCTGGAACAGCGTGGAGCAAAAGCACTTTGTGAAAACCTTCCCCGACGAATCCGAGCAGGAAGAGGTGCGCCAGGGTTTCAACCCGGACAAGCCGGAGAAGAAAATCACGGACGAGAATCACACGCTCGACGAGCCTTTTGCGCTGAACGATAGCGATAACGATGATTTGGAGGCTGTGGGGGATGAGGAGGGGGTGGATCAGGCGGGGCACAGGCAGCCTTGGGAGAGTAGGGTTGTTGGTGGGAAGGGGAAGGGGAGGGAGAGGCGGAGTCCGGAGATTCCGGAGGAGAGGAATCCTTGGGACGATTGAGGGGTGGTGGGGAGATGTAGGCTTGTAAATGGTATTTGTTCGTCTGTGCTGGCTTGAGAGCTTTTAATGTTGCATGCATGTATACGAGACGAGCGTTGGTTTTGGTGATTGCTTGGTTGCTTGCACTTTTTTTAGGCGACGGCGTTTTGTTCTTTATTTTCTTCGTTTTTTGTGTTTTCCGGTTATATACCAGGTATATTTACCTCGACGATTATTTTACAAATTGCATATCTACGCCATGGTGTTTGATCAATTGTATTCGATTTCGACAACATACTTGCAACCTTGCAATCTGCAAATCCCCGGCACATATCAGAACATCTCATCAATTGGGGGTCGACCGGTGTGATGCTCACAACGGCCAGGCGGAGAGAGAGAGAGGGACACACACACATAAAATACAAACCACAGCAACGACACAGTCGAAAAGATCAGTAGAGACTCGCCATACATTACTATTTATCCACACAGAGCATTACAGTTATAAGTGGTATGAAGACGCCATCGAAAAAGGAATCACAGGAGGTTTTTGTACGCCATGATCGAACAGTCTGAAGCTCACTGGACCCCAACCCTAACCCTACAACCTCACTTCACTTCACTTCCCACAGTGATGGTTCAGGCAGACGGTACCTCCGCGAGCACTATTGGGCCATGATATCGCGGGCGCTAAAGGCAGGCCGCACCCGATCTTTAGCAGATCTCTAGTGCAGCTCTTCGGCCGCCATTGGCTGATTGGAAACGGAAGCTAACGGGTGACTGCAGTTGCTCGAACCTCTTCTGCCCGGCAGACTTGCCTTGTGTTGTGGTACCGTGCCATCTGAACCGTAAGTGGGATATACCCAGGTGACAAGAAGTGCCCATGTGCAAGAACCCTTACTAATATCGGTTCTGTTTGGCAAAAAAGCAAACTCGATACGATTTTCCTCTGATGAGCGAAGAAGGTCATCAGCGCTATCGTCCGTTTTGCGCATGCTTACAGAGCTGGTGGAATTTCTGACGAGGTGGTATTCATTCTTGCCTGGAAAGGGAAGGTACAATTACTCGGTAGTTGGAAAAGTCATAAAACTCGATTTCAAACACGTAAGAATTCACAAAAAACGCTCTTTTACCCCCCACGCAGTCAGGTATCCATCCAATCATCAAAGTAAAAACAAAAAATCCATCCCAACAACGCCGAAGCTCGCCGGCATTCTCTTCTCCCATAACCAAACACCGTAAGCAAGTCTGCATCGCTTACAACTTGTACACAACACCCTGGCTCAACATGATCTTGTTCTTCTCGTTCAGCTCCTCGAGCGCAGCGTTCGCCTCATTGTCGCCGAAGTGCTTGTCGCCGCGGCCGAGTCGCGCGTTGACAGCGGCGACCAGAGGCTCTACGTCCGCGGCGTCGTTGGCGAACAAAGGACCATCGATCAGCTGGCCGAGTGCGGCCTGGAAGACTTGCAGGCGGGGCTGGGAGATGGTTGTGGGGTCGGATGAGGATGCTGGAGGCTGAGATTGGGACTGTGATGAGTCTTGCAGCAATTGTGAGGCGGGCTGCGAGGATGCCATGCTTGCTTGCGAGGCGTCCTCGGTGGCAGTGCGTTGTGTACGGCGTGCGCTCGGCGTGGCTGTGTAGAGCTCCTCTTCCTCTTCGTCTTCGGCGCCTTCCTCAGCGTTTGCAGGGTTGGCTCTGGTACTGCGACCAGGTGTGCGGGTGGTTGTGCGGCGACTGGCTCCAGCAGTAGCTGCAGCGTCGTCGTCGTCGTCGTCGTCTTCATCGCTGCTGCCGCTTTCTTCATCGGTGCTCATGGCATCCTCTTCTCTCCTCGCGCGCTTCTTCTTGCGACGCTCGTCTTCGACGACTTCCTTGAACAGAGCGAATCTAAGAACACCCTCTGCAACCTTGGCATCCTTCTCTTCTACTCTGTTCGACAAGCGTGCCTTGGCGTGTGCAGATGCGAGACGAATGAGCGTTTCGAGGGTACGGGGTGTCATAGGCGAAGTCTTACGCTGGTTACCCTCCATATCATCGTTCCTCAGAGCTGAGTAGACCTGGACAACGTAGTCGGCGGCACCCTTGGTGAGGATGGGCTTTATTCTGGACTTGGCGTATTGAATATATTTCTTGATGAACGGAATGCTGAGGACCTCGACTCTCCTTGCAGAGCCGCGGCCGACTGTGACGGTCACACCGGCGTGCAACATGACATTGTACTTTTCGTAAACATCGCTGGGCTTGTTGGCATCTGCCTCTTCTTCGAGACCCACGCCAAGAGTCTGGTTGAGTTGCTCACGAACGGGAGCACCTTCTTCAGTGCCAGGCTGGCGGTATCTGTGCATGCGCAGAACGTGCTCTGACACTTGTCTGTCTCTGACATCTTCGATATCGTCGGTGACGATGAAGAGCAAATCGAAACGAGAGAGAAGGGAGTCTGGCAGTGCAATGTTCTTGTGCGGGTCCTTGTGAATATCGTACTGGCCGTAGATAGGGTTGGCAGCAGCCACGACCGAGCAACGTGCGTTGAGTGAAGTGTGAATACCTGCCTTCGCGATGGTGACCGTCTGCTGCTCCATGACTTCGTGGATCGCCACTCTGTCGACGTCAGACATCTTGTCAAACTCATCGATACAGACCACACCACGGTCACCAAGAACCATGGCACCAGCCTCGAGTCTCCTCTCGCCAGTCTCCTTGTCAGAGGTAACGGCCGCTGTCAAACCGACACCAGAAGAACCACGACCAGTTGTTGCGATTGCCAGGGGTGCTGTGTTGAGAACGAAACGAAGAAGCTGGGATTTAGCAGTGGAAGGATCACCAACCATGAGAATGTTGATGTCACCACGCAAGTGCGTGCCGTTGTCCAAGTTCTTCTCCATACCTCCCAGAAGCATGAGCAAGATCGCCTTCTTGATGTAGTCATGCCCGTAGATACTAGGAGCGAGCGATTGGGACAGAAGATCAAAGACCTTCCTTTGCTTGGAGATCTTGTTAATGTTCCTGATGTCCGTGTCGGTGATTGTCGCCTGCGCAATTCCACCTCCTGATTTTGAGGACAACAAGATGATATTGTTTGCCAGAATCAGCGTCTTGAACGTCGAGCTGCCCTGTCCGGCACTTCGGTTTCCGAGCGAGCGGTAAATACCAACTAATTGGATTCTGTCTCCAGGCTTGACCTTGTCCACCATGTCATCGTCCAGAATCACATCCACACCACGAGGCAGCTGGCCAGCAGGCGCACGCTCGGGCATCTCTTGAATCGAAATAGTCTGGTGATCGCGGTATGTGCAGTAGCCGTACTCAGTGACAAGAGGGTTTCCTTCGCCATCATCGGTAGGGTAGACGCTGGTGCTTGCTGCGCCATTGGCGGTCATGGTCTGGTCGCGGTACTCGCGGAAGTGGAAAGTCGACTTTGCTTCGTTCCAGTGCACACTCTTTACCACCTTGGGCCTGACAAGCGAGCACTTGGTCACGATTCCCTCCAATGAGACCATGTGGTTAAGATACTGCGATGAGAGTGTTCGAGGGTTGCAGGCAAACTCGCCAAAACTACCAATGTATGCGCAATAGTACATCTGTATGCTGGGGTCAGTGACTTGTTTCTTCTTGAATTTGCTATGCGCAGCCTACCGTCTCCTCAGCCGTCTCAAACGCTGGCCTATTTCCGAGTGTGTTCACAATATTTTTCAGCGCCCGATCGAAGGCTTGTGAGTAGTCAAATGGCTGGTTCAGTAGACCATCTGCGAGTTCTCTGCTGTGTTCGCGAATCTCATCTATTGAGACGACAAGGCGGCGCAAGCCTCTGTTGAGCATAAGTAGGACATCGGCGCGGTATGAGCGTGCGCGAGGGTCGTCTAGAGAGTATCGTCAGTGCAAGTACTATATCTTCTTTCAAAGGCATTTTCGTCTTACTGGGATCGAGAAACTCTTCTGCCGCACGAATGCGATCTCTGACCGCCTCATCGCGGAGCTGAACCGAATCCATGGTGAAGTGCAGTCACCAGGAAGTGTTACCAGATTGATGTTCAGGATTGGTACACTTGGTGGCGGCGGTAATGGTGGGTAAATGAGCGGTGGGGTGGTGTTGTGTGTGTTTGTTCGAGGGGCTGTCGGTCGCTGGCTCGATTAAAGCGCCCCAAGCAACGGACACGTCCTGACGCGCCGGACGTGATGGATTTAGCGCGTTTTCACTCTTAAAGTGGTTGCAGACTTGGTCACGTGACATTTGACCTGAGACTGGATTCAATCTCAATGGCTAAGCCATGTTCTTCATGCGCCTGTCTTCCCTTACATCTCTATACCAGGGAATACATGTTCTTGAAGCCTGCGTCCTTCGATCATGATGCTGATGTACTATTCAGGGAGCAAGTAGGTCGCGAGGCTAGTCAAATGCGTGTATCCTTGAAGAATCAGCGAACGACACGTGAAATTTCTCAACCGTTAGTGCACCGACGATCGCCTACCCTCTCGCGAGCAGCTCACTGTTGTCCGGCCTTTACAGAAGTCCATTCACTTACGTCTGGCAAGATAGGAAGGCACGACCGGTCGTTCCTTCTTCACATCTGCGCTACTTGAACAAATGCCAACGACTACCGGCATCAATCCGATATGGTCTAGTGGCTAGGATTTGTCGCTCTCATTCTTCGATTCCAACGAAGACCAGTGCCGACAAGGCCGGGGTTCAATTCCCCGTGTCGGAATATTCCTTTTGCTCGTGATGTAGGTCATCCATGAAGCCTACCGCATGTCTTCCAGACGATTCTCATTGTTTTGCACTGTCTGTTCGGCTGGGTGGTGAAGCTACGAAGACCGTAGGACGTTTGCACATTGTTTTTTCATTAAGCGAGCCTGGGTATCTTGTATCATGCGGACCGAGTAGATGTGAGAAAAGACAAAAGAAAGGACTGAATAAGAGATGGAGGAGAACACCCGAAAGCCTGCCAAACCAGCTCCTCCTTTGACATACAATCTCTTTCCTCACGCATGCAAAGAAACTCTTACAGAGCATAGTTCTCCGCGTGCAAAAACACCTCTTCCCTCCCCGACTTCCTACTCCAAACGTCCTTTTGCAAAGTCCTGACGGCACGCGCAACATCCGTCCGCATACCAGGAGGGCCGCAGACGAAGACTCCCACACGAGGGCCCGTGAATTCGCGGCTCAGCTCACGTAGCATGTAAGGGATGTCGGGGCGACCCCATTCAGTACTCCAGCCAGAAGTGGCAGGTTTGCGCAACGTGGCTGGCATGAAAGCGAAGCGCATGAGGTTCTTCTGAAACTCGGTGGGAGTGGAGGGGAAGCCGAAGTCGGGGTTCTGGGACTGGTCTTGTTCTTGTTGTCCGTTGGCGGGAGGCGAGGCGATGCCGTTCAGGGCATTGAGGGCGGTATTTTGCGCGGTGGAGATGTCGAGGCTGAGGGCGCGGGAGCGACGCTTTTCATGCAGGGTTGGGTGTGGTGGGAGATGTGGAGTTTCTTCGGATGGCAGAGCGGAGGGTGTTGGGGAGTGGTCGCGGCTATCTATGCTAGTTGACTTGCGGTTGGGAGATGGGGAGAGGTGAGTGCGGGAGGGCCTTAGGTGGGCTTCTGGTAGTGGTCGTAGGCGGTCTTCCTTCTCGACTCGGAGCTCCTTCTCACGCTCAGGATCTCCAGCGGCTTCATCGCGAATAAGTGCTGAGTGGCGATGCGATGAGGCATAAGAATAGCGGTTGCTGGCAATGTTCTGGAACATGCCATTGACCTTGTCGTGGAAGACCATGCTGACAGGTCTGGTAGGAGTGTGAGCGCTGACAACTTTGCCGGTTGCAGACTGTCGTTTAGCGGTCGTGATATAAAATTGGCAATGCACGCTGTCTGGAGGTGCGTATTCTCTGCAGATTCGCAATTCCTCCTTGAACCATTCCATAGTGTCTGGGCGTTTGAGTGCCCAAATGACATGGACAGTCTTGGTGACTGCTTTCGAGTCTCGCATACGCTTGATCAGATCCAAGAGTTGAGATACAATAGCAGTGATGCCACTTCCGCCTGCGACGAGAACGACGTGATCGAAAGAGTCCAGGCTTCGACGCATGCCACCATAAGGTCCATCGACGAAAGCACGATACGTGTGCCAAGGACCACGGTCGAGAGCATTATCGAGCACTTTCTTGGTGAAGCCACCGAATGGCCTGAACACTACGACCATATCTCTGTACTCATCGCCATATCCAGATGGGAACTCGTCGCTGCATAGCGAGGCAATAGTGAAAGGGTGGTTCTCGAAGATGGAAACACCAGGCATGCGCAGATAGACGTATTGGCCTGGCTTCCATTTCATCTGGGTCGGAATTGTCACTTTTATGGCATCCTCTGGCAAGACAGTGACTGCTGCCTCCTCACCAACAAGAAAGGACATGCGCCACGGATTGGTCCAGTTCAGATATAGTAATCTTACTGCGTAAGAAGACAGCCAAATCGCCACAGTGGACCAGAGATATGCCCAAGAGGAGAGGAAGTTCCTGCAGTGCCAGAACAGCATACCCAAGAATACGATCGAGATTGGAACGTGAATCATGACGAAAATTTCATAGAAGCGGCGCCTGAGTGGTGGGAGTGAGTGTGTGCAGAGGACAATCAGTGGAACCAGGGCAGCGATGCCTACAAGTGTCAGCGCTGGTGCTATCATTGGGATGTAAATTCAACGTTACCTGTTCCATAGATTATTCCCCCAGAGGTGTCGAAGTAGGACTGGAAGAGTTCTATGCCACCGTGCTCCCAGACAGGCTGGACATAGAAGGGTACCGTGTGAACCAGGCTCAACACCAAGCAAAGGTATGCCAACCACCGATGGAGGACATTGAGTCGTTCGTGGCCGATGCCGGTGAGCATCGAGATGAAGTTTGCCTTCATACTTAAAGCAACGATCCAGGGCATCATAGCAACTGCGATCATTCCGGCACGAACAGCAAGTGGGGGAGATCCATAGCGAATACTCTGCCAGTAAAGTGGCTGCGGTATGAAACAATAGAGGACTGTGAAGACCACGGCGGCGGTAACAATGAAGAGGACACTGAGAGACGGGAAGACGATCGGTCGCCATTTTTTCTTTAGTCGGATGCTTGGGATCGGATAGTAGGCGACATAACGGCTCAGCGCGATGGTGCTTCTCAAAATGTGGCTTGGCCAGCTTGGTCGTTGAGTATTCGGCTGTTCCGGTAATGAACCATCCCTAGGAAAGAACTTCGTGGTAGACTTGTCCGTACCGAGCGCAGAAAGTTCATAGTCTGTATCGGGTGAAGCAGTTTGTGCGCTGTTCAGAAGCTCTTCTTTGTGGAGCGCGGTCCGGATTTTGTCTGTCCAGAGATGGTACAATCGAAAGATGATCGTGAAAACGAGCAATACAGCGCAGAAGTAAACCCATCCCAGAGCATATTTTCCGGATTCATTGAACGGGTCGACTGTATTCGCCTCGATTAATCCTGGAGGACTGCTGTCGTTGTAGGGTATCTCGATCCGTTTCTCCAATTGCCTAGCTGTATTGATCACGTTGTGATCTGGAGACGACACGGCTTGTTCCAATCGTTCCAGAGCAAGACCCGCACGATTCGCTAGCAATTCAACGAGTGCAGGCATGGTAAAAGGCAGACTCTCGTCAGCGTCGTCTTGACCACGATGGTCTCGATCGCGGGGGTATCTGGCCGCCTTGAAGGCGACCGGTAGGTGGCAGGAAGTTTCGGAACGTCTGCAGGTGCGGTGTCACCGATGCTAAGTTTGGCGCTTCTTGTGACCAGGATGATGTTGATGGCGAGGCGCGACTAGATTCAGCATTCCTCTTGCGAGACCTGACTTTCCTAGAATTATGTTGTATACTGATGATGTTCGAGCATGACGCGACGGTTGATGGTAAGTCGCAGGGGTGGAGTAGGGCAGCAGAGGGCAAAGGAATCGACCACAAGATAAACGAAGCATATGAGGAGTCCCAAGCAGGCGCGGAGCTACGAGAGGTCGGCTCAATAATGCAAGGGCCCAGAGCACCTACAGTAGTGGAAGACCCTATCACAAACCATGGACCCACCTATCGACATGTCTTCTTGGCTTCCTTGGAGATGCACCCTGATAAATACGGGCACATGGTCAAGAGCGCCACGCGACAACGTGCCGGTCAGTATTGGCTATTTTGTACTCGAACAACTGTACGGGACGCCGTGGCGGGTGGACAACAGAGCGCTTTTTTACTTTACTAGACTCGTTAAATTGGCGCTTCCGGATAAGAGGGAAGTTCTACCTTCTGATAGCATATCCATGGCCGTCGATCTGCTAGTCTAGCGTTCGAGGTCCGAACCGGCCGGGTCTGGAGTGTACCCTGCGTCGAGAGGTAGGAGGTAGTTCGTCTAGACGACAGGTGTGAAGATGTGCATCTCGCAAGCCACTCTTCACGCTGTGGTTCGTTTGGTGTCCTCAAAGCTTTCGTCACGTCTCGCAATACCAGAACCATAGCATTGGAGAGGAACGTGGACTGGCGTTTCTTGGGTGAGTCTTGCAAGCAAGCCATGTCACCATACTCCGGCAGGTCGGCATGACGGTCCAACTGTGAGCGCGTGCATGCAGCGAACAGCGTCAGGACCATCGTATATGACCCAAGAGAGCGAATGAGATAGTCCATGAGCAGGTGGAGAAGCGGAGTCGCTGCTGTGATCTGCTCGAAGCCCGGTGATGGTTGCGGTCTGGATGCACATGCAGACGTTGGCGTCCACTGAGATGAATGCTGTACGCGCCGAAGTCGCCAAGAGTGGCTTGATTGGCTGCTGTTGCTTTGTGCGAACTTGACGATGGCTTCACTTTACAGGCCAACGATATAGTGCGAGAGCGACAAGCGAGCGGAGAAAGTGTTGTCAGTCATTTGTTCTTACTTTCTTGGGTCATGTCCGTTGTGCAAACTTCATAGGCGAAATGGTTTCTTGAGAGCTCTGCCTCCAAGCGAGCCATTTCGACTAGTTTATTGGTATTGCCTTGCCGCATATCTCAACCGTTCAGGTAGGAGGTAGAAGGTAACAAGGATGATCAGAACATCGATGTCTTGCCTTTGAATCACATCCACTCTCTGGATTGGCACACAAGGCTCCGTTCTGCTACTGGCCATGAATGGTGAATTGCTGTAATTTTCGACCCACGCGTGATGTCCTGTGCACAATATCCCCGATTCGTATTTGCCCGTCAGTGTACCTGCATGATTTGGTGCCTCCATGTATTGATGTGTTGTTCAAGATGGTGACATGACCATAGCCGTGGCACATGCGAATCGTCATCGTCAGCAACTGGCGATGCGGCGTGAGACCTGGACGGAGTTTTCGGCATTGGAATTTGCCGATCTGATTAGGATTCGCATTCGCGATGTCATCAACTTTGGACTAAAATACGCAAAGTACAATAATAACCTCAATTACTTCGCTGTTAACTGATAGCAAAGCAATCACACATCACTCAAGATGCAATCATTACGGTCGCCAATAGCTTCGGCATTCCGTCGAACAGCCAGAAGAGTAGTGCCGGCCTCACAAACCTCCGGCATCATCAGGCAACATATCCAGCGAGCAACCTACGCCTCAGCAAAAGATCGCTCAGCAGGACCACCCTTAACCAACCCGCTCAACATTCCAAAATGGTATGTCTGCACCTCACCAGACCGCGCTGCACACATCAGCTAAACTCCCAAATTCAGGCTAGAAGCAAACTCACACCTCCTTCAACCGCCCGTCAACAACTACCTCATCTACAATGACCCCCTCACCGTCATGATCGTAGGCGGACCCAACGCGCGAACAGACTATCACATCAACGCAACGCCCGAGTTCTTCTATCAATACCGCGGCCGTATGCTGCTCAAAACCGTCGAGCCGAGCACCAACGAGTTCAAAGACATCTATATCAACGAGGGCGAGCTATTTCTGCTACCAGGCAACGTGCCGCACAATCCCGTGCGCTTCGCGGACACGGTTGGTGTTGTCATTGAGCAACCACGGCCTAAGGATAGCGTGGATACTCTGAGGTGGTATTGTCAGGGTTGTGGGAGCAAAGTGCACGAAGAGAGTTTCCATTGTACGGATTTGGGCACGCAGATCAAGGCGGCGGTGCAGGCTTTTGAGGCGGATGAGGAGGCTAGGAAGTGTAAGAGTTGTGGAGAGGTGTGTGATGTGAAGCCTAAGCCGGATGCTATGGAGAGAATGAGGACTGCGCCTTCATGAGGGTGAATATTGCTGATGACGTGACGAATGTGATGGTTTTGAGGCGAGGCATGGTTTGCGCACTCGCAAGATGTAATAATACAAAGTAACGGCCAGTCCTTCAAAGAAATGGAGGAAGCCTTTCTGCGACCAGACCAAATTCAAGGTCCTATCTCATGTGTGGACGGATAATGTCCTCCTCCTCAAGCTCACCCACGCCCTCGTGCAAGACCATAGCTTCTCTACGGCGCCGGCGTAGCTCGGCATCCGCAGAATCGTCTCTCTCGCGAGGAACAGCTGCCCATCCAGCTACAGGGTCGTCCTCCGAGGGAATGAACCCACGATCACGAGACGCCCTGATCCAGTCAGACTCAGGTGCTGCTCCAAGGTCAAATTCGTAGTCGTTTGATAGCACAGAAGGAGACAAAGCGGCATCACTGATGCCACCGCCGCGCCTCCCTATGCCTTCATGAGGGGAAAGGCGTCCTAGCGGGTCTCCAGCGGCCCAGGAGCGGAGGAAGGATAATGCTGTGCGAGCTTTGCCTCGCAAGGTTGGATCCGAGGATGCAGTATCTGTTTGGACGGATTGCACAAGGCCATCTGTCCTCAAGCAGCGCGTAGTGATCAGGTCGATGGCAGATTTGCTGATATCCGGGTTGGGTGAGGTGGCGAGCGTTTGGAGGACATCCAAAGAGATTGCTGTATGGCGTTAGCTATGAATGACGAATCGGGAGAAGGAAGTTCGGTTACAATCTTCCGGCTGCTTTTGGCGCTCATCTTCCTGCTCGTCTTTCAGAGATTCGATGGCGGTCAAGCGGACAATGTCGCGCATGGCGTAGCTGATGCCTTTGACGGCGATGAACAAGGCGACACCCGTTCCCAGCCACAGCCATCGATCATCTATGCGGTATGCCATGTTTTGAATGTGTCCATGTAAATGTATGTATTATACCTGTCATGGTGGATGAAAGAGCATATCTTTCAAGAGCTCATGCTGCTGGTGGTGTGGCGTGTCTTTCCTGGCAACCTTTGATCGTTGAAAGCAGCAGCGCTTGACGAACATCAAGCCTTCTGTGAATGGTATCAGAATCAAATCCACCAAGAAACACAGGCATCAGCTTTGCCCCACCACTCGAGCCACTGTACGACGCGTCGCGCCTATAAAACACGCTAAGGAGCGAATCTCAGTCGGCGCGGCAATAATAATACCACTCCAATACATCCTCCCACCGCCAACACCACTTCCAACACCACATCCAACCCATACCACTCCCACACACTCTAATACCCCAACGCCATCCTCCTGTACCCTCTACCTTCATCCCCACACAACTCATTTTCACATAATCCATCAAGAGTAAGTGTCATGACGACGTCAACGAGACACGCAGCTGGACCTGGCTAACGATCATCTCAGTGTTGGAGGCACGTCTCGAGCAGGCTCAGCTGTTGAAGAAGGTATGCCATGTCACCTACCACTCTGGTCAAGTATCACCTTACTGATATTCTATCCAGGTCGTCGATGCCATCAAAGACCTTGTCCAGGACTGCAACTTCGACTGCAATGACTCCGGTATTGCGCTCCAGGCCATGGACAACTCTCACGTCGCCCTCGTGTCCATGATGCTCAAGTCCGAATCCTTCTCTCCTTTCCGCTGCGACCGCAACCTCGCTCTCGGCATCAACCTTACCTCCCTCACCAAGGTCCTCCGCTGCGCACAGAACGAAGATATCCTCACCCTCAAGGCCGAGGACGCGCCCGATGTTGTCAACCTGGTTTTCGAGAGCGCAGAGAGCGACAGACTGAGCGAGTACGACATCAAGCTCATGGACATTGATCAAGAGCACCTGGGTATTCCCGACACCGAGTACGCTGCGACCATCTCCATGCCTAGCTCGGAGTTCTCCAGAATCACCAGGGATCTGTCCGCCCTTTCGGAGTCTGGTAAGAATATCTGATGATACCAAATTACCCGCACCGTATACTGATTTTACCTTTCAGTCTCTATCGAGTGCACCAAGGAAGGTGTCAAGTTTGCCTGCACCGGTGATATCGGCAACGGTTCAGTCACTCTGCGCCAGCACACAAACGTCGACGACGAGGCCAAGAACGTCGAGATCAACCTCAGCGAGCCTGTCGCCCTTACCTTCTCCCTCAAATACCTCGTCAACTTCTGCAAGGCTGCTGGTCTCAGCGGTCAAGTCAAGCTCTGCCTCAGCAACGAGGTACCTCTGCTCGTCGAGTACGGCCTGTCCAACAACAGCTATCTCAGGTTCTACCTGGCCCCTAAGGTAAGCACGCAGAAAACACAATCTCAGAGAAAAACCGCGCTAACACAATCTGCAGATTGGTGACGAGGAGTAAATGTTTGACGCAGCATGACGAACGAACACAACCTTTAGCAAATGGCATTGACGGAGTTCACGGCGAGGGCGCGATGTATCTAGGAAAGCCTGAGCAGGGAGTTGCTTGGTCTGGGTATGCGACTTGGGAGACTCTGGATGAGGGAAAACAAAAGGATCCCGAGCATCAGGGGAGAGGTATGGCATGATTTTGCAGAAACACTAGATACCAGCGCAAAATCAGATTTTGAATTCATCTTGTAAAAAGTACGCGTGGAAAGTAGAAGTTTATTCTATATTTCCGTAAGGTTGCTAGGCTCCTTATCTGACTACGATTACTCGCCATAGCGAATGCTACCAGAAGCTTCCCCGCGCTGATCGCCTGCAAGGACCTAGAACGTTATATCTTCACATCAGCTCATGACTTCACACCAGCGACCTGCAATCCCTTGACACACCACCCACACCATCCAAGAAATAATCATGACCGACGCGCAACACCTTTTCGATCTTGCGCGCGCTCAGTTCAACTCCGTCGCTTCCGATGTAGAGCGCCACTTCGACCTGGTTGCCTCACATCTTCGCGAATGGATTCCCTCGGACCCGTCCGCCCTCGTCAAGTCACCACCTCGCCGACTCCCGCCGCCTACTACCTACCAAGTTATCACACGATGGATGGACAGAAACCGCGCTTTGACCGCTGCGCTCGTCGCATTCATGGTCACCGGAACCGTGAGCACGGGCATCTATGCGCAGAATCGCAGAGCAAATAAGAAGAGAAGAGCGAGGAAAAGCCCGAGTGGCGCAAGGACGGATGTCGTCGTCGTAGCTGGTGCAACGTCTAGTCCTATCGCATCGGCCGTGGCACTTGATCTGGAGAGGAGAGGATTCGTCGTCTACGTCGCTACGTCTTCGGTCGAAGAGGAGACTTTTGTCCGCAGCCTGTCGCGAGCAGATTTGCTGCCTTTGCCAATCTCATCGGCGGACCCGTTCTCTGCACAGGAACAACTCGCGCGCTTCCAGAACCTGCTTGGTCGCGAGCATGTGGCTTTCGACGGCGCGGAGCCGCATCGTCTCGACTTCAAGGGCTTGGTGCTTGTGCCTGATACTGGTGCTGCGCCTGCTGGTCGGATTGGAGATGTCGCGAGCGAGGAATGGAGCGATGTGCTGAACGCTAAAGTGCTCAACACCATCGCTACAACACAACTCTTCCTGCCTGCGCTCATCACCCACCAGTCAAAGGTCCTACTTCTCACGCCTTCCATCACGCCCGCCCTGCAGCCCTCCGGACACGCTGCGGAGAACACTGCACATGCCGCTCTGAAGGCATTTGCATCTACACTAGCAGCCGAGATGAAAGAGCAGAAGTCCGGCGTGACAGTCTCGCAATTCAGGCTTGGAAACTTCGACATCCCTTCCGTGACAGCCAAGCAGAGGCGTGAAGGCCAGCCCGCGCCCAAGATCAGGGCCACACCTTTGAGGGAATTGAACAACGCTGTTTTCGACACGCTAGTGGCTCGCAGGCCGTCAGCCATGCTACGTGTCGGAAGAGGCAGTCTCGCATATGACATTGTCGGGTCTATCGCGCCTCAAAGTATCATTGGATGGATGCTTGGGCTAGGCAAACAGCAGCAAGAAAACGCCGAGACGGAAGCGAGGGAGGAGATGATGGGCAGTCAGGCGAGTTTGACGTGGGAGAAAATTGATGAGGAAGGTTGAATTTTGGTTCTTGAATGGACTGCGAGTGAGATTTTTGTTGCTTTGATGCAGAAGCTTGAGCAAGGGGACGAAATTTGTCTTCTTCTAGATTCGTTTGACTGGATTTCTGGCGTTTGGACGGCAATGACTAACGATACCACCCTGCTTACTCTGTATAATTTAGATATTTGAATTCCATTTGTTTCACCACAACAATCCAAATCTCGCAAGATGAATGTTCGACCAAAGTCAGGAAGAAAATGAAAATCCCAGAAACAAACATTACCCATATAATGCCAATAAAATGCATAACACTCTCCACCCTCAACCCCTCAAGCCATCTTCCTCCTCCTCAACATAACCTCCTCATTCCGCCTCAACTCCTCCCGACTCCTCTCCACCGCACGATCAAGACTCGCCTGGATCCTGCCCGCAATCTCCTCCACTGGCGTCTCCATCCCCACCAACCCAATGAACTTGCCCACTTTCCTGCGCTTAATCCGGATGCGGTCCTTGTCGCTCAGACCCGCGTAGGGGTTCCTCACCGCCGCTGCTGGAGATGCGTCGTCTCGGGGCGCAGGGCTGGAGCGGAGAGTTGTGGGCGGCGTGGCGCTTTGGAGGTCTTTGACTGTTTCCATGAGGGTTTCGAGGAATTCTTGCTCCGAGACGGTGGGGGAGGCGGAGAGGGCGGCGTCGACGTCTGCGGCGCTTGCGGTGGAAGATGGAGCGTTGGGTTTGTTTGCTGCCGCTGCTGTGTTTGATGGGGTGTTGGCGGGTCGGGCGAGGAATTCTTTGTCCCAGTTCATCAAGGCAGGGTAGTGCTGGGTCCAGGGGCCGGGCGTGGATTGGTGGTAGTGGTGGGCGATGCTGTCGAGCTCGTCTTCGGTTAGGAGGTGGAAGGCTAGCAGGGTTTTGGGGAAGGCTGGGTGGGGTGGACCGGAGGGGAGGGGAACGAGGGGGGCGAGTTCGAGTTGGAGTGTGGCGATTTTCTTGGAGAGGGCGCTGTTGCGGCGGGTTAGGGGGGCCATTTTTGTTGTTGTTGGTGATGGTCTGGAGGTTTGCGTCTGGTTCTGGGGGTTTGGGTGTGGTGGTGTTGGACATTTGGATTGTTCTTTTGAGTAGGTGGGTGCTCTTTCCACGACCAGCGATGTAGAGCGAGTGACTTCTTTGACGATAGTATTAGGAGTCTATGCCAGGCTGTGTTGAACGACGACTGTCCTGAAAGTGCGAACGTGGTCGAGAAGAGTACTTCCCACGCACTTGTAAGCTCAAGATTATACAGATTTCTTTGTTCAAGACAGGAGGTTTGATGAGCCGAAGTGATCTCTATTATTTCAGCTGGCGCTGAGACAAAGAGACAGAGGGCGCTGAGATTTCGCTATTTTGAACGATACATTGGTCGTGGGAGGTTCGTTTCTTTGTCTTTGTTGCGAATTGCCGAATTGGGAATGTGAAGGTGTGTGGGTACATATCTGCCTGAGATGATTGTGAGACGACCTCATGTCGTGGCTCGATACTGGCTCAAAGTGTTAAGACAGTTGAGGCAGCAATTGGGCATCGGATTCTCGTTTGGTTTGTCTGTCGCATGTTTGTGTAGTCGAAGGACCTCATTATTGGAGTTGTTGTCCAGACGGACGACGATAAATCAACGCCTTTGGACGAATGCCGATAGGCCGATTCTGGCGGCGAGCAGTATGAAAGACACGACGGCAGACATTTATCAGGCGACATCTCTCCGGCCACATCACATCGCAGAAGCCTCAGGTCAATAGAACGCACCCCTGGACAGCAAGGCATCCAGACTGACAAGAAAAAGTGGAAATTTGCACGCATGCCAATGGAATGAAACACGTTGAAATTGGAATTGTTCCTCTATACAAGAATAGTCGTGATCTCGTAGTCCGTGGACCGCACATCGCCTCGCGATCGTCTTCCTACATGACGAAAAGCCGTCTTGTCCCGTAAAGCTCTAAAAGCATTGAAAGCAAGCAAGCAAGCGAGCAAGATTGCCAAACAAAAATCCAGAGGAAATCCTAATATAGGGGAAAAAAAAAGAAAGCGGCGGTGTATCATTCTCCCTCTTCCCTTCCAGGCACTTCCGTCTCGTTGAAGTATGGTTAATCCAGAAATTCAGGAATTCTTCCAAATATCTCCCTGCGACTGAGGCCAACGCAGCTCTCCCAGAGCAGGCAAGTGTGACAAGAAGACAGATTGCCAGGTATGACCGGTCCATGGAACGAAGGACAAAGGGATCGTTGGGCTCGCGAACGCGCAAAAAATCAAAAGCCAGAAAACAATAAAGGAAGCAAAGGTGCCTCTCTATGTTGTAAACTCCAGTAATATTCGCTCAAAGATTGGGGGGTGTCAAATATGAGGAAAAGCCTTCGGAAAATAAAAATCCACAAAGGCCGGGGTTGTTGTAGTGTTTTGAGCACACTCCGCACCGCTCTGCTCTCTCGTCATTTGCTTGGAGAGCCAGAGGTCGGGTCTGGGCGTGCTCGGGTATCATTCACAGTTGGGTCTGCGTGTATGTTGTGATGGTCGTCATTCTATCGCATCGCGTTGTTTCGTGCGTGCATATTCTTCATCTTCCGTAGGTCCGCGAACGGAGGCTCTACAAGCTCATTGTGAGCCACTCCCATTCTTGAGGTCCAGTCATCATGCTCGGAGGCACGCCAGAAGGCGGCTGCTGTCCGGCACTTGAGCTACCCGCTCCGCCGCCCTGCGGGCCCATCGCAGCCTGCATGGGCGTGGTATCCTGTGAGCCGAAGGAGTTCTGCATTGGCTGCAGTCTTGTCTGCGCGTCCTTCCTGCTCCTGCTGGTGCCTCCAAAGCTGACGCTCGTATCATCTGCGTCGCCCATCTCTGTATCCTGACTAATCGGGTTACTCGTCCTGCTCTGTCCGCGCTGCTTCTTTGGTGGAATGACGCGGGTGGGAGCGGACGCTGGGGCGATCGGGGTCGGTTTCGGCGGACCAGGAGCGATGGCGATAGGGTTTTTGGTCGTCGGTTTCTCGGCGGTCGTGCTCGTAGGAGTGGTAGCTGCTGTGCCTGTGCTTGCCGAGCCAGCATTGGACTTGGGCGAATCAGCGTCAGTAGCAGACATCCTCACAGGTGCGTTGGAAGAATGCGCAATCGAGTTCTTGCGGCTGGCCATCTTCTTGGACCTCGAGGATGTCGTCGTTGATGATGGGTTTCCGCTACCACGGTTGCGCTTCTTGATAACATCGGTCTTCAAGCTCAGCGGGCGGACAACGCCATGCAACTTGAGGAACAGACCACATGCGTTACACAGTGGGTGGCCCTCCGGATTGCGACGCCAAAGTGGAGTAGTGGTGGTGAAACAGTTCGTACAAGTCGTGGGAACGCTGCTATCACCGCCCGGGCGAGGGCTGCCTGGCCTAGATGGTGCGGCAGAACTGAGATTCGACTCTGGTGGTGAGTTGGGCGACGATTGCGGTCGAATGGAAAACATTCCAGTCGCCATGCCGGCCGTGTTGGGAGTTGATGTAGTGCGAGGGATCTTCCGCGTACGCTGCTCGCCACCACGGTTGCGCACATCGCTCACGGACGCTGACGAGGCGTGTCCCCTTCCAAGTCCGCCTTGATCCCATCCTTGCTGTTGCGGCGATGGGATCATCTCCGCATGCCCAATTGTAACGCCCTTGCGCGGTGGTCCTCCAGGATACCTGGCGGCCGTTGGGTTGAACTGGTTCGACAAGTTCTGCTCCCACTGATAGTTGGTTGGTACATCAGACACGGACAAGTTGTCGTCCATGGGTGAAAAGCTCTGGTTCATGCTATGGTCTCCAAATGACATGACATCGTCTTCATCGTTGTCAGAGTCGGCACCGAAAGTAAACATATTCTCGCTGCGGCCGAACGGCAGGCTGCTAGGTCCATTGAAATCGTGCTGCATGTGGCGCGATCTTTCGAATTGGCCTGGCATCTGGAAAGCCGGCTGGCTGAAAGAGCTCGGTTGGCTTGCGGTGGTGAGGGCGCTGAACATGGTTTCACCATTCGGGTTGAAGACATATTGCTGCTGTGGCACGGAGCCCTGGCTCAGGTTCTGGTTATGATGTTGCGAGAAGTTGGGCATCGAGCCGTAGTGGGTTTGGTTTTGCGAGCCGAAATACATTTGCTCCTCTGCCATGGGCTGTGGCGTGGAGACTGTCGAATGGAAAGTTGAGCCCACAGGCGAGTGAAAGTTGCTAGTACCCTGCGACTGTGGCATCGATGTTGGCATCCCGTACATGTTGCTAAAGCCGCTGTTCATCATGGGCGAGCCAACGGGAGAAAAGTTAAAGTTGTTTTGCATCGGCCCTGCAGAGTTGATTATGGGATCATTCTCGAGATTGAAAGTATCGAGGTTGAAAGGTAGCTGTCCTGGTGGCATGTTAGGGTGCAGAGTCTGAGTTGAGCTGGAGCCATCGAGCGAATAGTCTGGGAGCGCTGCCTCAGTAGGGACATTGTTATCCATTAATGTGTTGTTGTTGACCGGAGGGACTTGTGGTGAAGCCTCGGCTCGCCTCTTCGGTGGCTACCATGAATCAGTCAATATTGCATTTAAATACAGGAATCGAGACTCACCCGTCGCTCGTCGATGCTCGTTTTTCGTACGTGTCTGGGTACGTAGCCGAATTCATCCATGGCGCGGCCATGCTCAAAGGGACCTACTATGGGCGCAGATGCGCGGGAGGTATTGAGCTCTTCATCTTGTATTTGCCGCTGGCGTCTGTTGATAGGAATGGCGCCTGCAGTGGCTGCTGCAGCCTCGTAATCGGCGGTCGTTGTGGAAGGTGTTGGCGAGATACCTGCTGGTGTGCCCATGGAACTGGGAACAATGAAATCGTCGAGGTTCATTCCATCATCGGCTGGCTTAATGGTTTGGTCAGAAGACTGTCGCAGCTGGGCAATGCCACTAGGAGCGTTGCACTTCGGCTGCGGTCTTGCAGGCAGGCTGTGGAAAAACACCATGGTTAGCTAATACGCTGCGTGCGACGAGATACACCAACACATACCCCTGCTGCAGCCTCTCGCGCTCCTTCTTACGCAAGTTCATAGACATCATGCGCCAGGTCAAGTTCTCCAAGCGTTCGCTGTTGGGCAATTGGCCCTTGGTTTTGTGGTATAATTTCCAGATCTGTGTTCCTAGCGGGTCGTTCTTTTGCATTTCCTCTGGGGTCTCGGTATCCACGCTTGCGGTATCATCCTGCCATCTGTCGAGGAATGAGTCGCGCAATAGTCCTTGGCGAGCGGTCGCTTCTGACGGGGAGCCGTCCAGCTTGCCCTCGAGAGTGCTCAATGTGCTCGCTGAGGTCAGCGACTGAATCGCAGACGAAGATCCGGAGGCTGTGGTGTCGACTGGTGCAGGTGGCATGCGCACGTTTCGTGGCGACGAGGGCGAGGTATGGCTGGCGAAGGGGTAATCTGTGCCCAGCGCAATCGAATTGTTGGTGTCCATAGGGTCGTCGGCGAGCGCATCGGGCGTTCTCAGAGGGCCCCCACGCTGCGCCGCCCGGCCGTGGGCTTGGGACATGGCGGTTCAGCGGGTACGTGACGTCGCTGTTAGTGTCCGCTGTGGATGGCGGTGGAGTTTGCGCGACGAGGCACGCGAGAGTGGTGGGTAGGCGCAGTTGGAGAGTGGTATGTCGACGGTATAGACTGAGGTGGCGTTGGAGGTGGTGGTGTTGGTGAGGATTGGCAGCGGGTGGGATGTGCTTGGTATGACTACAGTCTGGCCTGCAGGCAGTGGTAGTATGAATGTTAGATATCGGCTCGTCGTCACGGGCGCGACCGGACAAGACTGAGAGCCAGGGCAGGGTAGGAACTAGCGTTGTAGTGTGCGTAGAGTGCTTGGGTTCGGGCGAAATGCTGACTACGTCTGTCCAGTCTACAGCAGCACTTGACCACTGACTATTGACGCGCGAGCACAAGCGCAGCAAGTGGGTATGAGCTAACAGTGGGAGGAAGCAGAGCTGCAACGGTATTCAAGCCCTGGCGGCCGTCACAAAAACCCACACTCAACCAGGCTTGGCCGACTTAGGCCATCCCATTCATCCCATTATTCCCTGCCGTCTTACATCCTGATGGCCCTTATTACCCGAAGCTCCAGCGGCCGGTCGAGAGCTTCCCATCCCATTCACCACACCAACAGCCAGCAGCCTGCGACAGCTCGACTTGCTTTGCTTGCCGACTCTGCTGTGCAGGCAATAACTCGGCGTCTTTTTCAACCGTGGCGCACCCACAGCAGGCCTGTCGCTTGGCTCGAGCGGCGCCTCTGCTAGCAAAAAGTTAGAAGGAGGCGCATCCGCCGCGTGGGATGTCTGCCGCACGGCTGGTGAGGAGGCAGTGGGGCATGCTGCATGCATTCAGATGAAAAGCCAATCACATGCCAAAATCTCTGTTTCGCTAGCCTGTCGAGTCGTGCACCAGTAGTGGGCTAGGGTCAGCAGCTGCAACGCGCAGCCCATTTGCTCTCGCTTCTTCCATCTGTACTGTTCACGGTTCATGTCCCTGCAACGGGCCTTGATCGTGAGGGCATATGACGATTGCTGTTGTTTTGCGATCGATGATATACCTTATGTTGTCAACCAGCCTCCAGTGGTAGACAGAAGACGTCTGCATCATCACAATCATCCTTCGATGAAGCCGGAAGAAGCACGAGAACACGCGACTTTCCCCGACCCTGCGATCAGGGTTCAAGGCCTCAACTTTTTTTATTATTTTTTCCAACGAGCGTCTGGGGATGACGTTAGGGTTGCGCATCTTGCCGTTCAAGCTACTGATATGCGCACCCTTACAAGGGTGAGTTGAGCGCCACGAACTACTGGCCCAACTTTTCCTCGCTTCTCATGCCGAAATGCTTGTCCTGCTCCGTGAGGGCGGTCTGCTATAGCACTTATTGCTTCTGGACCTTGCTCCGGAAAAGCCCGCTGGATCACTCACGGCTTGTGGCCGACGGATGCAGTCCGTCTCATGCATACCCGAGATACCGTACTGCACGGAACCTTGTAGACCCTGGCGGCCTCCTGGAGTGCTGGAGGGATAATCGGCGAGAGCACGGATGTGGAGCGTAGCAGGTATGTGACCAGAACAATAAATATGTATAGAAATATATGGGGAGGCGTGAGGTGGGATCCGGAGTTCGCACCAGGGGAGCTGAAGCTGTGGTGGATAATCTGTCACCCGGCAGAATGCAAATCGATTGATCCGCTGCTTGCTGGGCACGGGGGAGTGCAAAGTGATGCGTTGATGCGTGGTTTGTCGCTTTAATTCTCCATCTGGGGCTGATGCGACTCGGTTGCGCGATCTATGCCTGCTACCTCCTACAGTAGTACCTACTCCATTCCGTCTCCATAACTATAGTATTTGCACGGAGACACTACTGGTTTCCAACATATAATATCATCATTTCACCGATCAGCGTGCATGGATGTTTACAACAAAGGACCGATGACGTTAAACCGTTGAGCAACTCGAGCGTGTTCAGCGCTCCTTTTGCGGTCCGGCATGGTTAACGGCGTTTTGGGCGCGTCGATGCTGATAAGACATACTCCGCCATCAAATCGTTCAACTGTCGCACGTTGGAGACAGTTGACGAGAAGTCAGCAAAAATTGTTGATGGCGATGGTGAATTGCTCATCTCGTGTTGTCGCGTGCTTTGCTGCCGGATCAAGATATCGAACAGGCGGTATTGCACGACATGGACATCTGGTCGAGATCGGAATCGTTTCCAAGTAAGTGCTCGACGCGAAACCGTCACGGTGGTTCAGAGTCATGTCCCAAATTAGTTTGCAGACGTAGCGGAGAACATCGCGCAAGCAAGCCTCGGCACCATCTTGAGGGTCCGAATAGCACAAAGCTAGAGGCCAGTCAGCCACGAGGGTTGGTGGGCTGTCAACCAACCAAGCATTGGCGGGTTGGTGAACCGCGCGTTTCGAACAGGCTTCGTCCATCGAGCATTCCCGTGCTCTGGAAGTTGCGGAAGAAGGTCGCCGCCGAAGTCGAAGATTGAGTGGAGCCGGTGGGACGCCGGTGTGACTGCTGGCTAGGCAGAGATCCGAACAACGCTGATAAGGCTGGGTAAGTGCCTTGACCTGGAGAAAGTATTACTTAATCGCCCATGGGGAGAGACGCTCGTCTGTACTTAGAGCATTTATTAGCTAGAAGGGTCAACGCTGGTCAGCAAAATATAAACATTGCTTTGAACGTCACCTTGGCCGTGTCGAGCGAGTTTTTTGCGCAAAGATGGTGCGCCCCAGAAGCGAAGAGCCGCGGGAAGTCTTTTTCCAAGGGTCGCGCCCTCCGGTCGGGCGAGCTTGCGTTCACATGTCAAAGCCAGCGAGACGCCCTCCGCGCCAGCCTCCAGAGCCAATTTCGCAGTCGACATAATTGAGCGAAGAAGGCCCACTTGCATCAATTGCCGTGCATCGTAAGTCTGGGTTCTAAGCACTCCTGCACTGTAGTCCAGACCTTTCATGCCAGCCTTCAAGCTAGACGTAGCATGATGATACGGTCTGTTCCGATAAGTTGAATCCTTAAGATTGTTGTGCATGCGAGCGGGAAACACCAGGATAGCATCACTATCGCGATCCAGGATGAAAGAGCGCCGCGTTCGTCTGTACGGTTTAGTACGCACTCTCTCCTTATCTAGCACTCTAGCACGAGCCTAGCGCGTCAGACACATCTATATGCCTGACGTGTGATTGCGCATTTCGCGATGCAGACCATAATGCGCCCAGGCTCCCAGGTAATAATGGCACGGGCGCTGCGGACGCAAGCAGGTCAAAGTCTGGCGAACATCCCACTTGTTGCTTTAGAGATCGACTCGCGGTGGCGTCCCTGGTCGACGCTGATCTGGCGTGGAGGTGTCGAGTAGCGAGGCTGCGAGGGAGCTTCCTTGCAGTGCGCAGCGTGGGCGAAACAGTGCGGCTGTGGGTGTGGAGGCGAGGGAGCGAGGGTGAGAAGCGGTGGTCCATGCCCTCAGCTACACGAGAAGCCGGTGGGGTCGAGAGATAACAAGTGGTAGGGACGCTTGTGGCGGAGCATTTCAACCGACGATCCGGGTAAGGTAGTGGCATGTATGGGCGATATGCAGATATGGAGACGGAAGAATTGCTCGTCGATGGGGGTATGTCGCAGTCGGGCAGGAACAAGCGACGATTATCAGCGACGACGTGGAGTCTCTGAGTCTCGATGGGAGTCGTTAAACCAGATATTTGCGATTGTTTTCGTGGCCTTGCATGACCTCGTTTGCCCAATAACCGGAAGTGAGAAGGGAAAGGGATGTCGGCATTTGTGGACGGGAGGACATAAGGAGTGCCCAGTGGATCGTAGTCGTAGACAGGCGGCGAGTTCGCCCTGAGCAGACAGAAAAGATGCTGGGTCGCACAGGGGGAGAAACTACATGTATATACAGCACAACAAGATCACGACACTACTATCTCATATCTCGCACATCAACTGCATGACGATAAGCACCGAGCACGAATCCGCGAATCGCCGGCCAGACATGTCGCAAACAACGCCATTTCCTCAGGATAGAGATCTGCGGCCTGGGCGCTGACGGGCAACTGTGCATATCCACGAGACGGCCTGCCTACTTCGGTCTATCTCTCGCCACGTGATCTTGGGCTATCTGTTTGGTCTTCTTTTTTTACTCTGCTTGAGACCAGGATTGCGACATCGTTATCTGGAAAGGGGGATCGTTTGGGGTATGGGGTTCCGTATACGGGGGAGTAGTGATTCTCTGCCGTCTGTTGATATGCCAGTAATGGCAGGCATAAAGGCTAGAGAGTCATTGCAACTGGCTAGGAGCTCAGCAGCACGCGAACGATAAGCATGTCGAACACGTGGTATGCGCGGCGGCGCCTGATAACACTTGGATACCGAGGTAGGATCGATCCATCACGGTGCAGTACCCGAGAGTCACTTATTGATATTTGAACCACGGACTGCTCTATAGGTAGGTAAGTTCGTTTTCATTCCTCATTATGTACGTACAGGCCAACACCGACTTTGCCTCTTGCTCGACAACAGCGAACTTTCAACTCCGATCAGATCTTTGAGGATGATACGGCGTGCCTATTCAAGGTCGCCACATCAGTCACATTCCACTCTAGGAGGACCTAAATGGGGTGGCGTTAGATGATATCCAATACACCGCCTAAGAAAAATGGGAACTCACATGTGCTCGTGGAAGAAGTTCAGAAGGAGCTTGTAGCTCTTCTCATAGTCGGCCTTGACCGCCGGGTCCTTGAGATCACCGCGAGCCGCCATGAAGCCGTGAACCTGGTTCGGGAACCACTCGACAATGTTCTTGGTCTTGACAGCCTGCTGCCACTTCTCGACATCATCCTTGGGCTCGTCCTTGGATGGCAGCATGGCGAACGGAATCTTGATACCAGGAGCATCGTTGGCATCGACCATAGCCGGGTGACAGGAGGCAGCGGCCTTGAACGGCGTGCCCTCCTGAGAGCTCAGGTTCACAATCTTGCCACCCCAGCAGTATCCGACGACACCCCACTCCTGGATGCTGGATCGCTGGCTCTGGATCTCCTGTAGAACCTTGGGAATGCGCTCGAGGGTCTTGGGCGGCGCGGCCTGGGTGTTGAAGAACTCGCCGAGCTTCTTGCCCTTGTCGTCGGTGTCCGGAGGGTACCAAGAGATGTCAGCCGGCTTGCCGTCGAAGAAGTCTGAAGGTCAATCTATTAGCCATAGCTATCTCGTGAAATCGTTTGATGTGAGTCTCACCAGGCATGAACACCTGGTATTGGTGGTCCTTGTCAGAGTGTGCGAGGATGTCGGCGCCCTGGAGCGTTTGCGGGAAGAAACCAAAGATGTCGTAGACAACAAGGAGCGCGGACTTTGCGTCCTTGGGCCCGGTGGCATAGGTCTTCATGCCATTGATGGTGATGTACTCGCCCTTCTCCTTGTAGCCCTCGCTGACGACGGGCGGGACGGAACAGCAAGCCTTGGATTGAGTAGACATTGTTGCTAGCGGTCTAACGCCGAATTGCTTTTGGATGGGAGTTGTTTGTTTGATTCCTGCTCGTACCGCAGTGGTGATGTTGGATCGTAACGTTGAGGAAATGGAAGGGAGGGAATTGGAAAGTCTGCAAGTGAGCGCAGGAAGCTGCAGCATGGCTGGTCTATGTAATTAGAAATAGTTTCTGTTTGGTTCCGGCTTCAAATGGGCCAATACCTCCACTAAGCTGTTGACTTGAAGCTCTTGAGAGGGGCCATGACATCAGTGTCGATCCAAAGAATCATTATTGCCGCGGCGGCCGGTGGCGTATTTCAAATACTACTTCCTGCCATTCAGGATGCAGCTCAAGTGCCACAACGACAATTTCGAATGAAAACAATACCACCTTGGCTGTACGAAAAGTGCTTCCGCCAAAACACTTCTTTTGCTACAGACAATAAATGACCCGCTGACAGTCAGCCGGAAGGCGGCATTTGTAGAGCGATGCCGTCATAGTCGACAGCGAACAACACATTCGTCAAGTATAGTTCGCAGTAAGACTTGTGATGGGCGGTTTCCAACAACAATTGATGCCTATTTCGTCTCTATTGCCAGACTTTGGTGAACATCATCTTTCTTTCACTTCCCGTGCATGTGCTTGCCGACTGCCCGATGGTGCCTGGCCGATAACCGAGAATCGTGAGATGTAGGACCAAAGTTTCCGAACATGGAGCTTGGGCCAACTGCATCATTCCGTTTGTGACTTCAGCAGTCACCAGCGCTTGACGGAGTTCTGAACAAACACAACAAACCGCCAAAATGAGCTTTTTCAAGAACCTGTTCAAAGAGGTATGTTCTTTTCCGTATGCTGATAGCTAGGTAATGGTTCAATACGCCGAGTTGATCTGCGTTCAAACAAGGAACGCATGCCTGAGCATGTGAATGCGTGGACAACAAGCTAACCATCCATCTCTACTACAGTCCGCTAAGAAGGATGTCATCACCCTCTTCCACCAGCCTTCGAGCCCGGCCTCGATGCGCGTCCACACTCTCTTGAAGCAGACATCAGCAAACGCTGTCGCGACTGCGACCGAGGATCAAGCCGCCGACCACACTACGCAGAGCAAGCTGGAAAGAACCGAGTTCGAGCTGGGTAAGTGAAAGATCAGTGGGATACAACGTCGATCTGTAGATTGGAGCGGCGACGCTGATGAGAGTGCTTTAGATGTCCAGGAATCGGCTCCTACCAGCGATCAATTGACCAACATCCTTGAATACCTTGGTCCCGCTCAGGCCGGCAGTGTGATCGCAGATGCCACCAGCACCACCGACGCACTCAAGAAGTTCAAGGCGAACGAGACCTCATTCAAGGCACCAGTGACAGTTGACTGGATGAACGCTAGGGCTGGTACGTCAAATTAAATGCACAGCAGTGCTAGCTCGTGAAAAGGCTGCGGTAAACTAACATCTCTCCCAGTCGTCGGTGACAACGAGAGTGAGATCATGAAGCTCATTCGTACTCTTCCCAAGGAGACGGAGAAGGTTTAAGCCAGAAAGAGATTGTACATGTATGATGAAACACTGTTGATACCTCCTGATTGATCTCTCATTTTCTTATCACGAAAAGGCCGAAAAGAGATGCAAGTGTTCTAATACAATACCAAAGAGAGATCATGTGAACATTTGAGTATACAACCAGTGCGGCATGGCATTAGGCGGCTGTCTCGGGTATCTGCATTGCAAACGGATCGCTCTGGCTCATTGCTTCCACAACTCACTTTTGAGAATGAGTGCTATTTCTTTTCTAATATTCCCCCTCAAACATCAATTCTTTAAGTGAATGCCCGCAAACATGTGACGTGAGGGCTTAACGGTGTGCAGGGAAGTCGCGCCTTCCGTTTCTACACTGCTCATGACAACCGCCACCTTCCGCGCGCCTTGCAAACGAAACCCTCATCTAACAATTCACCCACAATACTTACACCAACAAACACCACCTCCCATCTCTCTCGCATACACCTCTCAACACAACGTACCGCAATCAATACATCCTCGCTATCATCACAAGCACTCCCAGGCTGCAGCATCATTGCGACCACTGCCTGGGCGCAACGTACTCGTTGGACACTCTCCGTCACAGCACCTCTCATACTATACCGCCACAAGAACACTACAACTCACTTAGCACTCCAACCAAAGACATTGACACTGCTCATTCTTCGCCATGGCCGGCTCAAACGACTCGAAAGCTCCGAACGGTGTTCACGCTGCGGACGCCACCGAGCAACTGCCAGATTGCATTATTGCTTCCAGCAACCGCTTTTACGACCTCCTCCCATTCTGCACCAACCTTTACCAAGACAACCCGCAAACGTGGGGCGTCATTTTGCCATGGGAGTTTCCTCCGAACGCCAACAGAGAGACTGAAGAAGCCTTCCTCCGCAAGTGGTTCACTGAACTTGAGATCCACATGCAAGGCGGCGCGCACGGCGATGGCGCAGGCTTTCGCTTCCTTAAGCAGGCGTGGTACAACATCGCCCTGTGGAACTACGAGCAGCGCGTTCCTGCCATTGCCAACTGGTGGCTGCGGCAGCAAGAGAACTCGGAAATCATGACGGATCCGTCGATGCGTGAGTTCCTTTGCAGTGCCAAAGCCACGCCAGCGACTTTCTTCCATTCGCGCGACGTTGAAGCGTATGGGTATAACATTCTCGTCTGTGTGGTCAAGCAGATCCAAGACAAAGTGAAGTCGGAGAACGCCCAGCCGAGTGCAGAGGGCGTACATGACACGATTCAGCAAGACTTTACTGCCGAGTCTCATCAGACCGACAACAAGGAAGAAGCCTCAAACTCGTCTGTGATCTCACCTCCATCCGCCCTTTCCGCTCTAGGATATACTTCGACCAGAGCATGCAGCGACACATCCAAGGCTTCGACAAAGCCAACAACCATCGACTCGGAAACCACGCCGTTTCCGAGCTATCACGAGCCTGCACCTGAGCCTTACGGCCATACCAAAGGCTTCCGTGACTTCACTCCCGGCTACGGTGATCACCACCAGCAGGTCTACGGGCGCAAGCGCGGCCATCGCTTTGGTAGCGGTGGCGGTACTCATGGCTCGAGTCACGATCGGCGCCAGCAGCAGCCTCAACCTCACTTCGTCAACAACATGCAGCAGACTCCTGCTACATTCGAGCCGAGCAACCCGACCAAGCTAGTATACAACGGTGAAGCACCCTACTTCCCTCCCGCCTCCGGTCGCTCAGCCACTGCTGCTGCACCGAATGTTGCCTTGCCAATTCAAGGTGTGCCACATGGCTCTCATCCACAGGCAACTCATGTGCCGAGGCAGCCAATGCCCAGAGAATACTTTGGAGCCAATGAGAACTACTACCAAGGTTTCGAGAATGCCACCGCATACGGTAATATGAACGCGCCGCCGCGCTCAGGTTATCATCAGGCGTACGGGAGACAGCTCACTCATCCCAATGAGAAAGATAGAGCTGGTAGCGGCAGATCTAATGACCGTCCACGCTACTCCATCTTCAACGACGGTTCACAATCAGGCCAAAGCGTCGATGCGAGACGTAACAGCTTCACTGCTCGCGGAGTTGGTACTCGCGGCCAGAATCGGGGTCGCGGACGCGGAGGTCGCACAAGAGACTCTACGAACGAAGCCGCTGGATTCACCGACGAGAGGAATTACACTCGCAAGTCTTCCAATGACTTCCATTCAAAGCCTGGCTTCGGCCATGGTAAGCGGTACGGAAGTGCATACCAACAGAACTCATGGCGCAGTAGAAGCGATCAACCCCAGCTTGAGAACGCTCAGCCACATCGTTTCTTCTCTGAACCCGAGCACTTCCCAGCATTCCAAGGCTATCAAGGCTTCGCCGATGCTCAACTTCTGCCTCCTTTCAACACTCCCCAGGGTTATCCTGTGGTTTACCAGGGTCGCCAGAGCTCGATCTTACACCGTCCACCACCGGAAAATCAAAACCCACAGTCGCCTGCGTATCTCGACGATGAGGTTGACGAGCGTTACATTGGCCCTGACGCTACGCATGTCACCGAATTGCTTGTCTACAACATTCCCATCGATCTCACTGAGAAAGAGGTGGCAGAAGGCTTTGCGAAAGCCTGCGATGTTGAGGTCGTGAGAGTCCAAATTCCAACGAAGACGGATGCCCACCGCTCGGAGCCTGGCAAAAAGGTAGCATACATTGACTTCAAGAACCACAACGTAGTTCGTCGTATCCTCGACCTCAGAGAAGTCGATCTGTACGGCCAGCCGCTGCAAGTGAAGGTTCCTCGTAGTCTCTTGAGTCCAGGTCGGGCCAGGGAGCAACATCATGCACCCTATCACGGCGCAAATCGGTTTCCGCCGGGTAAGACCTTCGTACCATCCGATGGAACCCCTCGTTGGCAACATGAACTCCCGCAGCATACCATGCCCGCCATGCCAGCCATGATGGCCCCCACCTATCATGTACCCAGCGAGGATATGGGAGTAGGTTATTCGAGCTTCACACCGTCTACTCCATCGAATGGCGGTGGCAAGAAAGAGCCTTTGTTGCCCACTGTGCAGTCAGCGAACACTACGCCAGCCACTTCCGGGCCGAATACCCCCAAGAAGGGCAACAAGAAGAAGAAAAATAGGAACGTAACGCCACTGACGAAGACTCCACGGGGCAGGGAACTTGCAGATGACACCACTAATAAGAGTGCTACCTCCGAATCTACGTCTAGAGTGAAAACACAGGAGCAAAACTTGCCTGGCTCGGCCGTCGCAGACAAAGAGGCTGCTTCCAACACCCCAGCATCGAGAGCCTCTGTTGCATCGAAGGAGTTGCAGGAAGTGACAGTCAAGAAGCCACCGTCAACGGCTAATATCCAGTCGTCACTTTCTATCGGTGTGCATGACGAAGATGAATCTCTCTCGTTCAGTAAAACCCTAAAGACTCGGGATGAGAAGAACGAGTCTGATACTCCATCAATTCATCCTCCAACCCCCCAAGACCCTGTCTCGTCAACCATACAAACAAACGAAAAGGACAGACCCTCCGGGGATAATACTGCCCCAGTGTCATCTCCTGCCGTGGACACTCTTGCTCGTCAACTCTCAACTCCACCATCCGGTGCCACTTGCCAGCATGCTACGGACAAAACGTCTGACTCGGATCATGTAGACGAAAGCTTCCATACGGCAAATGCCTCTCCGCCCGGAGACAAGCAGTCACAAGCTGAGAGCATTGCTATAAACCAGCACCCTACCTCACCCAAACCTCCGGCCGCAGGGCTGTCGGTCTTGGTTCACCCGCCGACCTCTTCCAAGAAACTGCCATCAAGCGATCACAAGTCTGACGAGAATGTGCCACCGCCCGCTACTTCTCAGCGTGAGGAATCGGAAAATACCAAACAAGCACAGTCTTTGCCCCTCATGCCCGGCAACCCTTTGAAGGAGGACAAGGCAGTGAATCCTGCCATGCAGGGTGTGTCTTCCGGAAACTCCATCCCCCCAACACCTATGACC
The DNA here is from genome assembly GCA_030772445.1 of Cladosporium sp. MBC 237. Lineage (NCBI taxonomy): Eukaryota > Fungi > Ascomycota > Dothideomycetes > Cladosporiales > Cladosporiaceae > Cladosporium > Cladosporium sp. MBC 237. The sequence continues at coordinate 234,251 of JAPHCH010000043.1, forward strand.
GCATATCACACTGCGCCAACCACGCCCGCGCCACCTCAAACGCCAATTTCGCAGCATTCTATAGAGAAGTCCAGTGGCCAGCCAAAGTCAGCCACCAAGAAGGGCCCGAGCCAAACGGAATCGTTCAGCATGTTCGGTAAAAAGCAGCAGAAGCAGAAGAAGCAGGCCAAGGGAAGGGGGACTCTCAAAAGCAAGCCGCAAGACTCCAGTCATACGCTCAGCCTTACCAGTGGCGTGACTAGCAGCAACTTTAGTGACACTGCATCTCCAGCATCGTCAGAGGGGGGTTCGAAACTCGGCAAGAGGCCCGAGCTGAAGATAAAAACGCGTGTTGACAAGGATGCGAGCTCATGTGCCAATACTTCGAAGTCTGCCAATGCTACAATGAGCGAAGAAGCTGCAACAGCCCCCAGTGAACAGTCGTCTCCAAGCAAGCGCACTTTTGGCAATCTCTTCGGCCTTTTGCCCGGTATGATCAAGTCCCCAAGCCTATCGGGCAAAGAGACAGTGCCGAAAGACGTCCCATCAGATAATGAGCTAACGGCATTGAAGGCTCAGGCGACCACAACGCAGGCCACGTTCGGCAATGACCCGGCCGTGGTCGCTATTCAGGAGGAGAAGAATGGTCAGGACGCCTTCCGTGGAGATGAGAACGCAGGCTCGCTGGAAGGACCCAAAACACTGAGTGGCTCTGGATCATATACCTCACTTTCAAACAATGTCAAGCAGACGCGGAAGAAGACCAAGAAAAAGAACAAAAAATCAAAGAAAACCCCCATCCCCACCGAAGGGGAGCCCTCCAGCGATATCAAGAACCTGAAAGAGAACGAGCGTGTCGCTACACCCCTTTCTACCATGGCTGACAAGGAGGACATCATCGAAACGGTGTCGGAAAACAAGTCTGAGGATTCATCAACGACCATGGGTCTGACTCCACCTTTGTCTCCTTCGGATGATTCCCCAAGGAGAAGACAGCACATCGAACCAAAGAATTCTGAGCGCGAGCACCTTCTGACAGCCCGTGCCCCTCGCAACAAGCACGTGAAGAGGAAGTCGAGCAATAAGATGTCGACTTCAGCAACCAACATCCCTGCTCTGGAAACCACGCCATCGATCATAGACGCCCCCACTGAGAGCGAGACTAAGCAGCGTGGCAGAATCTTGCAGGTTTATCAGATCAGCAATGAGCCAGTGGTACTTGAGGTTGTGAGTGACGACGATGACGACGCTCGGTCAAAGGTCCGTGTGGTCACCAGCTGGTCGGGCGATGAGAATGCACCACAAGTCGAACTTCGTCAAGGCATGCGTGTAGCATTCTGCATCGAAGATGACAATGAAAAGATGGTACGGCAGATTGTGGCGGAAGCACAAGGGCAAGCCCAGGTTGAGCAGGCCAAGGTGGAAGAGGCACAATCTGGTGAAGATTGAGTGAGTTGCCTTACGGGATTGATTATGTGTGGCAAAATTGAGACGATCGGGGTTTACCCTTCACCTTGAGTGTGAAGTCATCTTCAGGTAGCTCGAAAATGGACATTGTCTCCAAGTAATGCACGTGTAGCAGTGAAAGTCGGGAGGACAGCATCAAATACAGTGCCTGGTCTAGCGAACCGCATTCATTTCGCCCTTCATGACTCCTGACGCATCCCCCATCCTCCCAGAACAGCAAAGGCCATGCAGCAGCATAAACCAATCAATCCTTTCCGGTCCAGGGCGTCGTAGAGAAAAGTACATGACATTGCAAGAAAAAACCATATGTTCATGAACGCCGTTGGGTGTTGTTCCATTTGCTTTCCGCTACTGCAACCTCCCACACAGCTTCTTCCTCCTGATGAAGCCCTCCGCCCTTCCTTTCCGATTCGTTGGATCCATCACTCCGTCATTTTCCATGCGCAGCAACTGGCTCTACCCGAAAATTGTTGGCAGCTTAAGAGGTCGGGTTGGGGTTCATCTTGCGCTTGCCGCCGGTCATGACGACGTTCACGAAGCGCTTGGTGTAGGTGACACGCTTCTTCGCGCGGCCCTTGGGGACCTTCTTCTTCTCCTGCTTCTCGACCTGTATTGCGTATGCGTCGTTAGCTACTGATGATTTGCAGGCGCTGGTGATGGCGCAACGGCGGCGGCGGACGGCGATATGTTGAAGGGTTTTCGGTCGGGTGGCGAGTATCCTTCCCATGCGCCGCCGTTGCTCTTGCTGAAGGGAGGAGTCTATCGTACCTTGGGGGTCTGCGACTTGACCTTACCGGCACGCGCGAGCGAACCGTGGACCTTACCCATGTTGGCGGTTGATCTGGGGTTTTAGATTTGTCGTCGGAGTCGTCTGTGTGGCGGCACTTGATGTTAGTTGTCTGTGGTATCGGAAGGTGTGCGCGGCGCTTTTTCGACGAGTTCGGAGGAGGGGACCAGCGGTTTGTGTGCTCTGGGCTCGGCGGCGCTGATGGGTTTCGGAGACGTACCTGTTGTGCGATGGGTTCGACGTCGCTGGTAGAGACTGGCTGGGAGTGTCGTCGTCGATGACTTGCCCCCAAAGCCCAAATTCGACTCCGGTGCCCGCTTTTGCTTGGCAAGACCTGAGAGTTTGTGTGAAGCCTGAGGCTGCAGCTTTGGCGCACGTGACGTCGTCGAACAAGAGCTTCGGCTTTCGGCTCGTGGAGATCGATAAGACGAGATGATGATGCACTTGAGCTTCATGGTTACTGTCCTACGGTACACGACTTGGACGCCCGAATAGTTTTTATCGATGTATTTTACTTGGATAACTTGCTCACTTTTGAGCGTTGCATCGGCACGATCATTCTTACGAGATGAACCTCAGCATTTCTTCTCCAACCCGCCCGTGGACGAGCAGTCTTACAAGATTCCCACCGTCCATGAATCGGCGGTGATGGCAAGGAGGATCTTACACCTAGCATCTGAAGGATCTCTCGTCACCACGTTTCCGGGAAAAGAGTCAAAGAGCAACGAGATCGAAGATCAGGACGTAGAAGCGCTTTGGGGTCGCCCGGCAGGCCTCGAAGGAAGCCCTATCGGTCTGATGGAGTACATTGGCGACTGCGAAAACGACGGCAACCCGACCATGCTGGCCATAGACATCGCCACGCCGTTCCGTAACTACAAGGCTGGCAGTAACATCTCGCTTTCCGTGCGTTGGTGGCCGACCCAGACTCACACTTATTCGCTCTTCGAAAATGCTGGGCTGGGCGCTGAAGACATCCCCACCCCTCACACACCAGCTGCGCTTCCTCGCTTCAGTCTGCACGGTCGTTTGGAAGAGGTCGATCTGAAGGATGTCCGTAACGCGCGCATCCCGTTCTGCTTTGTCCGCAAGCACCCGGACTCTGTTCTCTGGCAGCCGGGTAACGACGTGCACTCGTCCAAGTACGTGAGGTTCGTCGTCGAGGAAGTGTTTTGGTTTGGTGGATTTGGCGATCGTGCGAGGATCGGTTGGTTGCCTGTTGAGGAGTGGCGGAATGTGACGAGCGAGGAAATCGAGCAGTTGAGACTGCCGGGCGAGAAGAAGCAGAAGAACGTGTGGTGGAAGCAATTCTTGTAAGTACGCATTGCTTGCGTGGGCAAATTTGGGACCTCTTGCTTGGATGAGATGTACAGAACGCATTTAGTGGCTCAGCATCTTGGATACCAGATTGATATAATATTCCCGCGACGATGTTGGTGTATCACTTGCATTTGGTAAAGAGTTGACGATAGGCACTTGCAAGCCTTGATGCATCGGTCAACGACGATTCTGTGCCATGGCCCAATGCTCTATGACCAAGTCGTCACTTCGACATGTGGGCTTTCGCGGCCGACGGGCTAGATTGTGCCTCCTCGATGGATGGTGATATTGGGGTTTGCGGCAGGGTCTGATGAGAAACCCTGGACGCATGCTGCAAGATCTTTGTGCTCAGAAGCGGAAAACAGATCGCGCTGTATGCGAGCAAGCCGATGTCTGTCAAGAGTATAGAATTAGAAATATCCAAGAGGGTACCATCAAATCAGGTCGATTAGCTCAGTTGGTTTAGAGCGTGGTGCTAATAACGCCAAGGTCGCGAGTTCGACCCTCGTATTGACCATCGATTTCTTTTTGTGAATCTAGACAACCTACACTTTTTGCGCGCGGCGATAATGTGTTGGAAGCGAGCGATATGCATCAATTCATGAGAACCGGGTGACATGGCGAGTCTAGCTGGTGAACGACAAGCACAATTCCAGCTGTCAGACTTTATCGTTTTGTGCTATCAGACGCTTGCAATCTTGACATGCCATATCGTGGTGTATCGGTGGCATTCACATTGAAATTGTGTGATCTCAATCCGACATCAGTAGCACCATCCGTCGTTCTTCTCTCCAGTGTTTCATTGTGAATGCTTCAAGACCGTATGCATATGTGCCACCAAGGAGCGATGTAGAGCATGTTGCGTGCCAAAATTTTCTATCAAACAACTTTACCAGTTTCTCATATATTGTTGCAACAATACCTTACACTTCATCCTACGATCGCTCTCTCGCACATGCCTTCCTTCACATGTGAGGGTGAGAAAGTGACGCGCGAGGCGGGACCTTCCGCGGCTCGCTGGCTTTCACGCGAACTTAATGCTTGAGTTCACAGTTCACCAGACAGCAGCCACTGATGCGCCGTACATAAGTAATAATCAACCACTGCCCGCCGCCATTTCGTGCGCCCACTTTTGCGCAAAGCTCAGCTATCTCATTCCTACCTAATCGACACCGTCTCGCGATCACATCAAACTCGTACACAACTGCCGAGTCGCCCGCAATTCGATCACGCCTACCTCATCTCGCTGGACCAACCGATCACTTCACGGACACTGAGCGCGACGGACGAGTGTTGCTCGTGAAATGAGCAACCGCTGAGGGAAGAGTCAGCGCAGGCATCATGCCTGGCCTGGAGGATGAGCTGGCGCCGATGCCAGCTCAGGCGCAACCCGAGTACGCGATACTGAAGCAGAGGGTAGATCTTGATGTGGACTTTGCCCATCAGGCGCTGAAGGGAAGCACGGAAATCACTCTGCAGCCGCTGCTGAAAGATTTGAAGGAGGTCAATTTGCAATGCCGACAATGCAGACCGACGCTTATCCAGGCGGGTGGTATTACCGCACGCTGGGAATACGAGGATCCGTACCGTCGCGCGCGCATGCCTCCAAAATCAACCGCTGAGCAGCACAGCATGCTCAAGCGCAAAATCGAAGGCTCGCTCGGCCCAACTCCACAAGCCGAGTTGGTGGTCAGCCTGCCCTCGAAGCTCAAGATACAAGAGCTACGTGTGGACCCGGCCACCGCGCTTCCGCAATACAACGGCACCCCTACCCTCGAAACGCAAGAGACCGATGCGATGGCGGCTGTCGAAGCTCCGGCGGCGCAGGCTGCACAACAGCTGGGCCCGCAATTTGCTCCGATCAAGATCTACATCGAGTTCGAGGTGGACACTTTCAGGGATGGTATACACTGGATTGGAGTCGCGGACAATGACTCGCGATTCCCCTACATGTACACCAAAGCCCAGCTGGACCCAGGAAACCTTTCCTGCATCTTCCCTTGCGCAGACGATGCGACTTCGCGATGCATATGGGAGATTGCCATCAGGTGTCCGAGGACGCTTGGCGATGCCTTCCGGAAGCCGAAAGATCAAATCGTGTCACAACCAGTGGAGGCAGAGGTGCCGATTAGTACCGATATGATGATGGTGAACGGGCCCGAGGATCTCAACAAGATCGCGCAACAACAGAAGAAAAAGGACGAGTATCTGATCGACCTAAGCCCTACGGATGCAGCTTTGGAACTCTCGGTACTGTGCGTAGGCGAAGTGATCGAGGACACTGCCGATTCTGAAGACGAGACACGCCATACTGTCACATTCAATCTCAGTTCAGCCGTGGCAGCCCGTCACGTTGGATTCGCAATTGGCCCTTTTGAGCACGTCGATCTTGCAGCATTTAGGGAGGCAGACGAGGAAGAGAAACTGGGCCGAAGCGCCGTGAAAATCGACGCATACTGCTTGCCTGGCCGCGCCGAAGAATTGCGCAACACGGCCTATCCTGTGCACATGATCATCGATTACTTCGGTGTCATGTACGGTGGCTTTCCGTTCTCGGATTATCAACTACTCTTTGTGGACGATCTCGCCCTCAATACCGTTCCAACCGCCGGTCTTTCCTTTTGCAGCGCTGATCTACTATTCCCGTACGAGATTCTGGAGCCACTTAACAGGAACTCAAAGATTCTAATCCGTGCCGTTGCGGATCAATGGATGGGCGTCAATGCAATCCCGAAGGATCCAGCGGATGCTTGGATTGTTGCTGGCATCGCTGGTTACATGACAGACCAGTTCAGCAAAAAGCTACTCGGTAACAACGAGTACCGATGGACCCAGAAGCAAGCTGCTGACAAAGTGTATGAGCTTGATGTCGAAAGGCCATCACTTCAGCAATTGGGCTCTCTGCTGCATTTGGATCCAACAATCCGCGAGTTCGTTGATCTGAAGTCAGCACTGGTCCTTGCTATCCTCGATCGACGTCTCATCAAGGCCAGTAGCTCTTCGGGAATCACACGCATTATCAATAGGATATTCCTTGACATCAAGACTGGCAAGCTCAACAATGGCGAGCTTTCGACCAACGATTTCATGCGGACCTGCGAGAAGCTCGGGCATAACAAGCTCGAGTCCTTTTTCAAGCAGTGGGTATATTACGCGGGTTGTCCTATCTTCGATGTGAGACAGCGCTTCAACAAGAAGAAGCTCGTCGTCGAAATGACCATTACTCAGCGTCAGGTCGAGCGTCTCACCAAGCCAGAATTTGAGCCCGGTAATTTCATGCGGGAGATCAAAGAGCATGTAGGAGAAGTGTGGGCGCCAGAGGTCCAGCCCGTCTTCACTGGGCCGATGACCGTTCGTATTCACGAAGCTGACGGCACACCATATGAGCACATCATCGACATCAAGGAGCAGGTGACGAAGCTGGACATCCCTTACAACACAAAATATAAACGACTGAAGCGATCAAGACGCCAGAAAGAACGTGCTCTGGCAACTGCTGGAGGCGAGGAAGGCGGGACAGGCGCCGGCGATGACTCGTTACTCTACTGCTTGGGCGACATTCTTGATACGCCGCAGGAAGTCGAAGATTGGAAGCTCAAAGACTGGACCCCGGAGGAAGAGAACATGATGGGACAAGAAAGCTACGAGTGGATTCGCATGGACGCTGATTTCGAGTGGATTGGCAAGATCCATCTTCAGCTGCCGCTGTACATGTATGTCAGCCAGTTGCAACAAGATAGGGATCTTGTGGCCCAATACGAGAGTGTCAAATACATCCAAAGCTGCGGTACGCATCAGACAAGTCTGAGTGTGCTCGTTCGCACCTTGATGGACACACGCTACTTCCACGGCATTCGAACGATAGCAGCGGACGCGATCGCCGTCATCGCAAAGAACAACCTGCAAGAGGTGGGGCAGTATCAACTCGAAAAGGCGTTCTCGGAGATGTTCTGTACCGAGAACACCCACATGCCTAGACCCAACGATTGGTCGAGCAGGATCAACTATATCCTTCAATGCGCACTCCCACAGTCGATGGCCAAGCTGAGGGACGCTGACGGCAAGGTGCCACTTGGTGTGAGGAGGTTTTTCGTGGACAAGCTGAAATTCAACGACAACTCGACAAATGAATTCTCAGACGCACACTACATCTCAATGCTGATGACGTGTCTTGCAGACTCATTGGTGGTCTCACACCGGGAGCAGCAAGCTTCATACACCTTCGAGTTTGGCGACGATGAGCCAATGGATGACGACAACAGCCCTGATGCCGAGTTCGAGAAAGAAGCGATCAGCGAAATAGAGCGCTACCGACGTATCGACGAGTGGATATCCACTTATCACAACGTTTACTCCATGACAGCCATCGACTGCTTGCAGAAGCTTACCCGGGCGAATATCGTCAAAGACAAGACAAGGGAGTTGCTGGAGTACACTCGCGCGGAGAATGCAGTCAATGTCCGCCTAGTTGCTTTCAGGTGCCTTACAGAAACTGGGATAACGCGCAAGGTTTCCATGCTCAGATACCTCCTCCACTCGCTCGCTGATGACCGCTCCCCCGTATTCCGCCAGGAGTTGTTGACATGCTTTGGCGAAGCATTGGGACACATCGCTCTCGAAGACGGCGACTCTGACCCTGCGCCAGCACCAGTTGCTAACGATACTGGACTCGTGCTAGAGCAAGAGGTCAACCACGAGCTTCGCCACCTGGAGGCAACCAGGAAAACCACACCAGAGGGAGCATTGGCGGCACTGAAAAACGCTCTGCAAGGAGAGCAAGGCTTTAACGAGGCTATTTGGTACGCAGCCACTTCTCCAACATTGACGCTCGGAGAAGTCGGTGCCATAGCCGATATTGCAGCTCTCATCTTCGATGCCAAGGTTTCACTCGGTGTTGTCCTTAAATACCCACGTCACTGGCGTGTCGTGAATGAAGGACGTGGCAAGGTTAGGTTCCTCAGTCACGGCGCATTCAGAACAGCACCTAGAAAGGGTTTGCCCCTGGAGGACTGGTCGATCCTCCAGGATCTCGGCCTGCAATACAAAGGTCCGCTTGATGAAGAGGTCATGAGGAAGCAGGCTACTGAGAATGAAATTGCCGCTCTCAAGCTTAAACTCGAGCACGAGCAGAAGATGGCAGCAATAGAAGCTGCACGGGCTGCGGCGGCGGCGCAAACCCAGCAAGCTGCCATGCCCCCTCCAACGATGCTCCCAACACCAGTGGCTGAGAAGTCAGGGCTCAAGCTTAGCTTGAACAATATCAACAAGCGCAAGCAAAGCACGTCCCTGACACCGCGCGAAGACAGCCCAAAGACGCAGAAAGTGGCTCGCCAGCAGACACCGAGCGGTCTTCCGAGTAGCCAAGCTTCTCGCAACAGTCCGATCACCGTCCCTAAGGGTCGAAGGGACTCGACACCGTCATCTGCAGCTTCTTCGTTCAAGAAACCTGGCCAGAGCAAGATCGTAAGGCTGAGACTGGGTAAAATGGGCAGCTCCAGGGTGGCTTCCATTCTGGCGAAAACGCCAAAGCCTAGGCCTGCTCTTGTACGTCCGTCCAGCGTTTCAGCCGAGTTGAACGGTCGAGCCGATACACCAAAGTCGTCACAACAACGTCCGAAGCAAAATGGAAGCGGGCAAGGCAGCACGCTCGCCAGCCCGTCGAGTTTCTCGGCCTCACCAAGCCAAGCACAGTCCCTCAACCTGGGCGGATTCCGATCTTTTGGTCCGAGCGAACCAGCAGCAGAAACAAAAGCACCCATCAAGCGGGAACCTGGTATCGAGTCGAGGCCTGGCACGAACGGCGCAGCCACCAAACTCAGCAAAAGCGCTGCTTCCAGCGCTGCACCTTCTCCGACGAGTACAGCACCGAGCGGCTCTAGCATGGGTCCACCCAAGAAGAAGCTCACCTTGAAGTTGGGACAGAAGAAGTCATCAGCTGGCAGTCCGGATTCATGATTTGAGAACAGGTCACGAGTGACATGGAAGCGAAAATTGCCGAAATTGAAATACGGATGGGGAACGAGGAATCGCTGGTCTATCTTTAGCGCGGTGTTGGTGGGGTTGACTCTTGGGTCTTTGTTTTCGGCGGAACAGGATGAGTTTTGTATCGTGTAGATATACGTTCCATGATGCCTCACACATACGTTTTACGCATTCAAGACCTTGGATTCCTCGTGTGTCACTACGCATCTACATCCCCATCATATCGCCCATGAGCAATTTCCGATGCGCCTCAATCACTTCGCCAGTCTTCACCAACACAGCGGCAGCCAACGTGCGCACCTTCGCCTCCTCCCCTCGTCCCTCCTGCTGCACCAGTCTGCCTTCACCCGTGCGCTCGAAAACCATATTAGCCCACTGTTGAGTTTCAATCAGCTGCTTCGAATGCGTCTGTGCAACCTGCTGCTTGTCCTCGTTGATCTCCAACACAGTCAACAGAGCAAACAACAGCGCTTCGAGAACCGTGACATCGCCAACAGCTCGCGCGCGAAGCGAGAGCAAGAGATCCCAGAAATCCCCACTGAGCTGGGAGAGATTCAACGTCGCCGGGCCAGAAGCGTGGAAGAGGAGTGCGAGCGTTTTGATCAGTGTCACGAGCAAGAATGGCGTCGTGCTCCAGATGCTACCGGAACCGTAGGCGGCGATTTCTTGCTGGAAGCGGTTGATGAGAGGGTAGAAGTAGGCTTCGGGGAAGATTCTGGCGAGCTGGTTGGCGGCTGGTTTGCGTTTTGTGCGTTCCACTGCCATGCGGCTGGAGAAGGTGCGGACTTTGACGGCGTTGAGGTGGGCAGTGCTTTTGTCGGCTGCTTCGAGGGCTAGGGGTTGGAGGAGGGAGGTTTCCAGTGATTTTTGCGCGGTTTCCAGGCGGTTGGGGGTGGTGGCTGAGGAATTGGAGCTGTAGAGGGCGTGGAGGTGGGGAGGTAATTGCTTGCTTGGGAAGGATGTGTTTGGCATGTCTGGGTTGAGGCTGTCTTGCTCTTTGAGGCCGGCGAGTTCGCGGCCGCTGAGGCCGAGGGCTGTGAGCATGACGCAGCGTTGGGCTATGGAGAAGTCGCCGGCGAAGGCTTGACGGCTGAGCCATGGTGCGAGGGCAGCGGCGTCGCTTAGGATGACTGCTATGAATGCCTGGAGACGAAGCTCGTCGAAGCTGTCTGTGTTGAATGGGTCTTGAAGGCCGCACAGAATGCGGGCCAGCTCTTCGGCGTGGTCTGATACTTCGCGGCCGAAGTTGGTTTTCCGCCTTATCAGTGGTGCGGCATGTTTGATACCCAATTGGAAACGATCGTGTTTTTCGGTGTCTCGTAGCATTCCCATGAGGTCCCGTATGTACACAGGCGGACGTGTTTTGTCGCGGTTGACGAGGGTGGCATCCTCGTCGCTGTCTTCGGCATCACTATCTGGCTTCGCATAAGGCGTCAAGTCGTCATCATCTCCATCGCTGTCGGTGATCTCGGCGATCCGGTCTCCTTCGATCTCGGTCTGTTTCTTCTGTGGCGGCCTTAGAGGGCCAAATGTGGGCTTTCCGTCAATCTCGGGCATTTTTTGTGACTTGGTGGTCTTTTCCTTCGCAGGACGTCTACTAGGGGGCTTCTCCGCGACCGTTTTCAGGAATTGTTCCAGTGCACTAGATTCATCTTTGATGTTGATAAGACCAATATACCATTTGGCATCTGGACTCTGCATATCCTCGGTGCCAAAGTTGAGCTTCGAGCCTGGTTTGTCCACCATGCTGGACAGAGCAGTACCCATGACCATACCCAGCCATCTGGCACGAGGATTTGATGCTTCAAGTCTGTTGCTCACGCCTTGCATATGCCCGGAAGAGCGTGCGGTCATCAGAAGAGCCATGGGTGCCCTGCGGTGAACGTAACCAGCGGAGATAAGCAAGGCTTGAGCGAGTGATTCTTGTTGCAGAATGGGTGCATGTTTGATGAACATCTGATCTCCAAAGCTCTTCAGGCCCTTCTCAACAAGGCCGTCGAGCTCATCGGGTGTGTTAGCAGCGAGTGTTGCAATGCTGGCGCGGATCACAACGTGGGATATAGAAGTAACCAATGCTGCGTCGCTTAACATTGTCACTAAATGCTGCTGTAGAGAGAGATCGTCTCGCGTAATGCATTGCAAAAATGTAGCGGTTGCGTTGACCTTAGTGGTCTGGTCTTCTGTGCTCGCATGCATCGAAGTCGTGAGATCTATACTCGAAAGCCACCTGAGAGTATGTTCGAGATAACGCCGTTTTGCAAATGTTTGCAGGTGGCCCAGGAGAGATGTGAGGCCGTTGAAGGCATCGTCGGCGACTGGCGTAGAGTCTTGGAGGACTTTTACATGAAGAGCCTTGACCAAAGGGATAGGATGGCCGAGACTGAGAGCTCGAGTAAGCAAAACAGCGAGAGCTGCATGCTGCTCGCTCAACCCTTCCGAATCTGTCTGACCGAGTCCACACGCAATATTCCTCCCTAACCAAGCCGCGTACTCATGACCGCTCGTAGCAGGTGACCGCGTCGAATCAACGCCACCGGCGCGTAGGATGTCTTCAGCCTCTGCCAGAACATTGACAATCTTCCCTGAGCCAACGAGATTGGTGTATTCTTTCCACGCTAAGTCTCGCTTGATCTTGTCTTGTGTGCTCTGTCGTAGTCCAGATAATGTCTGCGAAAGTCTCTCATCGGTGCCGAAAAGCTCTTTCGCGACATCCGACAACGTTTGCAGAGCCTGGAATGAATCCTGAGCTTTTGATGCTTTGACTTGTCCGACGAGAAGCTGGATCTTCGCTACCACGCTGTTCTGACCCGCCACACTTGAAACGCATGCCGTTATCAAGGCTCTGTCTTTGCCCTCGAGCGTTGGCCAGAATGTCGGTATGATTGTTGAAACGACAGCATTGATGATTTGAGCAGACAGTGGACTCGGGGCATGCAGATTAAATGGTTCTTCGAAGCCGTCCACTGAAGCAAGTCGCTTCAAGGTTGAGAGTAGGTCGTTGGTATCAGGCTCTGATCGAAGAAGCTGCAAGGCATCTTCCACTCGATGTACGCTTGAGACATCAACTTTGATGGTCTCTTGAGGAAGGTCTGTTTGTGACGGGCCTTTTGTGACTGGCCTCTGGGCCTTGGCCGTGGAATTTCTTGTTTGAACCGCGTTCAGTTGGGCCTCTGCCTTGGGGTCTTTCTTACTGCGGTCGAAGTCGCTCACGACTGTCCAAATATTGCTCATCGTCTCTCCAGTTGTAGCATTACTACGGCCAAGGGATGGAGACGATCAATAGTACTTTTGAAGGCGTATAGGCTGCGCTGGGCAAATTGGAGGCTGGATGTGGACGTTGCCGATTATGCACGGTTTTGAAACGCATGCATCCACCCCGCCAAACGCCGGCTAGGCGATGATCTCACAGCTGCCTTCGCGCATTATTGATTGAAGCTCAAGCTCAAGCTCGCGTTTACTACCGTTCTACACGTACCCTATCCTGTCACACATCCACAGTCCTACTTCACCCAGCCATACATACTCGACTCGGTATGGCAGCAACAATGCAGCCGGCAACCAACGGCGAGGGCGGCGAAGGCAGAGCGAAATGGAAACACCTCGACACCTTCCTTTCGCGACCAGGCGCCTACTCAGACCCAGACGAGTTCGTTCCAGGAGAAGCCCCAATCAAGAACATTAGCGAGATCGCTCAGGTGCTCGTGATTGGTGCAGGTGGCTTAGGATGCGAGATCCTCAAGAACCTTGCGCTCTCCGGCTTCCGCAACATTCATGTCATTGACATGGACACCATCGACGTATCGAACCTCAACCGCCAGTTTCTGTTTCGTGCAAAGGATGTTGGCAAGCCGAAAGCGAGTGTGGCTGCGGAGTTTGTCATGAAGAGAGTGCCTGGTTGCAAAATTACACCGTTTGTCGGCAAGATTCAGGATAAGGTAGGAGAACATATGTGGATGCGAACGGTAAGGTGGAGAATCACTGACTGTTGTCGCAGGATGAGAGCTACTACAAACAGTTCAACCTGGTCATCTGCGGTCTGGACAGTATTGAAGCACGTCGCTGGATCAATGCCACTTTGGTCGACATGGTTGATATTGAAGACCCCGACTCGCTCAAGCCTCTGATCGATGGCGGCACTGAAGGCTTCAAGGGCCAGTCTCGTGTGATTCTTCCCACGATGACATCTTGTATTGAATGCCAGCTTGATATGCATGCTCCTCGTGCAGCTGTTCCTCTCTGTACCCTCGCGACAATCCCACGCCAGCCACAGCACTGCATTGAATGGGCACATATAATCAAATGGGAAGAGGAGCGGAAGGACATTCAGCTTGACACGGACGAGCCTGAGCACATCACATGGTTGTATATGAAGGCGCTGGACCGTGCTAAAGAGTTTGGAATCCAGGGTGTCACGTACAGCATGACCCAGGGCGTGATCAAGAACATCATTCCTGCCATCGCCTCCACCAACGCAATCATTGCCGCGAGCTGCTGCAATGAGGCGTTCAAGCTTCTCAGCGCTTCCGCGCCACCACTCGGCATGCCTGGCACCAACAACTACATGCAGTACACCGGCGACGCCGGCGTCTACACATTCACCTTCGAGCACCAAAAGAAAGACGACTGTCCCGTTTGCGGTAATCTGCCGAAGGACCTCTCGGTTGATCCTGAACAGACGCTAGAGGAGCTGGTGGAGATCTTTGCCACGCGCCCTGACAGCCAGCTCAAGAAGCCCACTCTCACCACATCAGACAAGTCACTCTACTTCTCCTCCCCGCCGAGTTTGGAAGAACAGACGCGACCCAACCTCAAACGCAAGGTCAAGGACCTTCTGGGTGATGGAGATGAGCTGGCAGTTGCGGATCCTGCATATACTATTACGTTCAGGTACACGGTGCACTTCACATAAGCGCGAGCAAGATAGAACGAGACTTGCTGCAGCTCATGTGATTAAGCATACAATACTGCTTGCATGCATAGCGCTAGGCGTTGGTGAATGACTTTAAGAAGCTAGGCAGGTTCGCACGGCGGGTGCATTGCCCACAGCTACACAACATAAATAGACGAAACTTCACGAAATGAACATGAAATAACGCTGTTCCCCGAGTCTTTTGTAGGGTGTTCAACTGAACAGGTATTGAGCGACTATGGACAGTACATGTAAGCCATGTTCTATACAGAAGAGTCGCTCACCAACGCCAAGCCAGCTTTGACAATCTTCACTTCACGTCATTTGTTTCTCAAGAATTGTCCCTCACGTAAAATAGACCCCACCAAGGAATACACCCAACCATGTCCACCACCGAGAACACCAGCGCCGATGCGCTCATCAAATCCGAAGACCCCAAACACCCAGCCAACCTGATCTGCTCGCTCTGCCGCCAATTCTACACTTTCGGCTGGGTGACGGGCACCGGAGGCGGCATCTCAATCAAGCATAAGGACCACGTATTCCTGGCGCCCTCGGGCGTGGAAAAAGAGCTGATGCAGCCGGAGAACATTTTCGTCATGGACTACGCGAGCAAAGAATACATCCGCCGCCCATTGGTAGGTACTTAGCACACAAAACGGCCGGCACAACCCTCAGCCGCCAGCCAAAGTAGAATTCCTGTACAAGGGAGACAACCCGTCAGCTGACGGCAAAGGTAGGCTCTCAAACCCTCAGCATGCACCCCTCTCTTCCTCGCAGCCTTCACCGCCCGCGACGCAGGCGCCTGCATCCACACGCACTCCCAATGGGCCGTGCTGGTGACTCTCCTGTGCGAAACGGGCCAGCAGGGCGCCGACAAGAACGTCTTCGCCATGAACCAAATCGAGCAAATCAAGGGCATCTCGCGCGGCGGCGCGGGTAGCATGGAAGTCGCCGAGGGCGGTCGTAAGCTGGGAAATTTGGGATACTTTGACACCATGAAGATTCCTATCATTGAGAACACGGCGCACGAGGAGGATTTGAAGGAGAGTTTGGAGGCTGCTATTAGGGAGTGGCCGGAGACTTGTGCGGTGCTGGTTAAGAGGCATGGTGTTTATATTTGGGGGAAGAATGTCACGCAGGCGAAGACGCAGGCGGAGAGTTTGGATTATTTGTTTCAGTTGGCGGTGGAGATGCATAGGTTGGGGTTGAAGTGGGTTTCGTAGATAGGTAGGAGGGGATTAATGAAGTATGGTGTTCATGAGGGATTATTGGTTCTGCTATAACGCTTTGTGCTGGACTGAGTGGGAATCGTTGCGTCTGTTTATAACAGCGGACCGGACCACGTCTCTATTGTCTGCCAATCAATCAACCCTTCATCATCTCCGCCACAGACTCTTCCATGGGAATTGGCTTCTTTCCCTTGGTAGCAAGGAGTTCCTCCAAAGTCGGGTCATCAATCTCGCATTCTCCATCTCTCAAAGCATCGTACGTCTTGCTCCACCACTTGATCATAGGCTCCGGCATGCCCTTCTCCTGCACGTAGAACTTCTCATGCTCCTCCCTCGGTACCACCCTGAAAGACACATCCTTGCCCTTCGCTTTAGAAACCATTCCAGCAATGTCCTGAAGCGTATGCGCCTTGCGCTGACTGAGGTAGAAAGTCTTACCGGCCCACTCGTGCGAAGGCGCGGTTAGGATGAGTGCGCTGGCGAGGCCTAGATCTGGAATTGCGGTCCAGCTTATGGGACTGTCGCCGCCGGTGATGACTTCGTTTCGATCATCGTTTGGCACGTCGTAGTGGCCGAAGTACAGCGGCCAGCTCTCGTTGTACAGCCCCTCTCTGATGATGGTGAACTTGCCAGCCCATTCCTTGTGCAGATACTCCTCGGTCCTTTCGTGGGCTTTCATCACGCGGCTCTTGGAGGGGTTGGCGAAAGCCAGACTGGAATAGTAGACGTGCGAAATGCCGGCTTTCTTGGCTGCTTCGAGAGCTGGGAGATGGTCTGCCTCGCGGCCCTGGCCATCAGGAGCATCGTTGAAGTCTTTTTCAATGCGGGAAGAAGAGATGAGGAAGAGCTTGTCGGCGCCTTTGAACGCTGTTTCCCAGGAGGGTGGGTCGTCCCAGTTGGCGGAGACCAGTTTGACGCCCTTGTTGATGGCGGGTTGCAGTTTGGAGATGCCTGACTGTGAAGACGAGGTCACGATGATCTCTGAGGGTGGGAGCAAGTTGTTCTCCAGAAGGGCTGTGAGAGTGGCAAACCCCAACTTGCCCGAGGCGCCTGCGATGACCAAGCTCATCGTTTCAAGCTGTTGAAGAGAATACTTGGATATGGAGGTGGGTTTTTGAAAGGATGGCGAATCATAGAACTTGGTGATTTGGGAAGAAGGCAAGAAGACGTAGTGAGAGTATGGATTTATAAGAGGAGGCGGTTTGTAAGCAACCCTTGTTTGTGTCCGTTATAAAAGGCATCAGATGATGACGTATTAGGTCTATTCACATTTCAAATTGATGCTGATGCATACATATACTGCTTATGGATACAAACGAGTGCAGCTGTCAGTGTAAGAATGTGTATGTAGGTGAGCAGATGAAAGTTACCTTACTGTGCTTGACGGCAAACAAGCATTGAGCATTAATCAAATTCTAAGGGTGAAATTATAGAAGTCTACCTAATCAATCAATGGACTACCTTAAACTGCCTGAGCTTCAACTTAACCGCGGCATTGAGTTTCCCCAGAATCAAAGCCCCACGCTAGTTCAGTAAAGCATCCTTCCATCCCTGCATATTACCTGACTCTAAGCGGTGGGAGGGCAAAGAGGAGTCGTTAATGCTCACATCACTCCTTACTCACCACCACACCCAACACAACAAGGGGATCCGCGCGAGAATGCGTGCTCTGCCCTCACCAGTCGCTCACTACCCTCTCCTTCCGTAATGCATTCGCAACATGTCGCGGCACGCCTCTACCGCAATCTGACACGACATTCCTCCATCACCCGCTTGCTCTCCCTAGCCGCGATCCCCCTGCTCGTTATCGCCTGGATATACGCCATTCGCAGTGGAGAACGTCAAACATACGAGCAACACGTCCAGTCATGCAACTGGTCGTCTTGGGAAGACTGGCCTGCCGGAGCCACTCCTCATCACCTGGTCTTCATTGCTGACCCGCAAATCGTTGACCCTCACACCTACCCTGGCCGACCATGGCCACTTTCCTATCTCACGGAGCGCTATACCGACCGATATATGCGCCGGAACTACCAATTAATCAACGAAAAGCTTGATCCAGACTCCATTGTTTTCCTTGGTGACCTCTTCGACGGAGGAAGGGAATGGGCTCCAGAAACTCCACGCGCCTTGAAGTCTAGCCAGAGGAAGAAGGTGGAGAAAATTAAAGCGAAGTACGAGAAGCAGAAGCAAGAAAAGGAGCAACAAGGGAAACAAGCACAAGAAGCAGCTAGTTCAGGTTCGAAGGAACGGAGAAATGAAGGCACGGACGATGAAGGTGCAGGACACACGCTTGAGAAAAGGAGTTGGGAAAGCTACGATTCTGCTGTGGAGGCTAGTGACCATCCAGCAAGCATTCGGATAGAAGACCATAACATCGACAAACGCGGCAACGATCTCAAAGAATTCAAGTACGGCGAGAAAGGACGGTGGAAAGGCTGGGGAATGGCTCAGTGGAACGAAGAGTACGATCGCTTTGGCAAGATGTTCTTCGACCCCGATCAACTTTATCCCAAAACCCAGCGAAGGACCATTGCGGGATGGGATGTATCAGCTCATCCACTTAATGTCATGAACGGAGCCAACGATGTTGAGCATGAAGAGCATGCTGTCATTGGCGGCAAGGCTAGACGCCTGCTCACCACTCTTCCTGGAAACCACGATGTCGGCTTTGGTGCTGGGGTCCAACTGGCTGTGCGTGATCGATTCCAGGCTCGCTTTGGCGAGAGCAATCGCGTAGATGTATTTGGGAACCATTCGTTCGTCAGCATCGATGCGCCTTCGCTGGCCGCCTTCTCCCAATTCGAAATCAACGGAGACACCCCTCGAGAACTCGCCGACGAGCGCCAGCATATCTGGAAGCCAACCATGGATTTCTTGGACGGCGTGAAGACATCCGCCGCGAGAGTTGTTGCTGAAGCCATGGAAGGATATTACCCCGATTCTGCGAAAACCCCAGCAAAGCTCCCGGTTGTCTTGTTGACTCACGAGCCTTTATACCGCGATCCTGGCACAGATTGTGGCAAGTTGCGCGAACGCGGTCACGCGATCTCTATAGGTGGCGGCTACCAATATCAGAACACCCTCACTCGCACACTGTCAAATCTTGTCGCGCAGAAAGTGGGTGAGGCTGGTGATATCGCGCACGTCTTTTCCGGAGACGACCACGATCATTGTGACGTGTGGCATCGATACAACATGGGTAGCATGGGCGAGAACCGCTCGCCCAAACTCACAAACGTTCGCGAGACTACAGTGAAGAGCTTCAGCTGGGCCATGGGCGTTCGCCGGCCAGGCTTTCAACTGCTCAGTTTGTGGAATCCCGTCGATGCCAACGGCAAATCCTTGAGTGGAATGTCACCTACCATCCAAACACACATGTGCCTCTTACCAGACCAAATCGGCATATTGCTTGGCTACGGCAAACTTGCAGGCCTGACTCTGTTCATCCTGCTCGTCCGAGCAATCTTCATTTCCATGCGTGGCGCTGATTCAGCCGCCACGGGAGAAGAATCAGACACACTGTCCGAACTGTCACTCCCGCGCTTTCGCAACCAAGGCGCACCAAACGGCAGCGCAAACGGCTACTCCACGCCCGACAAGAGCGAGTTCAAAGGCCGCCAACGCGCCTCCTCCACCGGTCTAAAATCAATGAACGACTCGCAAAACCTCGGCGTGCAGCGATCCTACAACGCACGCACACGCAGCGTCAGCCCGGCTCCAGGCTTCAACTCTGGCATGCCCCCCGGCGGCTTGCCCAACGTGCCCATGTTTGAGAAGACGGGACTGTACGGCAATGCCTCAGACGACTCCGACGATGAAGAACTGCGCTACGGTGACGTCGAAGGGGCCGCGCCGGACAGTCAGGCGAAGTGGCGCAGGAAGCGGCGCGGGTTGAGCAGACCCAGGGTTGCTTTTGCGGAGTTTACGAGGAGTCTGGGCATTGTTGCTGCGTTTGGCGTGACGGTGTATTTGTATAGGATTTGGAGCTGGTGACATTTTTGCTGTGTTGTGGAGCGTGGTCGAGGGGCTTCCTCTATGTTTTGCTTTTCTCGCCGAGGATGTCTAATATCATAGGTTCATATTATGTACATTGTTACTCATGATATCCGATTCTTGTGGTCCGTTGAATTCGAATGGTAGCATTCATCTGTCTTTCTCGTATCCAGTGGGCAGCAAGGGCGGTAACAATGTCCTGCTTTTGCTATATGGCTCTTACCGCTCTAGAACTAAGTATGAAGTAACATCACTCGTATCGCCAACGTCGTCTCAAAGGGCAGACTCCACAACCCACGCGCCCTACACGGAACCAACAACCCGGTGCCCGTATACAGTGCAGCGGCCAACCACGCACGCACAAACCACCTGTCAAGGCGGCTGTCAAAGTTGTTTAACACCTCCCAAGCACCAGAATACGAGCCGCCAAACCCTCGGCACCAAGAACCGTTATGGTCAATACCTCCGTAAGGCTTCTTCTCGTCCCGGCTACCCGCCGACTTCCACGAGAGTTCACACCACACGCGGCAAATTTTAGGCTCAAGGTTTCGAAGGCAAAGAAAAGGCTTCGCGTACTTTGCGTGGAGCCTTCAACGTTGAGCGAGAAATGGAGGTTAAGCTTTTCCGGGTTGTTTGTGAATATACATCGTGTTTCTTTTTATATACGTATATATTTTAAAGTTCTTCTGTACATTTGTTTGTGTTTGTATGTTTGTAATAAGGTTCATGATAAGAAAGGCAAATTTGTATGACAGAAAAGAGAAATGTAGATCCAACAGTGATAAGAAAAAGAGAGAGATAGAGAGACGCAGGAAAAGCGATAGCGAAGTAATAGTCTTTGGGACTTCTCATGAAAAAAGGCACCCTAAAAACGGAGAAGAAAGGAGAAGTAAAAGGATAGAAGAAAACACCCCCAGGTCAACCATTTTTTGTTAATAAAGATTCCATATCATGCAAGTTGAAGAAAAATAAGATAAAAGAAAAAAACGAAAACGAAAACTCCGTATGTTTGTTCCTCCGTGTTCCCTTCCCCTCCGATTATCTATGTTTGTGAGAAGCGAACGTAGAAGAACGAATGCTATAGCGGCAGGCGCTGGATAAGCGCGGGCCCGGGTATCCCGAAATGAGTAAGAAATATGACCAAAAGAAAGAAAGAAAAAAAGGTTGGTCGAAAGAGAAAAAGGTGAAAAAGAGTAAGAATGATACGAGAAGCTTCTTCGGGGAAAGAGAGCTGTAACGCGGTGGGAGTCAGGGCTGGAGGTCACCAAGAACTCTTCTGTAGGCGGTTTGGGTTTTTGAGCTGAAGATGCAGAGCTTGAACGATCGATGCAGGTGGAAGCAAGCGGATTGGAAAGTCGCTGGTATGCTTTTTTTGTTGTTCGTTTTAAGTCGTTTCTTTTCTTGCTTATTGGGCAATGACCCACTGCTTCTGGGTCTTGAGCGTGGGCATGCGGTTGCCCTTGAACTCCTCGGCGGGCCAGCCCTGCGAGGTTGAGCCTTGGTCAACAATGTCACCGGCCATGACGAGGGTGTGCTCGAGCAGGGCGGTGTCATTCTCCATGCGGGCGCCAGAGAGGAGACGGGAGCCGGAGCGAAGCACAGAGCGGTCGCCGACGTAAAGCGGGTTGAGGTCGAACTTGCCACGGGTGTTGATGTGGCCGACGAGAGAGGCATCGTCAACGCAGACGCGGTTGCCGATGTGGAGGAGGTCAGGCTCGGTAAAGTACAGCGATGGGGTTCCAGAGGAGAAGATGGAGCAGTCCTTGCCAATCTCAGCACCGAGGCAGCGGAAGTACATGGGGACCCAAGCACTGCCAGTGAGGAGACCGAGAATACCGTGACCACCGTAGCAAGTGCGACGGAAGGCCTCGAACTTGAGGAACAATTGCCAACGCTGGCAGTAGGGAGACTTGTCCCAGTCGTAGTTGCCCTGGGTGCGGCGACCCATTAGGATCCACTTGACGGCGATGATGGCGAGGAGAGCGAGGACTGTCTGAGCTGCCATGATGGCGACGATGAGCGCACAGAACATGCAGTAGAGGATGATGGGACGCTCGGGAGCGATAGCCATGATGTAGGTAGCGTAATCGTCGCGACGGACAAGGTTACCAATGACCTGGACAGCACTGATCGAGCCAATGTTCCAGTAGACAGCGACTGAGATGGTGATGAGAGTAGAGTAGCAGAAGATGAAGAACTGGCCCCAGACGCGGTAAGAAGCTTGTCCCTGATAGAAGGCACGACCGAAAGGAGATGAAGACTGCTCGTCGGTAACAGGAGCACTGGGAGCGGTTGGGTCATCATCAGGAACGTTGCGGACCATGGCAGACATGCGGTAGGCGTTGGCGCGCTCGGCATCCTTGAGTTCGGCGTTGGAGAAGAACTTCAGCTCGTGGCCCTCCTCGACAGCGTACAAGCTAGACTGTTCAGAGTCGATAGGAGTCTGCTTGACGAGAGTGGTGCTAGAGGAGTTGAGGCTGGTGGTGGGAATGGGAGGGTTGGCTTTCCTGAGGTCGTAGTACTGCTCAGTCCTGCGGCCGATAGAGGGAGAGGTAGAAGTCGATGCAGCGTCGGGAGAAGACAGGCAGAGGGCCTCGCCGTTCTTGGATCCGACCCAGGTGGTGCCATCAGCGTAGTAGCCGTTACGGCGAGTGAGGGCACCACTGCCCATGACAGTCTTCTCGCCCATCTCAACACCAGGAAGGAGAACAACACGGTCAGCAACCATGGCACCGCTGTTGATCTTGACCCTGTCGCTGCCGTGGCCATCGGTGGTGACGATGTGGGAACGGGAACCGAAAACAACGTCGTTACCAATCTCAACAAGATCCCAGTCCTGGATGGTGGGACCAGTGCCAGGCCAGTAAACACGCTTTCCAATCTTGGCTCCAAGCATCCTTGCGAAGATAGAGGTAGCCTCGTAGTGAGTGCCGTACAGCTCGCTGAGCTTGTGGAATTGAGAAGCGGGCATGAGAGAGTTCATCAGATCGCGTCTGAACTTGGCAAATGTAGACTGGCCTTGCCAGGTGGCAGGCTTGACGGGACCCATGCAGGCATCGAAGATGGCCTTGAAGAACAGGAAAGCGAAGAAGAAGAAGTACGGGCCAACACCAGAGTGAGCGGCCAATGCGAGGTAGTGGTAGCCGACACGCTCGGGCTCAGAGAACCAAATGAGGACAGTGCGAAGGTTGTCGGGGTGGGTGCCACCAGGCTTTCCATAGACCATACCAACGAGAGCGGCGAGCCAGGGAGCACAGCCAGCGAGGACAACAAGACCAGCGATCGGGAGACCGACGGTCCAGTTGAGAAGCCAGTGGCCCTTGGGGATGGTGCTCTGGTTAAGCTCGCGGTTCGACTCGTCAGCGCCAGCCATCTCCCAGCTAGAGGAGTTGGGTCCGATGCAGGTGTTCTCGGGAAGGTTGGCGCCAGCGGCGACGCTGGATGCCACACCAACTGAGCAGTTGCGGCCAATGTCAATGCGGCCAAGGTACATCGAGGTGTTGCGCTCGGCTGCGAAGGGACGGACCTTGCAGCGCTCGAGCACGACATTGTCACCAATGTTGATCAAGTCGTACTCACCAAGCTTTGCGCCAAGAACAATTGTCACGTTGCTGCCAATCTTGGCACCAAGCATGCGGTAGTAGAGAATTCTGGTCCAGTTGAACATGCCGAAGACACCGATACCAGCGGTCTCAATGCATTTCTGAGCGAACCACCATCTGGTGTGGTAACCACCCCACATTGGGTACAGACCCTCCTTGTGGACGCCAACGACGATCCACTTGATAGCGATGGAGATGAGGGGAGCGACGATCTTGGTGACAGCCTTGCCGATACCGATACAGACAACAAGCTCGAGAAGGCGACCAGGGACATAATCGTTGATGCTGAGGTTCTGGGTGTAAGACATGCAGTACATGAAGACAGTCCAGGTGAGCGCACGCTTCATCGGGTAAAGAATACCGATAGGAATGAGCTGGAGCATCATGAGGAATGGATTGGTTGAGCTGTAAGTGACATCAAGACCAGGAAGAGGTTCAGGCTCGACCTCTGCGGCCCCGGCGCTAGCAGTCTTCTTCTCGTCGCCGATCTTGCCATCAATAATCTGTGCCAGGGCAGCAACGGTCTTGTTCGTGAAGAGCGCGTCGATTGCCAGGCGGACCTTGAACTCCTTGCGAAGAGCAGAGAGCAGACGGCCAGCCTTCATACTGTCACCACCAAGATCGAAGAAGTCTGATTCACCATCGAGGTCGCCGATGGGGATGGAGAGAATGGCGGAGAATGAGTCCGCGATCTTCTCCTCAGTGGGCGAAAGGCCAGCTGTAGCTGCACCCTTCTGGGGCTTGATATTGACGAGCTTCTCAATGGCGATCGTGTCAACGCTACCAGCGCGGCTGCGAGGCAGAGGCTCCTGGAGCTGGTGGATCTTCTTGGGAGTCAGGTAACCGGGAAGGCTCTCGGAGAGCTTGAGGATCAGCATATCGGAAGAAATGTCGCCGACGGTACCCGGGTATGCGGTGTCGGGAGTGGGCGCAAGAACGAGCTGGGGGTAGAAGCCAGACTCGTCCTCGCGGACGTGGACATCGACATCGGCAGGCAGAACCTCTCTTGCGGTCTGCTCGAGCTCTTCGTGGGAGACCTCAAGCGGGCGACTGGCAATGGGTTCCTTGAGAGGGGTGTTGTTAGGGGGGCAGTCGGCTTCGTAGTAGCGTTCGGCAGCAGGAGTGTTATCAGAGATGGTGGGAAGGTCAAGACGATCCGCGAGCTTGATACGGAGAACCTTGTTGTTGTTGGTTGGCACACCGTCGTCCATGAAGACAATGAAAACGGGAACCTTGACTGAGGAGAGTGTACCCTTCACGGCTTCGGTCAGACCACGAAGATCTGCGCGAGGCGCGCCCTCGGGGGTGACAACTGCGATACCAACGACTTCTTGGAGGACGTCATGGGTAACCGAGAAAGCGAGCGCCTTGGTGATACGACCGTAGACGGGGGAGTCGGGGTTGGCACCAGCAGCGACAACAGCCTCCTCGACCTCGAAAGGACTGATCAGCTCACCACCACGGTTAATGACCTCCTTGCTGCGGCCAGTAATGTAGAGATAGCCATCGGAGTCGAGGTATCCCATATCACCGGTGTCGAACCAGCCCTCATCGTTGAAGCAGGAAGTGTCGAGCTTGTTGTTCTTGAGGTATCCGTTGAAAACAGGAGAACCGCGGACGGCGATGCGGCCAACGGTCTCATCCTCGATGTAGCAGTCATTGCCATCAAGAATCGCGATTTCGGGGCCGACAGAGACACCAGAGGTACCGGTCCTGTCCAGCTTGTAGTTGAGAGGGGGGGTTGAAATGGGCATGCACTCAGTCATACCATATGAGGGCAGAACTGTTGTGGGCGCGCTGACGGAGAATGTGTCCTTAAGCTGGTGTGCAAGACTGGGAAGCAACCCGCCAGCGGCGTTGCAAATGAGTCTGATAGTGCTCTTGGCTACGGTCTCGGGGCGGTCGGCACCAGCCTCAAGAATACCTTGATGCATACTGGGGGATGCGTAGTACCATGTAGGTGCGTGGTCCTCAACACAATCCCAGAACAGGTTCGCATCGTAGGCGGCGCAGCAAATAACCGAGCCACCTGACATTACAGGAGCGAACAAGTTGCGGACAAGGCCACCAACGTGGTTGAGAGGCATCTGGTTCAAGCAACGCATGCTGGGGTTAAGGCCCCATGAGTCGATAACCATGGCTGCACCGCAAACCAGAGAGTGTGTGAACAGAGGCACAAGCTTCTTGGTTCCACTGGTACCAGAGGTGAAGAGCATGATGCCAATGTCGTCCGCGGTGTTGGGCGCGGGCTGGGGCCAGAAGTGCGAGTCGTGGCGGAGGTTGCCGTTGGTGTCACGAAGCTGAAGCTTCATCTCAGTTGACAGCTCGACCAGCAAAACCTCAATGCTGGCGTCTGCGAGCCATTGTTCCCTCAAGCCAAGTCTCTCGACATCGGCAGGTGCGGCCAGGACCAAGTTGGTCTGTGACTGCAGAACGTCGGACTTGAACTGTTCCGCGCCAACACCGCTTCCGTGAGCGACGGGTGCAGCTGTGTAATATGAAGCAGTAGCCAGAACGGTCAGCGCCAGCGTTGGTCCGTTTGGCAATGAGATCGCAACAACAGGCTTGTTCTGGCCGGGGACGGCGCTGACAGGCAATCTGAAGTCGGCAACGCAGCTGGCGAGCTCATTGTGGGTAAGGTGGTTGCCATCCTCGGGGTTGATCATGGCAGTGGATGTAACCTCGGGGTGGAAGAGGTCGGTGAAAGCGGCATAGGAGTCTTTGCATTGACGAAGGACCAACTGAAGCAGCTTGTTTGCCGACTCTGGTGCCTTGTTGGCCTTCGCCTCGTTGGGCAGCTGCTTCCATAGCTCTGTGTAGGTCTGCTGAAGACGGAGAACTGGCCACGGTCCGGGAAGGGTCGAGAGCAAAGCCGACAGAGCGGAAATGGGTCCATATGAGGGTGCGTGGGATCTAGGGATCGAGGCGAGTAGTTGTGTGTAGTCTCGAGGATTGGAAGCAACGGCTTCCTTAGTGAATGTGATGTACTTCGTCAGGTCATTAGTGTGAGGCAGGCTGGAGGCCAGGGCAAAAGCCTCGTTGTGTTCGACGGCGTTCGCCATGGCGAAGCCTGATAGAGCGTGTGGTTTACTGTAGGGGCGACACTATGGTCGATGAATGCTGCCAAGGGTTGCAGCTCCTGGAGGGTGTCGAGGTGAAGACCAGTACCGGATGTTCCAGACGAGAAGGAAGTGTACTGACCCGGAAACAGAATGAACAAGAAGCAGGAACGAGCGTCTATAACCAAGCGAGTGTAGAGATCTCTCGAATGATGTAGAGTGGGGATGAGATCGAGAGGAAAGTATGAACTGTAGTAGGTTGGAAAGATCGTCAATCCAAAAACACGCGGCCGCTCAACACGAAAATGAAGGATGCTGCATCAACATCACAAACCGGTCTGTAGCGCCGCGCCGACCTAAATACACCCGAACAACGGTGCGGTCCACAGACCCACATCCTTCGCAACGTGTCTGTGCTTGGGCATCTCCATCTCCCTCACAGAGCTTAGCATTTGCGCCGGCGTGGGAGATCCAGGTCACTCCAGCGCGGCTGAAACTCATGGCCTGTTTATTCGCAATCTGGTGCGTTTACGGCGACTTGGATCCTCTGTTCTTCGACTCATGTTCGTCATGTATTCGGAACTGAAGGGCCAGAGTGTAGGGCTCGGCGCAGGTGGCGAATACCTTAAGCGATACGGGCGGACATGGGGCCTTGCGCAGAGGATTGGTGCAATAAGACAGTGATACGGGCTAGCGCCTTGTCTCGCGGCCGGCTGGCAGAGACCATGAATCTGTGAGGGCACGCCGTTTGGCGGTGGCAGTCGAGCGAAGAACTGCATTTCGGGGCGGCCACGACTCCGGAACTGGTACGTCCACGAAGCCGTTGCTGGTATTCTTCGGCAAGCATTGTTGCCTCCGTGCCTACGTGGACGAAGGCGACCTTCACACGCTGAAAGGAGGTTAGGGGAATGCCTGCGGCTTCCAGAGACGGCCAAGTGAGGTCCACAGTGCTATCGCCCTATGGGGCGTGCGCGGACGTGAAATTTCAAGGTCTTGTTTGACGCTAGTGTGATTTAGCAGGCATTGTGCAGATTGAGCGATAGCAGCGGACTTCTATTGGCCGACAGCAGCAGTTTCCAAGCCTTATTTACCGGGCCCGACGGCACAGGAACGCCTCGATGCAGGAACAGCCGTCAGAGAGATTTTCATGCTTTGCAGCTAGGAGAGCTTCTCGCAACGACTATCGTGGTTTTGCCAGGCTCACCAGTTGGAAGCGAGCCTGCGCTACAGAAACCCTTTCCATGGTCACATCGCGCGAGCCGATGGCGATGGCCACTGTGGATGAGCAGGGCGCGGTAATAGGACTCCAGTGGCGCATACGCACGCAGCGTTGGCGAACGGGACACACTGCGCGCTCTCCTGGGCAACTAGCCCTGCGCCGTTGACTTGGCACTGCGGTAAAGCGAGTAAAGATAGCGATGATGCCGGCCGCACTGACATGGGGCCGTAGTTGGGCAATCACGTGTGGTCTGCGTAGAGGAGCATCCTTGACACGCTTGCACCGGGTCAACAGCAGCGAGCCCCGGTGTAGGAGGATAGGAGATATGCGAGATATGTTGAGTGGCGTCTGTGTGGCTGCGGGCGCGTCCGCTGTCAAATGGGCAATTCTGGATGCGCCATCTATTGGCCATAGTGCACAGCGTCGACAAGGGTAGATAGGGATAGAGATGGGGGGACGCCTGCACACTCGCTACAGTGGGAAGGTATGAGGTACCACCTGACCAGTCATTTGCA
This sequence comes from Cladosporium sp. MBC 237, assembly GCA_030772445.1. Classification (NCBI taxonomy): domain Eukaryota; kingdom Fungi; phylum Ascomycota; class Dothideomycetes; order Cladosporiales; family Cladosporiaceae; genus Cladosporium; species Cladosporium sp. MBC 237. The sequence continues at coordinate 262,318 of JAPHCH010000043.1, forward strand.
CGATTTCAGTTGCGGTCGATACTCGCGGCTGTCTTGGGTGTAAACGCATGGTACATGCTTCGACTGCTTGCTTGCGTAGGTTCATGATGATGTCCACGCCGCCCACGTGTAGCGAGGGCATGGAAGTGTCACACATCATGTGCAAACCACGCATTGCGACGCATAACCTTGCCACAGTAGTCGCCGCCATTATCGCTGCCTCGCCACGAGTCCAGACTAGACTACCACACTTCACCCTCAGCACTCACCACTGCCGTCGCCGCCGCCATGGGGAGCAGTGGCTGGCTGAGCAGCTCTCCCGACGATATCCACTCTGCGCACACTACTCCCTTCCACGCCATCCCATTCAGGGGCACTACGATGCCCGTGGGACATTCAATGCGGGTCTGCTCCAACTGTGGTCGGCCAACGAAAGTCGTCGCCCTCACCCCTCCCTTCGCCCTGATGATGATCATCACCCTGCAAAGGCCGCCCTCCGACAAGGCTTGTGTATGCTACAAGCTCAGCCGTACCATGGTCCGCACGTTGGACGGTCTTCTTCACCATTCGAGCACGCCAGTGTTTGCGGAGGATCACTACAAGCCTCAAACTACACCACCTTCGCACCATAATGTTCCAGCACCTTGGTGCCCGACTGCATTCCCCGAAGAGGGTTCGCGCGCCCCAGTATGCGCTCGCAGCCTTTCCGCTTTCGCCATCATGGCATCCACGAGGCATGAGGATCGAGCCTCCCCCTGCGCGAGCCATGTTCGCATATACCATGCGTGCTGGGACGGCCCACTACAGTAGGACGCTCATTATCCGTTAACAGCTTCTTGCGTGTGACAAAGATTACCCTCCAGCGCACAGCCATATAAGGTAATTACTAACAAACAATCGCTCAACGCCCTGGATAATATCACCTTGTATCACATGTCTAATTGCCAGGGCCGCCCGTTCCAATAGCCGACGGCCTGCGACGCAGGAACATTAACGTTCGTTGACAGTTGATCAGCTTGGCGCTGATGAATCTTATCTCGCCCAAACTTCAGAAAGGAGATGATCTTCAGTCGTCGCCGCTACGGCCCTGTCCCGACGCAAACCCAACACGCAACCAATCTGAGACACCACTCGACAAACCCCATGATCTGCAGGACTATGGGACCAGTCCTTCAGACCCGCTCCCATCAATTGGGTTCACGGCGGCGCGTCTCCGAGAAACATCCACTTCACGGCTGCAGGTGCTGCTTTCGCGTCTATGCTCTATACTACTGTAAACAGACATCATGTCACCGAGACTGCGCCGCCCGCGTCTATGCGTCCATGGGGCTGAGTTTGGAGATGGTTTCATAGCGAACCAAACCCGCGAGCTGTGATGTTATCTTCTCCAGCCCGTCCGCATGATAGACTCGCGGGTACCATGGGATCACCACAAATCACACCATTCGGCAAGAACAACCCATCGAATCATCGCGCGACTTCGCCTGTAACTCGACCCGAGTGTCTACCGCAAGGGTTGCAAGTCCCAATTGCCGGATCTCCACGTTCTGGTGATTGCGGGTGCCAATCCTCCTCCACCGTGATGGTTTTCGGCATGTTTCAACGCTTTGATGTTCTGGAATTTTTTCGCGCGAGTCGTCCCGTTCGATTGCATTTCTGCAGCAGTAGTGGCTCCAACTTTGCTGCTCTCAACGTGACGACACGCTCCGATTTGATGCCCGATCTTTGCGACAGTTGCCAACACAGCAAACGCTACGAGTAATGGCACTACATATATCTAGCCTCCAAAGGTGGACAAGCCCGACACTTGATACGCCCGTGGATGGAGCGACGCTCCGGGAGGACAGCGGAAGGGCCGCGTACTCTGTTGTTCCTTTCCGATCACACTCCACTTGGATCAAGTGTTTGACCTGCGTCGCAGCCTTGCAGCGTGCGTCACGAAGGTTTCCCTCACATGTAGCCATGTGGAGTGAGCTTGTTCCTCCATGGCCTATCGAGCGACGCAGCCTTCCCAACATCGAACTTCCAGATCCCACAGGTCGCGTCAACATCCAGCCTCTTCCCCACGCGCCTTAACAGATCCTCCGCCACGGGATCGCGGTCGTGCTTCCGAAAGAAGAGCGGTTTCCACGCTTCTTCGCTCGTTCCCGATTCCTTCCGCAAGGCCCGTTGGGCGTTTTCCAGTGAGGTCTTGCTATCGGCCACGAGCTGCATGTTCCCACCGTGGATGGCGTCGATGACATCGCCCCAGGCCTTGCGTGACTCCCACGGGTCCTGCTCCTCTATGGGCGCGGTGCGGCATTCGGTCGCAGGCGCGGCGGCGACATCATACGTCTCCATCGTTCGACCGCCGCCATCCTTGAACGTAAAGCTCTCCGACCAATTGCCCTCAACCGAATACAACGGCTTCTCTTTCTTCTCGTCGTTCGCGCCATAAACGGCCGCTTGCACATGATTCTTCTGCCCACCCAGCCCTAGCACGCCCTTACCGCTGAAGTCCACCTCGGCGACGCATCCAGACGAAGACGCAATGCTGTAGGTGCCGTTGAGCTCAGGATAGGGCCCGCCGGTAAGGATTCCCTTGACTTTGACGTCTGGCAACGGCACGAGGTAATCCTCGTCGAAAGCATCCACGTGCAAAACCGCATGCCCGATCTGCTGAATGTTGACGGAACCAGAAAAGGTGATCTCCTGCCTCGTGAACCCCTCCGCTCGCACGCCATGCTTTGCGTTCCACAGATAGCAAGCCGTGACGGGAGGGTGGTGACTAACCTGCTCACTGACGATGCGAGTCTCGTCACCATCGCCCCCCAGCTCGCCAACGAAGAGCTCACCAAGAAAAGCGTTAAGCGGTTTTTTCACGCCGTCCTTGGGATCGCGACCGGCGTACTGCTGACCGCGCAGCGCGGCCAGGAACCATTTGAGAACTGCCAGGCAGCGTTTGGCGGGGTCCTGCTCGCTTGCGGGCGCGACGAAGAGGTCTGGATGCTCGATCCAGTAGCGTGGAAATTCCGTGGTCGACTTGTCCGCTAGGACGAACGGAGGTGCGGTGATGTTGCTCAGGTCGCCTTTGATGGTGGCGATCGACTAGGTTCGCAGACGTTAGATTTCAGTAGTGAGGTACGTAGCCTTTTGCCTCTCTCGTCGATTCATGCTTGTGTGTGTGGGTGCCCTTGAGTCGGTTGTGTTTGCGTGTTTTTCCTTTCATGCTTCCATTCCGGTTCCATTCTCTGTTGCTTCTACGTTCATGCGTTGGATGGCGCGGCGCATGTCGTGGTTCTTTTTCGTGGGGGGGTTTTTTTTTTTTTTTTTTTCTTTCCGGCATCTAGGGTAAACTTACGGCGAGGAATTGTTTGAGCGAGCTCTGTTGGGAGCTGGTGTCGGCCATGGTTGTGGTGGATTGTATGCAAGATATTCAACGACGATGTTGGTTGGACGTTGAGCGAGCGCTTGCTGTCGACGTGCAGGAATAAGGTCGATGTGAGATCGTTTGCAGGGTGTACTAGCGAAAACGAATGCTGTAGGATTAATCTATCATGTGTATAGGTCGAGATTATTCAGAATTAGTTGTACATTCTACGTTTTGTTCCTCGGATATGGTGAGTTGAGTTTCCACCATGGTTGCCGGACGTCTCCAAGCAGAATGTCGTCATGGACAAGCATTTAAGCGACGCAGCCCCAACCCTAACCCTCGTATCGTCGTGCATGGAGTTGTTTGTTGCCTGTTTTGGTTGCGTTAGATGAGAACCGTACCATACCGAGGCAAGCAAGACTACATGTATACTCTCGACTGTTCCTGCATCTGGCACTCGCCGACCGAGCCATGCCGGCAATCCAGGGGGACAGGACAGCTTCGAAAAAAGTGATTTGCCCATCCTCACAGGATTCTCATTAATCTGAGAACGGTCGACGGCGGATGACTAGTGGCTAAGGCTGGGCAAGGGACAGGCAGAGCTGAAAGAGGGCTGACGCAGCACCAGACGTTTCACAGGAGAGGGAGAGAGAGGGAGAAGCTGTGTCGCCGTATCGTACGATGACACGCGACAATCCACACGTCTGCAGTCAATAATCATTCTTTTCAGACATACAGCAGACTCTTAGCACACTGCGAGAGCATAGCCATAGCATTCATTATTATTTTTCTCCGTGCGTGTTCGAGACCAGCAACGACGAACGAGAGAGGTTTGCCGACGCGCAAAGGCATCCACAGCATCCTTGCCGCAGATCACCGGCATCCCGCCTTCGCTTCTTCGCCCAGGAACGCGAGCTGCTTGCGCCGGATACCGAAGGAAAGCCTGCCTAAGAAGTATTTTGTCACGAGCGTCCTGGTCAACATCCGTGGGCCTCCGATGATACACTCACTTCCACCTACTGTACAGCAAGTTTAGGGATCCCGCAGTCCCGCTCTTGTGAAACTCCTGTCCTCCTCTGCATGGGACAAACGGTGTCTTGCTACGTTGCCTAACAAGCCAACTCCAGTCAGCTGGCGATATGGCGGGTATAGAGAATATTGTTGTGCATTCAAAGGTAAGACTGCGCGTGTGCTGAAGCAGCATACCTTCAACTGTCTTCTGATGCTGATTGTTTACCCATACAGAGCTATCTTGTTCGCTGGATCCAGGTGCCCGAACACCACTCGATCTCATGGAGCGTTCAGCCTCACAAGAAGAGCATCGACTTCGGCATCTTCAAACACCCAGGCCACAAGAATGGCCTGGCACCTCCCCTACCAACACACGAAACACTCGATCAGCCACAGACGCCTGGTATCGGATCTACTGGGCCGGATGGAGCTGTTCAAGAAGGGAAAAGGCCGCACCGTGGGTCAGTCAGCAGAGGCGCTTCGCAGGCGCTGGTGGAAAAGCTGGAAGGCATAGGTCTCAGGTCGGTCGCGTGGACTGGCAAATGCGAAGCCGACAAGGTGTCAATGGGCCGGTACGATGTTGCCGAGGGCGAGGGAGGAATGTATGGCTTGGTGTTTGATAATACCTTCTCCAAGACCACGGGCAAGACGATCACGTTTGTGCTCATGACGCATCCGACGAACGCGCCGCCAAAGTCTGGCCACCACCTGCACTACTCGCAGGCCTTTGCGCCAGGTACTCCAGGCGGCAGGAAGACCTCCAGTCCGTCCATGCGCCCTGTTCCGGATTCCGTCGAGTCGCTTCACAGTGATTCCGCTCTTCACCGTGGCGTGTTGGAAGACCCGCGACCAAAGTCCAATGCCACTGAATCAAGAGGACTGGAAGGCTCTACATTCTACACGGGCGTGCTGCTCAAGAAGCGGAGGAAGAAGGGACAAGGACATGCTAGGCGCTTCTTCTCGCTGGACTTTACGTCTGCTACGCTATCCTACTACAAAGACCGCCATTCGTCTGCCCTGCGTGGAGCAATTCCTCTTTCGCTGGCTGCCATTGCTGTGAACGAGAAGGCGAGGGAGTTTACAGTGGACTCGGGCGCGGAACTTTGGCATCTCAAGGCTAGCAGCAAGAAGGATTTCGATGGGTGGAGGGAAGCTCTGGAGCGCGCTGCTGCGTCTGCCAACACTGCGTCCACACCGGCTACGCCTTTGGCGACATTTCCCAGCTTCTCATTTTCCAGAGCCAAAGAGCAAGACCCAGCTGAGCAGAATGAGTGGGCTCGCGTTGAGCAACTTGTCAGTAAAGTGGCTGGATCGCGAGATGCTGTTCGTAGGCTTGCGAAAGACACAGACCCGAAGTATGCTCCTACCGCAACTGGTCTTGGGTTAAGCCATACCACCTCGAACAGCAGCAGCACGATGCCTAGTCCAGCATCACACGAATCTACGGCAAACGACTATTTCCAGGACGTGAACGATGAACGAGCCCCAGAGAAGCGTCCTTTCTGGAAGAGGAAACCAAGCACAGCAAGCTCAGGGCGAAATCCGGCTACACAACTCTTGAGACGCACTGTTTCTGGACAATTGGCCGTACCAGCTACTTCCAGCGCGCCGATGACGCCTTCACTAGGCACTCCTGATCCTCAAAAGACACCTTCACAGTCACAGATCAGGCAGAACGACGATGGCGTGCATGATAGGTGCATGGCTTTGCTGCGTGATCTTGACGAGGCTGTGGCGGGATTCTCTGCGCTGCTTGCTGAGAGCAAGGCACGTCGTATGCCACCTCTACCAATTTCAACGTCTCGCATGTCACTGGAGTCGACTAGAAGCGAGGAGTTCTTTGATGCCATGGACGGCTCGCACACTCCGTCGCAGTTTCTCACCATTCGCCGCTCCAGCGAGTTTGAGGAAGCAAACGAGGCCAATACGGAAGAACAGATGTCATATGCAGACTCTGACGCCAGTAGTACTGACGAAAACGCCGCCGACGACTCGATGTATGCTAGCGCCTCTACTGGCATATTCCTCGCGAAGCCGAAAGCGCTCACGCCTCTGCCACTACCCCCTACGAAACGGCGAAACACACTTCTCGCTCCCAAGCAGGCTCCGCCAAGTATTATTGGGTTCTTGCGCAAAAATGCGGGAAAAGATCTTTCAACGGTGTCTATGCCTGTCACTGCAAACGAACCAACGTCGTTATTGCAGCGTCTTTCTGAATGCATGGAGTACTCACAACTTCTTGATGCCGCTGCGTCTGTCTCTCTTGCTGCAACTGAAAGACTACTCTACGTGGCTGCCTTTGCGATTTCAGGCTTCGCTTACAACCGAGTCAAAGAAAGAGCCATCCGCAAACCTTTCAATCCCATGCTCGGCGAAACCTACGAGCTCGTACGCGAAGACCTAGGCTTCCGCTTCCTCGCAGAGAAGGTCTCGCACCACCCCGTCCGAGCGGCCTGTCAAGCCGAAAGTCTGAACAACGGCGGCTGGTGCTTCGCACAATCTCCCCAGCCGGTGCAGAAGTTCTGGGGCAAATCGGTCGAGCTGAACACCGAGGGTCGCTCTCACGCCATCCTCCACGCACCCAACGACGGCAAAGGCGAGCACTACTCATGGAACCAAGCCACATGTTTCCTCCGCAACGTCATCGCAGGCGAGAAATACGTCGAACCCGTCCAAAGCATGACCATCGTCAACGAAACCAACGGCATGCGCGCCGTCGCCACATTCAAAGCAGGCGGCATGTTCGCCGGCCGAAGCGAGGAAGTCTCCGTGCAGCTCTTTGACCCCTCATCCTCCGGCGACACTCCCCTCACCATCGGCCTGGCAGGCAAATGGACCGAAAGCCTCAAGCGCACCGACACGGGAGACGAGATCTGGAAAGCCGGAGGGCTCGTCCCCGACGCCGCCAAAGTCTACGGCTTCACGACTTTCGCCGCCGCTCTCAACGAAATCACCGAGAACGAAGACGGTTTCCTCCCGCCCACCGACTCGCGGCTCAGGCCTGACCAGCGCTTGCTCGAGCAGGGAGAGGTCGATAAGGCGGAGGCTACGAAGGCGAAACTCGAGGAACGGCAGCGATCGAGGAAGAAGGTACGCGAGAGTCACGGGCAGGAGTGGAAGCCGCAGTTCTTTGAGAAGGTTGCTGGCGAGGGCGAGGAGATGTGGAGGTTGAAGGAGAAGGGTGGGTATTGGGAGAGGAGGGTCAAGGGGGATTGGGGTGGAGTGCAGGAGGTTTTTGAGGCGTAGGAGAGTGAGTGTGAGTGCACTTTGGAGAGGGTTGGTGCTTGCTTTTTTTTTTCTTCCTATTCTGCTTCTTGAGTCGCGTTGTCGGTGATACCCAGCGTCTGTTTTTATCTTACTCCTGCTGTTCGTGAACGACATCACTAGTTATCGTCCACTAGACTTGGCTCAGCTGGAGTCTTTGGATACTCCTGGTCACACATTATTCCCCGAACTCGTCTCGACCACTCTGTCCGCCCAAGCCCCAAACTGAACCCTACGATCCACCACTACAACAAAAATAACAATAACACCAACCCCAACTCCAACACCACACCATAAACCTCACGTGCCTGCACCACAGCTTGCACCCTCACCCCATGTCTCACTCAGTCTACAAGAACCCGTAGGAGATAAGGAAGATGGTGAGACATAAAAACATCCCCCACATCCGGGGTACACAAGCGTACCACCCTCTCTACCTCTTCCGAGACATACCAAAAGCCGGGTCCTCAAGACATCCCGCCGTTTGTGGCTTGCCTGTCAAGCTTGTTCTCCTGAACTCTACTCCACATCATGCAACGGTGCCGCAGCAGCAAGAATCTCTAGTCCAAAGCAAATCTCTTTTTTCCCTTTTGCTCGAAACATTTCCCGGCGTGGCATCCGTTTTGGCCGTTTCTTGGAGCTCTCACTACTGCTTGCCCGTTACTCGTGAAAGGCAATCTCACGATCAAGAACGCATGGCCGTTTCGAGAGCGGTTTTTCTCATTTCTGGCACCTCCTACCTCCTGGTGGATGGACGGGTGAGATTGCGTGGTGGAGTTGGCTCCGTGGGTTTGAGGGTTTGTGTCATGTCATGTTGTGGTTTTGTTAAGTGGTGGGTGAGGTTTTGGGTCTCCTGGTGGGTTTTGTGGGTGTGGTGTGGTGTAGTTGGTTGTTTGTGGTTTGATATGGTTATCTGGCGGGGTGATCTTCCGTTTTGAATTGGGAGAAAGGATGGTGGATGATTTGTGATGGGATCATGATTGGGAGGTGTAAGGGGTGAGAGAGGGTGGTTTTGTTGCTGTTGGCTTACTTGTGTCTAATGTCGAGGTCATGGGTTCCAGTGTGTCAAGTGCCGTATATGCTCTATCATATGAGGCTGTCAAAGTGCCAGCAGGGGATTGGTATATAGGCAAGATGAGGTCGTGATGTACGCACGATAACCCCAACCCTAACCCTGGCCAATTCTCGAGCTGTGTGGCGCCTACATCTTTGTTTCGTCGCAACGATGGATATTCTCACCACAACTTTTTAATACATGACTGGTCGTCTATGGTATCATGATCGCAGGGCTCTTTGCTTATGAACTCGTATCTTCCTTCACACTAAGGTACTGTAGTCGAAATTCGGTTCCATCGACCTGCCAATTCTGGTCAAAGATCACCTCAACCACAAAGTCTTTATCTCCGACAGGCTACAACATTCCACAACTGCAACCAACCGAGGTAACATAACACAGCATCATCCGCTCCTTGTGACTCGTATCGAAGCAAAGCTAAGCCTCGACAAGAAGGCGCTTATGTCTTATCTCAAAGCTTCGCTCGCATCCTAGTCATCTGCTTGGGCTCAGCGAGGGGCAACAGAGGATCTCGTGCCATCGATATCGCTTTGTCGGCACACACGGATCATGGTGGCACAAAGCAATTCGGCGGAGCCCTTTGCCTGGTAGATATGCGTGGCTTGCGCGTCTATCTGTGTGCGCCACGGCATTACTATTGATGTGCCGCCATTTGCATTTTTAAGGGCCTTGCTCTTCTTCTTCCATTGATATTGTAGGAAGCACACAGGTTTCCTCCACAGCGGCAAGATGCGTATCGATACTATCACTCTCCCACTGGCCTTCGCAAGCATCGCGAGCGCTTTCGTTCGCAATCCTGCACACGCCAACAAACGCTACCTACTCGAGAATGCTCGTCCAGCGAACCAGCTCAATACACGCGATGCTCCACCTGCGTATACGTCGAACAACAGAAGTTCCATCATCCCGCAAAACGCCAACACCACCAAGTTCGCGGTAGACGGGGCTGCCATTCCAGATGTCGACTTCGATATTGGTGAAAGCTATGCTGGCCTGCTGCCAATCTCCGATAACGCGAATGCTTCTGAACTTTACTTTTGGTTCATTCCGTCGGCAAATGAGCTGGCTGGCGATGAGATTTTGATTTGGCTGAATGGTGGGCCTGGGTGTTCGAGTTTGGAGGGTTTCTTGCAGGAGAACGGTAGGTTCTCATGCTCGAGCGGGACGTGGACAAACATGCACGGAGCTAATAGTAATGTTATCAGGACCATTTCTGTGGCAATATGGCACTTTCAAACCCGTCAAGAACAACTGGGCCTGGTCGAATCTTACCAATGTTGTATGGGTAGAGCAGCCTGCAGGCACTGGCTTCAGTCATGTCGGCAGTGAAGGTGCGCCCAAAGATGAGATCGAGGCAGCTGCTCAATTCCTCGGATTCTTCAAGAACTTCGTCGACATATTTGGCCTGTAAGTGATATCAGCCTCATCTCACATCCACGAACGGTCCCAAAGCTAACACGCACCCCCAAAGCCACGGCCGCAAAGTCTACATCGCCGGCGAATCGTACGCAGGATACTACGTTCCCTACATCGCGGATGCAATGCACAACGCCTCGGATACGACCTACTACAACGTCGATTCCATCATGATCTACGACCCTTCTGTGTCGTACGATGTTGTCACCAACGATATACCTTCTGTGCCGTTCGTCGATTATTGGTCAGGGCTCTTCAATTTCAATCAGACTTTCATGGACCATTTGCATGAGAAATGGGAGTCTTGTGGATATGCTGAGTTTTACAACGAGGCTCTGACTTTCCCACCAAAGGGAGTTCTACCAACACCGCCGAATGTTGATGGGAAGGAAGATGGGTGCTCGCTTTGGGTAAGTTTATTCTCCTCTTGAGCGATTCGGTTGCATTCCTTCTCCACCTATACCGGATGGTGAAAGCACTGCCGCGATTGAAAGATACACCACAAGACTCAGACTAACACCCTCCCCCCAGAACGAAATAACCACCGCCGCACCCTTGATCAACCCCTGCTGGGACGTCTACCAAGTCGCGACCACCTGCCCCCTCCTCTGGGACGTCCTCGGCTTCCCAGGAAGTTTCGACTACCTCCCCCAAGGAGCAAGCATCTACTTCAATCGCACCGAAGTGCAGCGCGCCATCAACGCTCCAATCCAAGAATGGGCGGAATGCAGCAACGGCGTGCTGGAAAACGACACTTCCCCTCCTTCCGGCCTAAGCGTTCTGCCTCGCGTTATTGAGAAGAATAATCGCACTGTCATCGGCCATGGAATGCTGGATTTCATTCTTCTGGCGAATGGGACGTTGATGATGATTCAGAACATGACTTGGGATGGAGCGCAGGGTTTCAGTAGAGTTCCTGAGAACGAGTTTTTCGTCCCATACCACAGTGAGCTGAACCAGGGCTCACTAGCCGGAGCGGGAAATTTTGGCAAATGGCATACGGAGCGCGGGTTGACTTATGTTGAGATTGCGTTGTCCGGGCACATGGTAAGTTGCATCGCCTGCTGGAGGTGATTCGCCACGATGTTGCTATTGACACTTTCGCTTCACAGGTCCCTCAATACCAGCCCTCAGCAGCCTACCGACAGCTTGAATTCCTGCTTGGAAGAATTGCGGATTTGGGAGTGCATTCCGATTTTACCACGCAGAAAGGCGATTTTAGGAACTTTGGCATTCCCGACGGATCAAATGCAACGAAGATGTTATAATCGACGACCGCAAGAGCGAAAGGAACGGAAGCAGAGAGTCTGATCATGAAAGTGAACTGGCTTGACGGTGATGGTCAAACAAGACGGCGGTAAATCTGGCTGGACTTCGCTAAGCTACAAAAAACGTATTCATCATTTTGATCTTGTACATACGCTCCAAACCATCTCGCCGCCGCACTAGCACAATCACCGACTTATCCTCCTCGTACGCCTCAGCTGTCGTCGAAGCCTGAGTGCTGAGTCGTACAAAAAGGCATCGGACCAACCAAAACCACAATACCAGCAAAGCGAAGATCAGACTTGTCCGAAGCTGATGTTGGAACTTGGCAAGGACATGAAGCAAGCAAAGCAATGCCGTCCAGATGATGTCATGGTCAACTCCTTCGCCAAATCACTGCCGTGGTATGTGAGGCGGTGTTCGTGTCAGGTGAGGTGTGGTCCGGGTAGCTTCGGGCTCTAGACAGCCTCCAGTCTGAAATATTGCGTCTTTGCGTGTACTTGCCATCACAACACTCGCCTCGCCGAACCACTAAGGGAGTTGAGAGAGCGTGTAGCCATGTAACAATCCTACGTAACAGCCAAGATAACCCTCATCATCGTTGGGTATATGAACCCTCGGAGTCATTTCCTGTCGGATTCGGAGAAGCTCTCGTGATTTACATCATCTTTACGAACCATTTTCTAGAAAATCCCCCCAAAGCGCATAAATCAATAAACTCATTCCCATTTGGAGCAACCTCAAATCACAAAACACCACAACAAGCATGTCCATCAAAAACGTCTGTCTCCTCGGAGCCAACGGCAACGTCGGCCCAGCAGTCCTAAACGCTCTGGTCCAAGACGACTTCACCGTCACAGTGCTGAAGCGCGCCTCGTCAAAATCCCCCGACAACTACCCCTCAGGCGTGAAAGTAGAGCAAGTAGACGACGCCTTCGCAGTGGAAGACCTAGTCCCCATCTTCCGCAACCAAGACGCCGTAGTCGTCACGATCAAAGGCACGCAAGTCGATATCCAAAAACGCCTGGCCGACGCCTCCCTCCAGGCGGGTGTGAAGCGCTTCATCCCCGCCGATTTCGGGAGTGTGGATTCCGCCAGCGAGCATGCGCAAGAGTGTGTGCCGCTGTTCAAGAACAAAACCACGGTCATCGAGTACCTCACCAAACTGGCCGAGGAGAACGAAAACTTCACCTGGTCCAGCCTCGTCTGCGGGCATTTCTTCGACTGGGATCCTGCATTCCTGCACGTCTGGCCGAAGGAGAAACGCGCGGATATCGTCAAGAACCTGAAAGCGTCCTACAGCACTCTGGCGCAAGTCGGCAGAGCGACGTCGAGAATTCTGCAGCGGGCGGAGTACACGGCGAATAAGGTCATGTTCGTGCAGAGTTTCTGCGTCACGCAGTTGGATATCGTGCAGGCGTTTGAGAGGGCTTGTGATGCGAAGTTTGAGGTTACTTGGTTGGATGATGTGCCGTATGAGAAGCAGGAGATGGACAAGAGGGATGCGGGAGATAAGGAAGCCCTGGAAAATTTGGTCTGGCTGCTTGGTGCTGAGGAGGGGAATTGGGAGATTAGAGATGAGTTTGCTATGGAATTGTTGGGGTTGGAGGACGAGGATCTTGATGAGGCGGTTAGGAATGTTGTGAAGGAGCATGGCAGTTGAGAGGGAGGAAGATGATTATAGAACATACACCACGACTAGCTACCTAGACTTTTAGATATCCAGGAAAATACATAGACATGAGAATAACGACCGCATCTGAAGCAAGATGGTTTTATTGGTTTTATTGTTATTGAACAGCTGTGGAATTAAGCATTCTCGCTTACATGCGCCTGGGCTTGTCTTTGCCATACATGTACATAGTTACTGCTGACATGCATATGTTACGACCGAGGCTCTGTTCTCTCTCCATTCCCCACGTGCATTGATGTATGGAGGAAGCTGGAAAGCACAGCACTGCAAACGTCATCCAGCACCAAAAATGTTGCCTCAGTCGCAAACAACACGAAGATCCCATCCCGTCTCTCCATTCCCCCTAACCAGCGCCACGCCCATTCCACCCTCCCAACTCTCTCTCCAATAATCCCCTAATCCATATGTCCTAACAAAACATCCTCCACACCAACCCCACCCCCAACAAAACCACCCACAATGCGCCTCTTCCTCCTCCCAATCTCCACGCGCCGCACCCTAATCTTCTGCGAACGCGTCCCCCACACCCTCCCCCCCGGCGGCAAACTGCCCCTCACCGACCGCATCCTCGACAAATCCTCCCAAACCTGGACGGACTGGGAAAAGGCGCCCTCAGGCTGGAAGCGCAAAGTGACCGACTACGGCAACCTGCTGTTCCGGCGCATACCGTTCGAGGAATGGGGGCTCAAAACTCTGCCGCCGGCGACGGCGCGGCGCTTGAGAGAGGTTGATGAGGGGGAGTTGAAGGTCGAGTGTTTGTTTCCTGGCGCTTTTTTGGGGGAAGAGAGGGTTGCGGGGGTTTTGGAGGCGATTGCGAGGGATAGGCAGGCGTTGCATCGCAGGAAGTTGTGGCAGTCGCTGGCGCTCATGCCGGTTACGATCCCTTTTACTGTGGTGCCTATGTGAGTTGAATTTTCCCCTTTGGAAGCGCTACGCGTTCGAAGAAACGACTTCCAAGAGAGAAAGAGAACCGCAGAACTGACAAACCTTCCCACACAGAATCCCCAACCTCCCCTTCTTCTACCTCTGCTTCCGAGCCTACTCGCACTACCGCGCCCTCTACGGCGGCAAACTGCTCACGCACCTCCTCACCAAAAACCTCATAAAAACCACGCCCTCCCCCCACCTCGACAAAATCTACTACGCCGGCCTAACAAACGAAACGCGGCAAGAAGCGCGCGAAGCGGTCTCGTGCGAAGCAGAAACCCCCTCGGCAGAAGACATGCGAATGATGCAAGTCATGCTGCGCACGGCGACGCGCGAGGGCAAGGACGAAGTCCCGGTGCTGCGAAAATGGAATGGGAAGGTGCTTGCCGAGGCGTTCCGGTTGCCGGAGATGGAGGTGGAGATTGAGAGGGCTGTTGAGCAGGTCGAGGGGGATGTGAATGCGCGGCAGGAGGCGGAGACTCGGCGGGTGTGGGGAGGCAAGCTTCCCACGCATGAGCAGCTGGCTGAGAAGGCGGAGGAGGATGGGAGGAGGTATTTGGAGCAGGAGAAGAGGAAGGGGGAGGACAGGAAGGTGGCCGAGACTAATGAGAAGGAGGTCGAGAGCACGGAGGAGAGCGAGACTGAGAAAGAGGTCGAGAGTAATAAGAAGGAGGGCGGCAAGGCAGAGTGATGAACTAGTGATGGCGATACCTCCTAGGTGACAGGAGATTTGACGGTGATGAACTTTGTAATACCAAGACATGTACATACAGGTAGAATACCCCCCTTTTTGTTCATTTTGATAATTGATGATAGATGAGAGAAAACAGAAACAGAACTATCATGCTCATACTTTCCTCCATCTGGTTTTTTGCGGTCGTTCAGTGTTCACAAATGTGTTCTTACCTACCTTAGAGAAGAGACCGTGAAGTCTGAGGCGCGGACTGATTTGACGAAGAGAAAGAGAACCACTTGGCGGAAATAGAACATTGCTGTCCGATTGTTTCCAATTGCACATATATCGAACCAAGCCAAACTTTCAATACTGAAGATAGGTACGAGACCAAAAACGAACTCCGCCCATGAACCCCCTCAAACCACCCTTTCATGCATTCATCCACTCATCACCGCCCACAAAACTCCAACCCCTTTAATCGCCTGCTTAAAAGACTCTCATTCCTGCCCTCAACCCCCGCACTCCCAGCCCCAGAAGTTCTCTGCGCAGCCTCCCAGCCTCGATCACGCTGGAACGTAAAAGGGTCTTCTTCCTCCTGGACTTGTCTGGTTTGGGAAAATTGACCCATAGGACTGGGAGAAGTAGGATGGGATGGCAGCCCTGCGCGGTGGGGTGAGGGTGCGTCGATGTCCATTTCGACTTCTTGCTGGGGGTTGGGGTGTGCGTTGGGGAAGGTGAAGTTCCCGGCAGGATATTGTGAGGCCGGTAGGGAGTGCGCTGTTGTTCGTCTGCTGGATTCGTGGCTTTGCGAGACGGGCCAGGATGGAGAGGGAGAGATGTTTGAGGGAGAGTGGTGGGGAGAGTCCAGAAGAGCGCTGCGACGACGGGAGGAAGAGTCTGGCGTGTTTGATACGCCTAGATTTGAGTCGCGGGAAGGTTTGTACACGCTGTACCTTGGTTCGGGGAGTTGGATTTCATTCCGCAGACGCTCTTTGCCGTCTGGAACGCGGTTTGCGAAGACGACGCGGATGCTCTTGTACAAAAAGAATCTCCCTTTGGACGGGCAACAGATGTGGAGATGTAAGAGGTAGCGGAGAGTTGGCCGTTCGTGTGGATCATCAGAAGTTGGGAGGGCGGCTTCTGGACGGTCTGTTCCGAGGTTGCTGCGTGAGGATAGAGGCATATCTACGATGGGTCCGGCGGAGTAGCTGCGCTGACGAATGAAAGTCTTTTGACCTGGTTCCATGTCGGACAGATCGTAGGGGACCAGGAAGAGTTTGACGGCGGTTTTGTTCGGGTTCTTGATCACGATCTGCAGTTGACCTTGTCGAGGGATGCGATAGCTGCCTCCGGGTGGTGCTTTCGGGGAGCCGGAACGGCGCTTCTGTTTCTGGCGAAGACGGCGTTTTGCATGCGTTTCTGAAGCGGAACCTTCTTCGCCGCGAGTTTGCGAGCTGGCACGGCTGCCTTCATCGCTGTTGGCGGGGACTTGCAGACGGTCTTCGAGTCGTTGTCTTCGTTTGTCGGGAGCCGGTTCAGCGCTAGGGAGGTTATTTTCCAAGTCCACAAGTCCGACGTACGGGCTGGGTTGATCGCTTTGCCAGCCTTGCTTGGTTCCCGAGCCATAACTATAGAAGACTGCAGGGAATGGAATGTGAGCGTGTGGCGGACATCGTAATTTCGAAGAACACTGTCCCTTTCCAAGGACACCAATCTGAGCAACGAAGTTCAGTGGTTTCGAAGGCGTTGTGGACATGCGACCTCGTAGGATAGATTCTTCGTACGAGCCGACCATATGTGCATGCTGGATTGGTGACTCTGAGATCGAAGGCCTCCTAGGTCCCGGAGCTGGTGTCTGAGGGAGACTATTGAAGGAGTGAAGGGACCGTCGCGGCTGGTGAGCTTGATAAGGGTGGGCGGTCTCTTTCCGTAGTGTAGGAACAGGTCGGCTAGCCTGCCCCCGAGCTGAAGACGGATAGTCCAATGCGGCCGAGGAGAAGCGTTTCAAAGCTTCTGGTGAGAAAGTATGCCTGCGTGATTTGTCCAAAGTCGGTGACAAAGGCCTTGAAGGCGGATCAGGAGTATCTGGCCTTGACTGGTGGACTAGCGGGCTCGTTGGAGGCTTGTAAGTGAAACTACTCGCCAAAGTAGCATTTGACACCGCGCGTGATCTGGCAGGTCTTTGAGCCTCCAAACGATACTGTGGAGGTGGAGGCTGACGTCTTTCAAGCCATGCCTGTCGGAATGCCGCAGCAGGAAACCCAGAGTGCCACGGAGCCACCGGTGAAGTAGCCAGAGCAGGCGATTGCTCATCCTGCACGACTTCAGCAAAGCGACCAAAACCGGAGCCAGTGTCTTCCTTTCCCCTAAAATCACCACGATGCAAAGCCGACCTTGGCCGCTCAATTTGCATACCAGCCGCCAAATTGTCCGTGCCGTCCTCTCTCGAAGTTGGCCTCGCCGGTGTTGAGTCTACAAGTGGAGGCAGCGGCGCAGGCTCTCTCCTCTTCCAACCGCTTGAACTCTGCGGCCGCTCCAGCTCTGGTGAACCCGGTCTGGAGCCATTCTCCCGACTCTTGATCCTGCGGATAATCTCCTGGCGGTTTATGGGTTCATGCTTCAAGGTGGCATTCGGTGATCGCGGGCGACCGGTATAGTATGGATTGAAAACGGCAGTAGGGCTGGTCTGGCCGTCTCGGCTGCCAGTGCTGGAGTCCGGGAGATTTACGAGGTGCTCATGGTCGGGATTGCTGCCCGTAGACGACTGGCACTCCGGGTCGGGGCAAGCGTTGTGCTTGTGTATAGACATGGTATATCCGCTCGGAGCCTCCAGTCAGGCCCCGAGCGCTCTGCAGGGCGTCACCAGGAACAGTTGGTATGGGTCAAGCGTAGAAGGCAGGTAGGCAGGTAGGCGGGTATGCAGACAGACAGGCAGGCAGTCAGACAAGCAAAATTGGGTGCAGTTGGTCTCTGGGACGGTGGGATCCGTAGACGATGTTCTAGGCTTGCGGACGGGTATATGTGGTTGCAAGCAGGAATGGGTGGGTGTTACAGTTGACTACCCAAATGGCAGGCTGGGTGACTTGCGAGATTTGCTTGTCAAATTACTCACGGCGAGAAGCGAGACGAGCAGTGTGACTGGAGAGAAGAGAGAGTTCGAGGTGGAGTAAGTTCGTCGTGGGTGGTGGTAACGTCAGACTCACAGACAGTGCCACTGCTGCTGCCGCCCGCAGAGAGAGCGAGAGGGACAAAGGAAGTGTGAAGAGTCTGCGCAGACACCAACCCCTCTTTTCCCTTTCTGGAGTATGTATGATCGATGTGATATGCGAGCAGAAGAGGGGGTGTTTGTCGCCATGCTGAGCACATCACAGGATCAGCTATCCATCTAATCAGGTCACTTTGAGCTTCCCTTTGCGTGCTCTGATGTGCTCTGGGTTCGAGAGAGGCGATAACGTCCTGAGGTGTCTTATCGTCGGATATCTACCCGCATCGGCGAGTCGGCGCTTACTGCGAGGAAAAGTTCCAGATCTAGAGAGAGCATCTTCAATACTTCAAATACCCATAAACCTGTATTCTCTTATAATCTCTTCACACCCGACAAACAACACCGAACAAAACCACTAAAAGCGACACAACCATGCCGGAAAAGCGCAAACACACATCCACAGCCCCCGAAGGTAGCGACCGCAAGAAAGCCAAAAAAGGCTTCCAAGTCGGCCCAGCCAACCTACCGGACGGCACCTACAAGCGCAAAGCGAAGAAAATCAAAGACTCTCTGATCGAGCGCGCGCTCATCCAAAAGGAGTACGCCCGCTTGAAGCGCCAGGGAAAAATCCCCGACGCGCAAGACGATGCCATCCCCGTGCCTGCATCTGCACACCTCGATCAGCAAGAAAACAGCAAGAACAACGACGACGACGATGAGAACACATCCAACGGACCACCCAAACAAGCCTCTCCCCCATCAGCACCACACCCCGACCGCCAAAACCTCATGACGGGCGCAACGCCCTCCCCCTCCCCTCCGCCCCAACAACCCGCAGAGCGCAAACCGCGCCAGCGCAAACCTAAACACCAGCCTTTCGCCAAAGAGCACGCGCAAGCTTTGGCGAGGAAAGAGGAAGCCGAGGCGCGGCGGAGAGCCATTGAGGAGGCGAGGTTGGAGCGGGAGAAGAAGATTGAGGAGAGGGAGAGGTTTCGGAAGGCGATGGCGAAGGCGAGGACGGGTGGGCCGAATGGACAGAGGAAGTTGGGGAGGGAAAGTAATGTGCTGCTGGAGAGGGTTAGGAGGATGGTTGGGGAGGGGAAGTGAGGTTGTTGTGGTTTTGGTGGAGGGGGGAGTTTTTGATACCCAGATGGTGGATGCTTCTAAGATGGGGATTTGTGAGAGTGAAATGGAAGTGGAGAGGAAAGACTTTTGGATGGTTCACCATGAACAAGATCGGGGGTGATACAACAGGCAGAATTGGCAATTGCAGAGACAGTGGCGAGCAGCGATAGCAGCATCAACGCAGCCCTATTTCCGAGAAAGAAGAGAGAGAGGTAAAACTCAAGGAATAAATTAATTTATGTATTGCATACTCGGGAACACCAATTTATGTCTTCCCAATCATACACCTCAGTAAACCTTGCGCTAAGCCCCAATCTCAAATCCTGAGAACACTGCCATCCTCAAGCAGGCCCAGAAGAGCAGTGACAGAAGAAGCGATCATAATAGCAGCACGGCCTGGGAGATTGAAAGGTCAGCAAAAACTCCATCAGGTCATCCAACACATCCCTTCAACCAAATCAAAAGCCACCACAACAAAACAAAACAAGAGAAACCTCAAGAAAAAACTCACCATAATTCAACCCCAACCACCTCTTCTGCAACCTCCTCAACTCCTTCGCACTCTTCTCATCCCCCTCATTCTTCTCCAACGTCCTCGCCAACCCACCCATAGCCTTATTCATCGGCACCATAACGCCCAGCGCATAAGCGGTGGTAGCAAGGTTCAGAACCAACGAAGCGCCCAAGTAGGGCAGTTT
Source organism: Cladosporium sp. MBC 237 (assembly GCA_030772445.1). Lineage (NCBI taxonomy): Eukaryota > Fungi > Ascomycota > Dothideomycetes > Cladosporiales > Cladosporiaceae > Cladosporium > Cladosporium sp. MBC 237. Next base: position 282,005 of record JAPHCH010000043.1, read on the forward strand.
CGCGGCCGCGGCGCCGTTGCTGTCGCGGTGCAGGTAGGCGGTGATTGTGAGGGCGAGGTTGGTGAGCGTGCAGGCGCCGTTGAGGGGTGGGAAGAAGTACTCGGAGTTGGAGAGGAGGTAGTCTGTGAGCGTGCTGGAGTGGTGGGCGGGGACGCGCGGGTGCAGGAGCATGGGCATTATGAGGGGGGATTGCAGGACGGAGCCGCCTAAGGTGGTGGTGTTAGACTTGGGTTTTTGGGTTGGGATGGGGTATTTTAGATGGGTGGGATACCGAAGTTGACGGCTGTGCCGATTACTGCGAAGGACTGGGGTTTGATGTTAGTTGGGTGTTTTGATGGTGTTGTTATTTTTCTGGTGATGGGTGTTTACCTGGAGGGGTGTGAACCACCAGAGGTTGCCGGTGGAGGCCATTGTTGCGGTTGTGATGTTGATGGACCACAAAGGGGAGAGTATTGATTCGATGGAATTCAAGAAGAAACGTGAGAGGAGGGAGAGAGAGAGAGAGAGATCAAGGGAAGAGAGATGTTGTATGTAAGGGAACGTTATATCAACAACGGGTTGACATGTGATGAAACAAGTGCTTGGTGAGAGCTTCCATCGGCTCCGCTGTCCGGTCGCGAGACAGCCATTGACAACGTGCGGCGAGCTGCGAATTACCTTGGATGTTTTGATGATTGACTAAGAAACTAGAGGGATTGTGCAGGAGAGGAAGAGAGGGGGGATTAGTTGAATATAACAGTCTTGTATATGATATGTAGGTAAGCATGGTATCTAAGAACACACCCCAGACAAGGCATGTCATCAAAACACCGAGCCGTGGTCAACCCTCCCAAGCCAAACACGCTCGACAAGGATGACGATAAGATCACCTCTCAGCTCTCTCTATCTCCCTCTCGGCCAGGCCCGACCCCGCGTTCTATCTTCGGCACTCAACCATTAGTTCAGACAGTGGCAGTCTAATAGTGAGAATCTCATTCCCGCGGCGAGACGGACGGCGGCGGCGGCGACGGCGGAGGATGAGGTCAGTAGTGTAAAAAATCATGGACCTCTTGTGAGCAACAACAACGTCAGATCACAAAGACCCTCTCTCACATCAATCTTCTTCCTTTCCTCCGAGCCCACTAATCACGTGTCTGTCGACAACTCACAAACTTATCCGAGCTCCAATCTGGCGGGCAACACCCCCATTGACATCACACCACCCCATCTGACATCCGCAATCTCTCCGGCGACTCGCGACACACGGAGACACGCTCCACTAAGCGTGTCGCACCCAAGAAGTCCCAAGACCAGGAAGATACCTCCTACCAACCCCTCCAAGGTTTAGGTTGACTTTGGGAAAAATAATACCTAGCTACATTTCCCTTTCCACTCCGCCTCTCCTTCTTCTTCCCCAATCCCCAACAAACTCCTCTCCACTCTCCCTCCGCATACCCCAGCAATGTCTGCCTCACAATTGCTGAAGAGCCGTGTTGCTCGCCCTTCATACCTCAAGAAGCTCGCAAAGGCTGAGGACTTGATTCACCACTTCCCCAACAATGCCTGGATTGTAAGTATCAATTCTCTTGTTAAGTCGATGTGATCCAATGCCTTGTCAACCTTTGATTGAGGTCCAGAAGATCAACTTTGACGAAACATGCCCTTACAATTACATCTTACAAACAAATACTTACCTCAACATCACAGGGCTGGAGTGGTTTCACCGGCGTTGGCTACCCCAAGAAGACCCCGACTGCATTGGCCGAGCATGTTGAGAAGAACAATCTGCAGGGCCAGCTGAAGTACAACCTCTTCGTTGGCGCCTCCTCCGGCGCAGAGACTGAGAACAGATGGGCACGCAACGACATGATTGCGAGGAGAAGCCCTCACCAGGTCGGCAAGGATATTGCAAAGGGCATTAACACCGGCAAGATCGCTTTCTTCGACAAGCATCTTTCCATGGGTCCCTCTGACCTGGTCTACGGATACTACACCAAGAACAGCCCGAGCAAGAAGCTTGACGTTGCCGTCATTGAGGCTACCGCCATCACTCCCGAGGGTGGCATTGTCCCCGGTGCCTCTGTTGGCGCCAGCCCCGAGATTATCCAGATGGCCGACAAGATCATCATCGAGGTCAACACTGCCTCTCCCGATCTCACTGGTATGCATGACATTGTCGGCACCGACGTTCCTCCCTACAAGAAGCCTTACCTCGTCATGTCCCCCGAGGACCGCATTGGTCTTCCTTACATCCCCGTCGACCCCGAGAAGGTCGTCGCCATCGTCGAATCCGACTACATGGACCAGACCCAGCCCAACGCCGAGGAGGACGAGACCAGCCGCAAGATCGCCTCCAACCTCGTCGAGTTCCTCCAGCACGAAGTCAAGCACGGCCGTCTCCCTGCGAACCTCACCCCTCTCCAGTCCGGCATTGGCAACATCGCAAACGCGGTCGTCGGTGGCCTGGCCTCCGGCGGAGCCAACTTCAAGAACCTCAAGGTCTGGACCGAAGTGCTCCAAGACAGCTTCCTCGACCTTTTCGACAGCGGCAACCTCGACTTCGCTACGGCAACCTCCATCCGCTTCTCGCCCGACGGTTTCAAGCGCTTCTACGACAACTACGAGCGCTACGCGCCCAAGCTCCTCCTCCGCCCCCAGAGCGTCTCCAACTCCCCCGAGATCATCAAGCGCCTCGGCGTCGTCGGCATGAACACCCCCGTCGAAGTCGACATCTACGCCCACGCCAACAGCACCTGCGTCATGGGCAGCCGCATGCTCAACGGTCTCGGTGGTTCCGCCGATTTCCTCCGCTCCTCCAAGTACTCCATCATGCACACTCCTTCCACCCGCCCCTCCAAGACCGACCCCACTGGTGTCTCCTGCATCGTCCCCATGTGCACTCACGTCGACCAAACCGAGCACGATCGTAAGTTTGCCTGCCCTCCCAATTCCCCCCAAACAAAAAAAAAGGAAAAGAGAACTAACAACCTCCAGTCGACATGGTCGTGACCGAAATCGGCTTCGCCGACGTCACCGGCATGTCCCCGCGTGAGCGTGCCCGCGAGATCATCAAGAAGTGCTCCCACCCCGACTACCAGCCCATCCTGACCGACTACCTCGACCGCGCCGAGTACGAGTGCCTGCGCAAGGGCTGGGGCCACGAGCCGCATCTGCTGTGGAACGCCTTCGACATGCACAAGCACTTGAACGAGCACGGCACCATGAAGATTCCTAAGTGGGACGCCACTAGGTCTACTGGGTCTGCTTAGATGGTTGATGGTTGATTGATTTTTTTTCTGTGTTTCTTTTTTGTGAGCGTTATAATCCCACCATTTTTCTTGATCTCATTTTGTTTGTAAATCTTGCTGGGCGCTGTGTTGGATGGATGTTGGAACAGGCCGAGGGTGCGTAAGGCATACTGTTGTTATTTTCCTAGAAACTTATCAAGAGAAGAACGACTTACCGTTATCCTTCTCTGCTGTATAGATGATAGATAAAGTGAAAGGAAGAAAAGGAAAATTAAACAAGTTAAAAGACAAATCTGCTCCTATTTTTATGGTTTTTTGCACCTTGGACTTGGAAGGTATGTGATGATATCCTGTTGAAAGAAAGTGAAGGGAGGGAGGGTATGGTTTGCCGTGCAAATCGTCTCGTGGTAGTTCATCACTATAGGCTCATCAGACTAATATCAAGTAGGTTGTCGTGGTGGTGGACAGCTTAAGGAATGCTGAGGAAAGCTTGGAAATAAGGTTGTTTTCACGTGGGCTTCTCGACCTCAGCACGGAAACATGCAAGGTACGAGCGCGCGTGAATACATGAAGTACTGTGACGTGAGGGAAGTCGACTACATGTATTCAAACTCAGCACCGACACTGGCGATATCCCCTAGTCTTGCTTCGTTGTTTGTAAGGTGTTCTCTTTCTTTGGTGGAAGGGGGAGGGAAATGTGAGGTTGGGCTCAAGCGATGGCGTTGAATAATTAGTATCTTACGTCTCCGTTTGTTCCCTCATTTCCTTGCGTTGATTCCCGCTTGCACAACAGCAGTAACATGAATAGCTAGTTAGAATCAGTCCGAACCCTCCCCAGAAGCGTTTGCGTCAAAAGGGGATACTGGTGACGACCCCACAGCATCAACGACATCTCCGTTTGCTCGCTCGTTTCCTTGCGTTGAAACCTGCTTTGATAGTCAGGGTCAGGAAAAACGAGTCTGACTCTGGATTCCTGCCCCTAAGAATCCGCTCGCACCCTCTTCTTGGGTGTCGGCTTTGGCGAAACGGGGGTCGGGGTCTCCTCCCTGCGCTTGCCTCGCTCACTGCTCACTTCGACTTGCTCATAGAGACGCTTCCGGTAGTTGCGACGGAGCCAGTTGCCTCTGCTCCTTGAGCCGAGGTGCATGTTCAGCTCTAGGAGCTTGTTGGTCAGGTCCTGAAGAAAGGCAGGTGGGTATCGGGTCGAGGTGTCGGGCAGGGCGGAGAAGTGGTAGGCGTGAGCGTCGAGAATGAAGGCACGCAGGGGGTTGGATTCCAGCGTGAAATCGTAGATTTGAGAGATGATGTCTGCTGTCAGGCTTTTGCAGGGGTCGAGAGTGGCTGCGTTCATGATTTCGGAGATCACAAGTTTGCGGTTTTCGGATCTTGCAACTTGTCGGCTAGTATGTACATCGACACAAGTCCTTCGAAGGCTTTGCCTACTTCCTCCGGCGACAACGAACCGAAGTCGTGATCGCGGGCGACTTCGTCATAGTACACAGCGTGCAAATACTTCGAAAAAGTCTCCGGGTCATCATCCTCGAGGATGGTAGCTTTTGAAGGATCGGGAGTCCAGCGCTTGGAACGCGCGGCCTCGAAAAAGGCAGAGCGTTCGGTGATGATGTCGTGGTGTACGGTGAAGCGTTCGGAGTATGGCTCTTTGCCGACGATTACGTCGAAGCCGTCCAGGAAGGTGGTTCTGTTTGATGTTAGCTAATTGTTGAGGTCGATGTCTGGAGTGAGCTGGTATACCTCATGCGAGCGGGAGAACGGGTGGATTTGACCATCTTGCTGGTGGAGGAGACGTGCTGGTTGGAGAGTTTGTGAATGTTAGAGGAAGAAAGACGAGGAGTGAAAGGTGAGAAGGATGCCGAAATGGCAGTGATATATGCCAGACAGTCACATGTTAAGTAGGGGAAAGCTCGTGGATCACATGAAAATCATTGGATTGCTTAAACCCCTCGAGCTCCTAAACTGTTGCCTTTCATAGTCTGCTGGATCTGTAACCGTACAGTCTGAAACATCATACTCTGGACGCTACTACCAGTGTGGCGTTAACATGTGAATGAGGTTGGTCTATTGCTATGCGTCGCTATTGCGGAGACCGAATAATATGTTGGCGCATTGAGAATCGCGAGAGGGCCTCTGCGGCACATAGACATTTGCCTTAGAGAAGCAGTGCTGGACAGGTGTAGAGGTGGGCCATCGGTCCTTTCATCTACCAATTTCGAGCCCTTTGCAGGCCAGGAAGGGTGAAGTCTTCGTTTCCAGAGTCGCAAGCCATGGATCGGCAATTCCGTGAAGATGAGAGGCCATTCAAGGAATCAAAGAGATGCTATTCGGGAGACCATAACTGGAAGCTGGAAAGATTTAAATATAGGGTTACTGGATGATCTTCAAAAGGTGATCGGGCCCGAGATAAAGTGCGTAGCGTTTGCATGGGTCTACTCGCAAAACAGACCTTGCATATATCATTCTGATAACTACAAAATGTGAGTCTGGGGTTGGATCAGAAGTTTGTACGCTTACAACGGTGTGTGCAATGTACGGCCAGACAAGACATGAGCTCGTCTCGATAAGTACAGTCTCCATATCATGACGACTCTGGGTGTGAGTTACCTTGGCCTTCCTAGCTGTTCCTTAAGAGAAATGAAACAGTGACTTCTAAGTCAGCCACATATGTTGCCACCGCTTGCTCCAAGCGAGTATCGATGAGAAGATAGGCCTCCGGTACATACTCGTATTGAAGCAATGGCGTACAAAGAAAAAAGCGCTCTTCTACAATCAAAGGCGATCATCTGATGTCGCTGCTTTGACCCCTTCGTGTGCAGTTCACCAGACCTTGTATGATAGAGAAGTTTACATGCATCTTGGAGATCAAGATCACAATCGTTTACATAACAATTGTAAACCATTTGTAGTGATGACAGACGTAGGGCGTCTTGCGCGTGTCTGATATCGGCTGTACCTCCCGTATACGCGTTGAACCGAGCCAGAGCGATAGGCCTATCCGCATATGCCGACAAACAGCGGGGATGGTATGCCGATCCTCAATGCATTGCTCGCCCGAGGTATGAGAGAGCCAGGGCGGAACATGTCTTGGAGAGGTTGCGTCTGCTCTCAAGACTCATCTTCTTCCTGTTGCTTATCATAAGCATTACCTTTTCTCTTTACTTCTCCCTTCCCTCACGGCCTTTCGACTGCAACAGCATCACTGCCAGTCAACAAGCGCCACAATGGCCGCCCGTCGAGCATTGTCGACCAGGTCGCTTCAGAACCTCTCCCTCCGCCCGTCAGTAGCAAGCACCGCCCTCCGAGCCAGCAGAATGCCTCAATCCGCCAACTCGAGCAAGATCGCAGTGCGTAGACTGCATGCCACCACTTCACACCTCCAGGCATCCGCCGCAGCAGCGCCCGCGCAATACCCGATGACCCACGACAAGCTCGCACAACCCGTAGACACCACCAACTTCCTTGACAACAAGTTCGTGCCTTCCCAGGCCACCCAATGGATCGACCTGCACGATCCTGCAACCAACAACCTCGTCACAAGAGTACCACAGAGCACAGATGCCGAGCTTAAGGCTGCTGTCGACAGTGCAGAGGCCGCTTTCCCGGCCTGGAAGGCCACGAGCATCCTCCACAGACAGCAACTCATGTTCAAGTATACCGCATTGATTAGGGAGAACTGGGACCGCCTCGCAGCGAGCATTACCCTCGAGCAGGGTAAGACACTCGCCGATGCAAAGGGCGACGTCCTGCGTGGTCTTCAGGTCGCCGAGACCGCGTGTGGTATCACTACGCAGATCACCGGAGAAGTGTTGGAGGTCGCGAAGGATATGGAGACCAGATCTTACCGCGAGCCTCTCGGTGTCGTCGCGGCTATCTGCCCGTTCAACTTCCCTGCAATGATCCCTCTCTGGACCATTCCTATTGCCACCATCACCGGCAACACCTGTGTCATCAAGCCGTCTGAGCGCGACCCGGGTGCGTGCATGATCCTGGCTGAGCTCGCCGAGAAGGCTGGTTTCCCACCAGGCGTCATTAACATCATCCACGGCTCTGCAAAGACTGTCGATTTCATCATTGACGAGCCTAAGATCAAGGCCATCTCATTCGTCGGTTCCAACAAGGCTGGTGAATACATCTACACCCGAGGCTCTGCCAACGGAAAGCGTGTTCAGGCCAACCTTGGCGCAAAGAACCACGCCGCAGTCCTTCCCGACTGCAATAAGAACCATGCCTTGAACGCCATTGCTGGTGCCGCCTTCGGTGCCGCTGGTCAGAGGTGCATGGCCCTCAGCACTCTTGTCCTCGTCGGCGAGACAAAGGACTGGGCACCTGAGATCGCTGAGCGTGCAAAGGAGCTGTCTATGAACGGTGGCTTCGAAGAGGGCACCGACCTCGGTCCCGTGATCTCGCCCCAGGCCAAGGAGCGTATCGAGAACCTCATCGCCACTGCCGAGAAGGAGGGTGCAACCATCCTCCTCGATGGCCGCGGCAAGAAGCCCGAGAAGTACCCCAACGGCAACTGGGTAAGACCAAACACATCCAAGCACACACACCCATTCAGAGCAAAACTAACCTCCCATCCCAGGTCGGCCCCACAATCATCACCAACGTAACCCCCGAAATGACCTGCTACAAAGAAGAAATCTTCGGCCCGGTCCTCGTGTGCCTGAACGTCCCCTCCCTCGACGACGCCATCTCCCTAATCAACGCCAACGAATACGGCAACGGCACCGCCATCTTCACCCGCTCGGGCGCAACAGCAACCCGCTTCCAGAAGGAAATCGAAGCCGGCCAGGTCGGAATCAACGTGCCCATCCCCGTCCCCTTGCCCATGTTCTCTTTCACCGGCAACAAAAAGAGCATTGCCGGCGGCGGCGCCAACACTTTCTACGGCAAACCCGGCGTGCAGTTTTATACGCAGCAGAAAACTGTTACGAGCTTTTGGAAGGCCGAGGATGCGGTCAGTACCAAGGCCAAGGTTAATATGCCTACTAACCAGTAGATGGGGAGGGCTGAGATGGTTGAGTTTGTGGAAAGGAAACGCAATTGCGAATACTGTTCGAGATGTAGTAGGCACGACATACGGGCATAGATATGTCTTTGTGGATTTTGTCTTTTTGATGAGAATGTAGGAAATGATGATATAAGAAAAAAAGTTCATCAAGCGCTTCTTCTGATCTCGAAGGTCCATTGCTCTCTCGCGCGTTTTGCTTGTCGTTATCGAGTCTTTGTTGAGAGAAAAACAGTTCAACTTTCCAATCGTTCGAAGCACACCGACTCCACCAATGCATGCATGCAATGAATGCCTTTGCATATTTGATAGGAAATCTACGGATCGCAGCTGTCGTCGTGATTGAACAGAAAATGAACCAATTGTGGAAGATCATGTACAATTGAAATGCAATCTAGTAAGTTTTGTATTGAAAGGAAAGATTATAAAATTAGAATAAGAGAGTAGAGTATGACGGGCTAGTAGACTCCGCCCTGTTGTTGAAGTAGAAAGAAAGAGAAACCCCCCTCGAAGAAACGCCTTGCTGTCTTTCCAAACCGCGGCAAGGAAACGGGTATAAGAAATGAAAACGAGACAGACCGGGCCTTCGTCCCATCTCAAAGGCTTTTTACACCAATAGTCTGCCTTTTTAGCCAAAAGAAACCCGAGCGATCTATACAATCCTCGCTCATCTCGCGGCCTTCTCACCGTCTCCCATTTCCAAGTCTTTAGGTCTGCTTTCCGGCATAGGAGGAACATCCTCCGTCAGCGTCTCGCCACTGGCCAAAGCCTGATCAGCCTTAGGAGTACCAGGCCGACTAGCCCTCTTGCTGGCACGCTTGGCCTCTTTCTCTGCGGTTCTAGCAGCAGCATTCTCCTTCTCCGCCGCAAGACCCGTCTTAGTCTCCTCATGCTGCCTGCTGAGCTTCTTCTTCTGAATCAAAAAGCAAGCCACCAGGCCCACGAAGGAGAAGGCCACGTACATGATCCACATGGGCTGTAAGCTGTTTGCGAACGCGACGCGGACGACGCTGCGCTCGTCGGGAGGCAGGGCTTCGATCACTTGCGTGTTGGCGCCGGCTTCGCCGCCGGAGAGCTGGGAGGCGCGCTCGGGGCCGAGGGCGGCGATGAGTTGGTTGGATTTGGCGCTCATGCTGTTCTGGAAGACCACTTGGCCGATCACGACGGATGTGGAAGTTGCCAGCTGGCGAACGAAGCCTAGGGTCGCGGTCGCGGTGCCGATGTCGCGCGGGTTGATGTGGGCTTGCAGGGCGATGATGGGGGCTTGGAAGAGAGGGCCGATTCCCACGCCCGCGATGATTTGGTAGAGGGCCAACTTGGCCCAGTTGGAGTTTGCGTCGAAATCGACGAAAAGCCCGTAGCCGAGGGTCATCATGAAGAGGCCGAAGTAGATGGGGGGCAGGAAGGCGCCGACTTTGCGCACGAAGATGCCCGTGCCGATGGAGCCGAAGGAGAGGGCGAGGGCGGTGGGGAGGAGGTACACGCCGGAGAGGATGGGGGTGGCGCCGCGCACGGCTTGGAAGTAGAGGGGTAGGTAGTAGGAGCCGGAGATGAAGACGACGCCGTGAATGAAGACTACGAAAAGCGTGGCGACGTTGGTGCGGGACTTGAAGAGCGCCAGCGGCATGACGGGGTATTTGGGGAATTTCCATTCGTAGAGCACGAAGAGGATGAAGGTCAGGACGCCGAAGACGATCAGGCAGACGACCGTTGCGGAGTCCCAGGGGTAAGTCTCGCCGCCGTATTGGAGGCCGAAGAGAAACATGAGGGTCGCTCCTACGACGAGGATGGAGCCGATCCAGTCGATGGCTTTGAGGCCTTCGATGAGCGGGGTGCGTGGAGTTTCGACGTCTAGGTAGAAGAGCAGGATGAAGAAGGCCAGACCGTCGAGGGGAAGGTTGATGTAGAAGCACCATCTCCAGCTGACTCTTTGGGTGAAAGCTCCTCCGATGATGGGACCGATGGAAGACGCGATCGCCCAGACGCCGCCGATGACGCCGTAGAAAGCTCCTCGCGTGCGCAAGCTGAACAGGTCGCCGATGGTGATGTTGACGAGGATTACAAGTCCACCACCTCCGAGACCTTGCACGGCGCGGGCGGCGATGAGCATGCCGATGCTGTTGGCTAAGGCTGCTACTAGGGATCCGACCATGAAGATGATGTTTGCCAACAGTAACATGGGCTTGCGGCCGAAAATGTCGCTCACTTTGCCCCATGATGGGATGGAAGCTGCGTTTGCGAGAAGGAAAGCTGAGCCGATCCAAGTGTATCCAGATGCTGACCCGAAGTGCTCGGTGATGGTGGGTAGAGCTGTTGTGACGATGGTGACATCCAGTGCGGCGAGGAAGACTGCCATGCAAAGGGCGAGCATGATCAGAGTCACCTTGCCTTTTGACCTGCCATTGTAAGGGTCGTCGTCTTGGTCTTTGGGCTTTTCTGCAGGCGCCTTCTCGTCAATAGTCCTCTCGACGGCCGAATCGCTATCAGGCGAAGCGTGTGCCTGATTCATCTGGCCTTCTGTTGATGTGGCGTGCTCCGGCATGGTGGGTGTATCTACGGCTCCGGGACCTGCCTCTGCGGCGGGCTCGTCTATGGCTGGCTTGTTCATTGTTGTAGTCGGTGCTGCCGGCACCTGTGGCAGATGGTGCTAGTTGCAGGAAGCCGAACACAAAAGATTCCCGTTGCCACAACAAGGCAAGATGGTGACCGTTGTTGAGAGTGTCTCACAACCCTGAACGCCTGGGGAAGTGGAGAAGCACAGAAGAAGCAGAATTGGAGAATGACGTTTGAGACAAAGCTTGGGATTTGCTTGTTGATGCTGCTCCCTTGTCGAATTCCTCCGAGATCAGATCGGTCGGCTCACCAAGGGTCGAATCCAAGGGTTGGCGAGGGAAGGCACGGCGGGTTGAAGTGAAGAAGAAAGACGCGTGATCTTCGAACAAGTACTTCACGACAGTGCTTCTTATTAGTGTCCGCCCTAAGACTCATCGTGTAGGAATATTGAGATTAAGTTAGTTTATCAATCTTTTTCAGCTTTCTCTGCATCGCGCCGCAAATCGGTGTTTGCGAAACCCCGAAAGCCCATGCACGCCAGCGAGCTTTCAAGCTCTCAGGCTGGCTCCTTCAGGCGCAAAGCGAGCCTCATGCTTCTTCTGTCAGCCATGATCTTTGCTGTAAACGCTTGAGGCTTTCGCTTTCGCACCATACCATCCCTGGATATCATTGTCTGCAGGCAACAAATGGTCCCGCCCCCGAATGGCCGAGATCATGATTGGCCTTAGCTTGTCACAGCTCCCTTGTGGAGATGTCTTGTGCCTTGGTTGTTTGTTTGCCGCTGACGGATACAGTCTTGTGGACTCATGCGACCTAGTACCAGTCACGTCGAATACTTCTTCCGCATCTGAAATGATGGCCAGGAGGAGAAGGTGTCGTCGTGTGCCAGGCGCTGTTTCTTCATGTTGCTGACTTAGCCAAATTGTAGGTGGATGCTTCCCTTGTCACCTGCCACCACACTCCGCAGATCAACACCGTGCCATCCACCAAGTCTGGTATGTTGTGCGTGTGCTCTCATGCACACATGAACTGCCAGTACATCTAACAGATATGTGCAGGTATTGTATAGGCGTCTTAGGCGCCTGAGGAGATTACGCCCTTGGGTGCACCTCCATCGCCATTTGCCATACTAATGGATACAGTCGGCGAGAGCTTATTTATTTTGCCCATCATCACGCCGCAAACCCTGCGAGATCCAAGGACGATGGCCAAACGCACTATTGGCCGCCCGATAGACGACCTCGATGAATGCAGCCCACGCAGTGGTTACTGGCCGCATTACCATACTTCGCATACCACGCCACGCCAGTCGCATCATAGCCTCGAGATCTGCCAAAAGAGTTGCTGAGTTTGCCACTTGAAAAATGAATGCGCCAATGCTGGTATATTGGAGGAACATCCAAACTCCGCAGCAGGCACATCTTCCTGTCCCGAAGGACGATGTTCTTAGGCACATACTGGACACCACAGGGCCAATATAAGCCGATACACAGCATCACATGGAAGGCTATGTGTTCTCATACCGTCCATGTGACTGGATTATACCGTGGAACACACATGCGTGCCGGTGCACATCGTATGGCCACTTCGGATATGCTGAGAATTCCCCCAAACAGGGCCGATGTATTATGCCACCAATATAGGCCATCGCGGAGCCCCGGAGTCTCAGGAAGAAAAGAAACACATGTTCAGGACACGCAGACTCTTGTACTGGCGGATATGCTCCACAAGTCACTTATCGTGTGTACCAGAATCACAAGAAAGATCCTTGCATGCTCCAAAGCATGTGATTGGTCACGCAGATGGGTATGCTCGATGGCCCCCATCTCCTGTACTCGCGATTCAATCCAGAGAGTTGCTATATGGCGCTGGTACGAGTACAACAATCTCTTGACCCCCGATCATGTGGTAAAGCTCTCTTGTAGTACCACATACGGTGTCCGGTATTCGTGGCTGGTCCCGTCAGGTGCAATCTGTCGCAAACTGTGCCGGAAGGCATTGTAGCCCTCCAAATGCTGGACAAACACACTTCTGGCAGCGCATGTGGTGTCCTATGTCCTCCGCCGCGGCCCAGATAGCATGTCAACCTCCATAAAACCTGGCAATGCCGCGACGGGACTCTCAGAGTATGGCAGTCTAAGGGGAATGTTCAACTCTTTCCTCTAGCAGCGCAAGCCGCGCTAAGAATATCCAGTCGCCCAATCTACAGTATGTTCTTTTCATTCAGGCGGTGTTGTGTCGCTCTGGCGCGTTAAGGGAGCTCAATGCCTGAAGACCTGGCAGAGGTCTCTTTCAGCAGCGCATACTATGGTATGTACTTCTCATGGCGGCGCTGATGGTATTCGATGACGGCTGGTGCCTCTAGGGGCTTGCATGGAACCCTCTCTGGGCTGTGTGTTGCTCGTCGGGCCATCGGGGCTACTCGTGGTCGTCGAAATGGAAGAAGGGGACATACGAGCATGCTGTCAGTTGCAAGCACTGATTGTCGACATCCGCGGAGGATGTGAAGATGTCTGGCAAGGCAATGAGAAGGCTGCCAGCACCAGAAAGCCCACGCTGGGCATGGCCTCGAGGTATGAGGATGTGAATTATTTTAGGCGGCGCGAGAGGCATGTCTTCTCCCGTCAGGCATCGCTCCTTCCACAGACGCTCAACCAACGCATTGGCTGCTCAGCAACGCGGCTTTGGTCGGTTAAATGCTGATTTATTGTGTTTACATCTGCCCAGCTTCACTCGCGCTGGCCGCCACATAAATTCGCCCACCAGCTCGCCTTCTCTCACCCACCCACCAACCAACCCACCAACCTCTCTACCTTTCGACAAAGCAGAAGCACGAGTTTGTTGTTTCTGCCACTCTCTTTATCTCCAGCATCCCCCAACAAGCATCCATTACCACAACCGCAAGTGGAGACGGCACAGACAACGTCAGATTGTCGAGTGCACTCCGCCGCCGCCGCCATGTGTTATACGTGCATTGTGTCCCGCGCGTGCGGACACGATTCCTACCAGACGGTCACCTGTGAGCTCGCACAACCTCATGGCCCTCTGTACAACCCACTTCATTGCCCAGACTACCAGTGTCTCTCCTCACACACCCACGAGCAATGTGGCAAGGGTGGCTTCTATTGCGCCAAAACGCAGGACGGCGCCATTCTCGACAAAGCTCACGATGCGGCCGAAGTATTGCACGCGCGACTGATTGAGAATGGCTCGCAGCTCCAAATCGCCTTCGCCGCCAACCAAAATCTCCTCCAGTCGGGTACGGCCAACCAGAATCTACTTACCAGCCCCGAGTATCAACGCCTTTGGCAAAACCACAACTTCTTGAATCAGAGAAGACAAAATTTGGAGCGGCAGCACGCGTACGCAATTGCCCTGATTTCTCATGGCCTTCAGAATCGCGATCGTCTTGCGCCGGGCGCCTTTGGTCAGATTCCCTTCTCCATTACCCACTTTGACTTGGCCAGTTCGATCTTTACGGAGGACCAACTCGCGCCGATTAGGAGCCTACTTCCCGGAAGGCGAATTCAACCAGCGGTCCCGCAGCATAATGCAGGTCAAGTGCCTGCTCAGATCCAGCCAGCCTACAACAACGTTCCGGCGTTCGCTCAACAGCAAGTGCCTGTTCCAGCCCAACAATCACTCATCAACGTTCCTTCATCCACACAACAGCAAGTACCTGCTCGAGCCCAACAAGCACTCGCCAATTCTGTATCTACACAGCAGCAAGTTCCCGGCCTCACCTACTCTCCATCCGAGCCCAACGTTGAAGCAAAGACATCTCGACCTACGGTAAACGTCGCTGCGTTAAGCCACGAGGAAATTCAGGAGCGCTACAGGGGGTTTTCGCCCGAGGGAGAAACCAAAATCGAGAAGGGCCGCCGCATTGGTCAGATGATGAAGGCTGATTCAGACAAGCATGTCGCAGATCAAATGGCTGCGCTAGGTTACAACAACATTCGGCCTGCACCCAAGGCTGGAAGTAAGTCGCCCTGCCCTGCAATAATATGATGAAGTGATGCTGACCTTCGAACAGACAGACGTATTGCTGAACCCAAACCAAGGGCTCCCAAATCCATCGAAAAACCAAAAAGCGAGCCTAAGACTACTGGCACGGACTCTCCCAAGGTCTCATCCACGGCTGCCATTTCCACAACTCCTGCCGTCCGTCGCAGCGCCAGGAACCTTGGCGTCAAGCACAACTATGCAGAGACCCGAGGCGATTCCGGCGTGGACGCAGATTCCAGAGACCCGTCACCTGACAAGAATGATGCGGCATACGAATCTCCTGACAAGTCGGACGCTTCGCCCTCGCCACCCAAACCGAAGAAAGGCAACCGTACGCGTAACATGGTTGCTCCAACATCTGCGTCTCCCTCTGACGCCCAATCTCATGCAAAGGCGACCCTAGGCGAAACGATCTTGCAGTATAAGCAGGGTCTCGAGAACGGTCCATATGGCATAAAAGCCGCCACATCGTCAAATGCAAAGGGAGAGACTCCGCGTGCCGATACCCCTGTCCTGCCAGCCAACCAGACGCCCAAGCAGTCAAAGGTCTCACAAATTTCCGTCCAAAATCCTAGTCAAGCTGGTACCGGCCGCTACAGACAGATTCTTCCTGCTCAGTCTGTTCAGTCTCCGCCAAACACCTTAGGCGCGAATCCTGCCGCACAGAGGAGCTCACAGCTGGCGCAAGAGCTTGGTCGCGCCCTTTATGCTCATCAAGTGGCTGCCGGGATGCATGGTGCTCAAATGGTAGCGCCAAATACCATGCCAATGTCTCATCCCCGTCCGCAGAACCAGCACCCCAACATCATGCAAGAAATAGCACCAGCATCACTTACCAACTATACGCAAACTCAGAATGTGTCCTCACGGCCTATGCCGATGCAGGCCAGTCGCTCGACTTACGGCATGGCTCCAATGGGTACCCCCAACATGTTCCACCAAAACCTTCAACAGAGCATATCAGGTCAAGCTACAAACATCTCTGGCCTTGGCTACTATCCCGCTCACGCAGGTCAAATGTCGATGTCGGGCGTGCCCATCCAGTCCAGCCAGAGTAGCTCAATGCCCACTAACTTCGACGCACCCCGTCCCAGTGGCGGAGCTACATCCCTCAATTTCACTGACCCACTCCCCTCCAACCATGCCACGGCCAACACCGAGCCGGTGAAGCGTACCTTGTCCCCTTCAGCCTCATCTCCCAATCTGCCAAAGCGTGCCCGTCTTTCTCTGCCCGGCGAAGGCAATGCTCCTACTCTCGCGCCTACTGGACCCCACTCTCAAAACTCGATTTCTGTGAACTCGCCGCTGACAAAATCCTCCGACCTCAAGTTGTCCTTTGGAGACACCGTCCCTCACCAAAACCTAGAAGTCCCGGCCTCTCTTACAACGACTCATCCTCAGCCCGATCCGCAAAACACTACATCGACTGACCAGCGCTTTGAAACCCTAGCTGATTCTCACAGTGGAGAAAGCGAGCCCGTCGAACCTCTTGAATTCCTTTTACAGAACACGCAAAAGAGCTTCCAGATCCCCAGTGCTGAAGAGGATGCTGGTGCTTCGGCTAACGCTCACACTGGTGAAATCGACCCCCTTGACCCGAGTGACTTCTTTTCCCTGGCCGCGCAAGAGGGCTATGAGCTCCCGAGCGCGGACGCGGATACTGGTGCCTGGGCTGACACTCAAACTGCCGAGTCCAATCCTATTGACCCAGGTGACTTCCTTACCATGAACGCGCAAGGAGACTATCAGTTCCCTAGCGAGGATTGGAGTGCCGGCGAGGACAATCAGTTCTCCGCCGACGATAATAGGCTTACAAGCCACTGGATGGACATGATCAATGACCCTGATGAGTAGGTCTCTTTCAAAGTGCTTCAAGTGATATTTCAACGCTGGAGCATCCTAACCCTCTCTTGGATTGCTCCCTTGAGGACTCTATTGGATAAATTTGGTCTTCTTGGCCTTGAACATCCAACGAGGCTTTTCTACTGTTTCCACCACCAATGGAGATCGACTGAACGGTATTTATTCTCGGCCTTGGCTATGAGAACCATGGAACGATCTCTTGCTTTTGTGTTCTTTTGTTACTAATGCGATACATTGCACACTACTGGTGAGATTTCGGCTGCTCAAGGTTGATACACAGCCTTGGCTATACAACCCCTCTGGATGTTATTTTGGCTTCTTGTTTTCGATGCGTTGTATTGCATCCAGCTCATGAGAGGTGGATCTCAGGATTGAATCACAGCCCTGATTACACATCCACAGCTGTGTTCAAAGTTAAGTGATCTTTTACTCTTCTTTTTCTTGTTTGAAATGCGTTACATCACACACACCCGCGAGCGATGTTGCAAAAGACCCCCATTCAGAATGACAGGAATCCCACAGAGAGAAATTGTTTACTCCTTTTAGTTTAGCTGTATGAAGTGAGATTGAAAACCCATTCCCTCACCACCACAATCCTTTCGTCTAAGATCATACTCGCCGAATTTATGAAAAGGATGAAAAACATCTGGCCCATGCATCACCCTCTACGCAGCAACCAACCTCCCCAGAACCCCTCAAAGCGCCTCCCCACCATCCAAAACCACCGTCCTAGCCTCAAACCCATCAAGACTCGGAGGTTCCCTCAACCACTTCGCGCCCCTCACAACCCTCACCTCCGCCGCCTTGGTCAACCTCAAATGCCTCGCCGTCTCCACCTCCTCCTCCCCACCATCCACCCCCTCATCCCCCCAAGCCCTCGCAACCTCCTCATACCTCGCCGCCGTGTCCTTCAAAACCGCATGCATCGACGCCAGAACCTTCTCCGCCGCCTTGGCGAGCGGCAAATCCTTCGGCGCAACCTCATCGCCACTCAGCCAACTGCGAGTGCCGAGCAGATTAGCTTCCGCGGCCGCTTGCCGGAGGCGTGACACCATCAGCGCCGCGAACATGTCTCCTGTGCCGCTGAAGAAAATCGACAGCGCGGGGACGGTGATGCGGAAGAGACGCGGTTTGTTGTCGGAGGTGCGCGTGCTGCCTACGACGGATAACTTGGCTGTGGCGGCGAGGTCTCGTTCGGCTTCCGCTGTTGAGGGGGTCGTGGTTGTCGAGGGGGGCAGTTTGATGGATGTCACGAGCACGTGCGGGGTTTGGTGGGTGCTGTGCAGCGCTTCGATGGCGGCGTGCATGGAGTTGAGATCTGTGATTCGCACGTCCGAAAGCAATTCCGCTTCAAACTGGTTCGGGAGGATGAGATCCGCATCCTTGAGCAGATCCTTATAAACCGGCACGGTGTCTTCGGCGACGTAGATTCTCCCATTATCGCCCATCACAGGATCGAGGACCCAGAAGAAACTTCCCGGGAGGTTCTTGCGGGTTGCGTTGGAGCGCAGTTCGCGCCCGATTTTTCCTACTTCGCTGACGAGCGAAGCCGAGGGGCAGTAGCCGGAGAGCAGGACGTCGAAGTCGTTGAGGTGCGCGTTTTGGAGGCCGGCGTAGAGGGAGGCGACTTCTTCGGGGGTCGATTTGCGGCCCGTGAAGCGTTTGTAGGCTACGTGGTTGCCTGAGAGGATGCGTTAGAGGGGTTGTGATTGTAGGTTTGGTTTTGGTTTTGGTATTATCGAGAGCATACTATAGTTGACGGTGTGGATGGCGGAGACCTCACAGCCTAGGGTCTGCATGCAGAAGGTGGCCATGGTGTTGCCGACATAGCTGGGTGATGTTTTAGTTTTTTCATCCAGCTGAATTGAAAAGAAGATGTTGTTTAAGCCGTCGATGTCGACTTACCCGGATGTGACCTTGTCAAATCATTAGCGATTGTTCGTGTAGTATCATAATATTGGAGTCACCCACATGACTGGCAATGGCCAGGACGTGAGTCTCGGGCACTTCTGTTTCGACCATTGGAACTGGATGTGGCAGTTTTAGAAAGCGGTTGATTGTGGAATAGTAGGAAAATTCAAGGGAATTTGATTATTATTGTCGATTGCTTTGGTCTATGTAGAGGTTACTCATATTGCCCTGCTTTGCTGCCCTTGACTTACCCTCTGCTGTCACAAAAAAGTGGAGGATGAAGTCAAATCATTGAGCCGACCCGAGGGTTAGGGTTGCAGCTTGCGCCGAATGCACCGTTGTTGTTTGGTTCGATCAACTTTATCCACTTTCACGACAACTACTACCGGACAATAGTTTCGCGCCTCTCATCCTCTTAGTGTGGCAATACAGCTACTACTAAATCCAAACTCTTCACCAAGCGGGAAAAAGGAGAGAATCACCGAGCGATTGTATTGAACAACACCCTGGACCACCGCCATTCCTCAAAAACACCAACCACAAACCCCAATGGCTGCACCTTCTCGCCTCGCCGCCCTGCCCGGCTACGACACAGCTCCTGATGTCTACGAAACCCCCGAATTAACAGACGACACCTCCACCACCCAGCGCACCGCCTCAGCGCCCTCAGAAGAAGAAGAAGATTCCGCAACCTCCACCTCCGCAACCACAGACTCCGATGAAGACAGCGCAAGCGAAAGCGGCGTCGTATCGAGACGGCGCTTGAAACCGAGCTCTGCGCGTGAACGCTTCACGAGAGAAGGCAAGGGAGTCGAGGTCAAGGGGGGCAGGTTTGGTGATCGTGTTGGTGGGTTGGGTTCGAGGGGGTATAGAGTTGGGGTTTTGGGGAGGAAGGAGGAGGCGGAGAGTTTGAGCGAGAAGGTCGCGAGGCTTAGGAGGGAGGTTGAGGAGTGTAGGGTTTTGGCTGAGGGAGAGGGGACTGGTGAGGTTGTTGGTGAGGGCGAGATGGAGGGGCTCAGGAGGGTTTTGGAGGGGTTGGAAGTCAACAAGGGCAGAGATTTGAAGATCCAGGAGAGTGGCGTGGCAGATGAACATATTGGAGAGAACACGAGCAAGGGCGTGGCAGAGTTCGATGCGCGATTGAGCGTGATGGAAAAGAGCCTGGGCCTGACAAGTCTGGACAACGGAGCACCCGAGACACCACTATTACCTTCTCTCGCGCTCCTAGACCGCCAATTCGGCGCTCTCATGAGCGCCTCCTCCCTCGCAGGGCTCGAAGCCGCCAGTGGACGCATCAGAAAGCTCAGAGAAGAAGCCGAAGAACTCTCCTCCCTCTCCTTTACAACAACGACAGAAGCACCAGCCCAGCAGCAGCAAAATGGCACCCACACGCCCACGCCCGAAACCTCCCAACCCGTCATCGCGCCCTCAGACATCGAAAAGCTGCGCTCCCTACACGCCCTCCTCCCCACGCTGCAATCCCTCTCACCCACCGTCCCAGCCTTGCTCGACCGCCTGAGAAGTCTGCACACGCTGCACACCGGCGCGGCGAGCGCTGCAGGCGAGTTGGAAGCTCTGGAACGGAGACAGGAGGAGTTTGAGAAGGAGCTTAAGGATTGGCGGGAGGGTTTGGAGAGGGTTGAGAAGGCTGTTAGAGAGGCGAATGAGGCTAATGGGAGGAATGGGAGTTTTGTGCAGGGGTGGGTGAAGGAGGTTGAGGGGAGGATGGCGAAGCTGAATTAGCCTGTCGTTGTGCTTTCTGTGGATTGATGGTTTTCTTTTGAGTGATGAGATAGCTTTATACCAAGTTTCTGTTTGGAAGTGTTTCGTAGCGAATGTTGAAGGGTGCCTGTAGTTCATATTGATTCTATCCAAGTTATGTACAAAAATTGATACTGTCAATACGGCTCTGGTATCTCTTCGGAGCCTGGACAAGAAATAATAAATACAATTCATTGACTTCCAAGGTTAATTTCAATGGTGATCTTGACGAATCCGTGCATAGATAAAGTGCAACTTCTCCACGCCGCTCAACTTTTGCCTGCCCAACCCCACAAACAAACAACCAGCTTCAAAACCACGCCATCAGTCACAACGACATGAGAAGAAATCAGCAAAATCAATCAGCACGAGGAGTAAATTAAAAGAAGTCCGCCAATCCGAGACGGAGAAAGAAGTCAAAGGCCTCTCCAAAATGGCAGCCCCCTCATCAACCCCCCTCTCAACCTGCCCAATCCCCCCCATCACCGCACCCCTAGAACCCTACATCCTCCCACGCTCCGAAGTAACCTCCATCCGGCAATCCCTGCACTCCCACCTCGAGCGGCAACTGCGCCTAGAAGCCACCCAGACTCTCTCCCTCGCCAACGTCACCGACCCTCCGCTCACGCAGACCCTGCCCGCCGAGCCGCCGGCGAGCGTGACGGGCGTGCGGAAAGCTTATTGGCGTGCGCTGCGGGCGCATCAGGTTGCTCGGGAGAGGTATGAGGGGTTGAGGGCGGAGTTGGATGTTCTTGCTAGGGATGCTGGTGGGGGAGGGGATGGGGATGGGAAGGGTGGCGAGGTGGGGGATTTGTTACCTTTGGTTAGGGCTAGGGAGAGGAGGAGGAAGTTGGGTGCGGTGGAGAGGGCTGTGGAGGCCGTGGAGGGGCAGGGGAGGGGTGTTGTTGGGGCGAAGATTGATGATGTGGTGAGGAAGGGTGTGGGCGAGGTGCCTGTTTTGCCGAGTCAGAGGGGTGCCATTGGGGGCGGTGGTGGGAGGGAAGAGGGCGTGATGAGAATGGTCGAGTTGAAGAAGGCAATCCTCAGCGCTAAAGCTTTGATTGCGAAGTGCAGCGAGGATGGCGCTGGTGTGGGCGTCAAAGGCGGTGGCGGATCGGAGTTGTATGCCTTGCAACAAGCGAGGAATGAATTGATCGGATGGATTGAAAAGCAACTGGCACTCATTGGAGACGGGCAAGCAGGGCAAGAAGAAGACCCCACGTCTCCTCAGAAACCCGACCTGGAAAACGAGCACACCAACCCTCTCACAAACGAAGAAATCGCCCAACTCTACGACCACTACTTGGAAACCCGCCGCTCTCTCCTCGAAACCCTCCACCAAGCGCCCCAAGACCCTTCACCCCTCGCGCCCGCCCCCGTGTCCCCCAAACAAACCCGCACCTCCACCGACAACAAGAGCGAAACCACATCCTCCGCAGCAGCCATGACCCTCCTCCCCTTCATCCACCCTCTCCTAGCAACCAAAGACGAAGAGCAAAACCTGATCAGCCAAGCAGCCTACGTGCGCCGGCAACTCTCCGCCGCCGATTCGGAATCCGAACGACTCATGAGACGGCTTGCGGATGAAAGCCATCTGGTCAACCCTGGCGCTTCGAGGGGGAGGGATTGGGCCGCTGCCGCTGAGGGTGCGGGTGAGGCTACAAGGGAGTTTGTGCTGGGGAGGACGAAGGCTGGGGAGGCGTGTTCGAGGGAGGCCGAGAGTGCGTTGGAGAGGATTGAGGATGTTCCCGGGGGTTTGGAGAGGCTGGTTGGTCGTGCTTGAGAGTGATTTGGTTCTGATTGCGGAGATTCTCTGGCACGTTTTCTTCCTCTTGCACGATGGAGATTTTGGGAGTGGATCGCAGGTGCGAAAAGAATCCTGGACGGCCCTTCGGGAAATGCTTTGGCTGGTGACCTTCGAAATACGTTCAACACACGGGAAGACTCGCCAGTTGGTGGTGCTTTTGTCCATCCTACTTTGGCCACCGCGCTCCCGACTTACACTGTGTAATGTAAAGTACCTAGCTTAATCGCTCAAAAATAGGACTACCTTAATATCGTTTCGCACCCACCCGAATCAGACACATCTCACAATTCCGTACCGCAATCATCATAAGAAATACTATCGTAGAATCTACCATCGTCATCGGTGTGTATGCCTTCTCGCCTGAACCGAGAAAACCTGGCTACTGAAACCAAACAAACAGGAAAGGAAAAAACAGCAAAAGCAGCAAAAGCAGCAAGAACTAACAAAATGCTCCCCGCGCCCAACATCATGCATGCGTGCATTCATTCATTCAATCGTATTAATCCGTCGGTCATCGGTCGTCGGGTCGTTCGTCGCAGTCATGTAACCATACCATACCATGCCATTCGCATCCTTCCTCCCCTCTCTCCCTCCCTTCCCTTCCAAATGCACAACCAAGCGCACCACAAACTCCCACCAACCTCAAAGATCGTTATACCCCAAAATACGCTTGTCCAACCCCTTATCCGCCACAGCCCAAGACCAAGCGCGCCCAGCCTCGCCGCCGAACAAGCTCTCGGGCGAGGAGGATTTCTCCAGCATGCCGTCCTTCTCCATGGATTTCATCTCGTGGCCCGTGGTGTAGGTCAGGAAGTGCTCGAAGTCTTTGTCCTCGAGGGCGAGGGCGTTGCCGGTTATGCCTTTTGAGATTTTTGTCAGTTTTGTGTGTTTTTGGTGTTGAAGAAGGGGGGATGTGAGAAGAGACGTACCGTGGCAGAGACAGGGTTCTTTGGTCAGGAGACCTCGTTCTTTGACGCACTCGCGCCCTTTGGCGATGGCCTTGTTGATCTTCTCTTCCAGGTTAGGGAAGTACTTCTTGATACTCACGAGACTGTTGACAACCCCCGGCGCGCCATGGCAGACTTGCACCAGACGGTCTTTCTCAGGCGGGATGCTGCTGGGCCAGTTACCCGTCTCGTACTGGTAAGTGAGCAACACGGCGAGATCGGCCTCGACCTTCGCCGCGTACTTTTTCGGATCCGTGAGGACGACTTGCGTGATGATGCCGATTGCGCCGTGGATGGCGCCGACGTAAGTTTTGCCGTGCCATTTCCAGGGCCGTGGCGTGTCGAGGATGGCGTCGACGACGTCGTCTTGCGTGTCGGTGATGAGTTGGAGGGTCTTGGTGTCGTCGACGAAAGACGCTTTAACCAGGCGCAGGAGGTACAGGTATCCCGCTCGCCCGTACAGAAACTCGTTCTCCGTCTCGGGCTCGAGCACTTCGGCCGAGTAATCGCACAAATTCCCCACCATGTCCACGTCCTTGCTCGTCGCGGCGCCGATGGCCAGAAGCGCCAGGATGTCGTCTGTGATGCCGCATTTGCCCGGCTTCGGTCCAGGGTAGTCTCCTATGGTGTCCTGCGCTTGCTTGAGGTATGCCGCGGACCAGGTGCCGAGCAGTTGGCCTTCGATCTCGAGGTCGTTGTACATTTGCTGGAGGATCAGGAAGGTGTAGGCTACGCTGACGGGGCCTTTGAAGAGGCCGCCTGAGGGCCGGATGCTCGCGGGTGGGTGCTCGTTTACTAGGCGGGAGAGAGAGGCTTTGAGCTGTTTGTAGGGATCTGCGGGTTGGTGGTTAGTATGAGTGTGATGGAGAGGAGGTGTTTGATATTGATGATATGGCAACACACCTCTGCTCGCCAGCGGCGCATCGTTTTTGAAGTATCGCGGCATGTTGTGAGGGGCAAGTAGCTGCTTTCGGGTGACAGGTAAACAACAAAAGTAAGGATGAGCTTATAGCATTAGGAAGAAGCGGTGGAAAGCTTCGAAGCCAGCTCGAAGAGAGTTTGTGTGCTGTTGAGTGTTGTAGTTATTGATGTTTGTGCTGCCGCCGGTGTGAGTGACGGACGTCGTCGTCGCACCAAGACTCTCGGTCAGTCAGTCAAGTCAGGCATGCATGTGACTGTTGCCGCATGTGGAAAATTGTTCTGTTTCTTCAAGATGCATAACAAGTGTGTAGTAGCCCCACGCGACCGCACCGTTTGTGGAGATGGACCAGTGACGTCGGGCAAGGGTTTCGGCTGTCGGGCTGAAGCGAGTCTTGGAGAAAGAGAGGTTGCTGTGCTGTAAATGCATTGAATAATATTTGTATTGACTTAACTCTAGGAATATCATGGAGTACGTATCTATTGGGAAGAAGTGGTGATACTTATTGGAGACAGGAAGGCGGGCGGCATAGATGGCATGGGATTGGCAGAGGAAACGAGAACTTACGCAAGAGGTGCTTCATGTGACTTCTAGAAGAATATCATGATGGTATACCATCAGGATTCATGCGTTTCCTCACTGCACTGGTCACTCCTCCTGTCAGTGCCTCTCTTCGCCATGAAGTATGGCGATCAATCAAGGCGTCGGTCATGGCGTCAGTGGGCTATATGCGTCCGGCTTATGTCTAATATGACAGCCTCGTCTGGCCAATGCTTCGGATAAGGCTTAGACAAACAAACCTTCTCGTGCGTTATCAAGCATGCGAAACTGAGAATTCTATATACGGCGATTGCGAGACGAAGATGGCCATTTGGTGGTACAGCTTGTATCAGAGCGTGCCGCTATCTCGAAGTCTTATGTGCATGTGCATATGCAGATGATAGGACTGTTCCACATACTTTGAGGAGTACATCAGAATGGCCAAGTTCCAAGGAATATTGCAGAAAATATTCAACATTACTCCTGAATGAAAGTGCTGCTCAAGGATTTGAGCAAGAAGTGTTGAGGAGGATTGGACTTCTGTATAGCCACATCCAAGAGGCCCGCTATTTGTGGCTCTAGGTACGTGTAGATTCCAAGAAACCAAGAACCGACACGCAGACAAACAACGATCCTTATATTGGAAGGCTGAAAAAAGACATTGGCAGGTACTGCTATGTGACTATAGCTCAGAGAGAATGATGAAAGAAATGTGGAGGAATAGTGACGAAGCGTGGAATGATGTCGCGCACGTGGCAAGGGATTTTGGAGTGTTGCGTCGCACAACGCGTGTTCGAGGTGAGAGATGAGGCATGTATCAGGCTGTAGTCTCGAACGACTGAACCGTGCGCGAGGATTGTGTGTGTGAGAGAGACCTCCGTAGAGAGAGTGTGCTTGTGTGTGTGTGGGAAATCTTACCAGGTACTACTGCCAATGCCATAGCTGCCAATGGCACAAACTCACATTAGAACAAGGGGAAGCTACCTACGAGTGCGGGTGGGAGGTGTGGGTGTTGTTTGGTTAGTTTGGCGGTGACTGCCGTGCATTGGGTTGGTTCAAAGCATGTGTTGATGAGACTTCCTTGATGAGACTTCCGGGCCTGGCGAATTGTGGCTGCAGTAGTTGTACAGCTCATACAACCTTGTTTGCGCATGTCGTTGAATGCTCTTTTGAAGCGTGTCGTGGTCATTGCTATACATTTCTTCCCAGACAGACAGAGACCAGTCGGAGAACGGCGACATCATCGTCATTAGCAGCAACAGCCATCACCATCGCCTGCACACCACACACTTCCACACCCGCCGCGGTCAAACCTTGGTTCTATTTCCATCGGCACTAGAAGACGCATCGTCAGATCTAGTGCTTCCCCAGCCGTCCAGCCACCGCAGCAGGCCGCCAGTCAAGCTCCAGCTCCACTGGGCATCGACAGGCAGAGAGAGCAGGGTGTGAGGCGTGGCATCCAGAGGGTACCGGCCGCGCAAGCAACGTCGCAATCGCTTCCGCCCAATTGCTCCTCTTCACCACCGCCGCCACATCCGCCCAGAAACACTTTAAGCACCCCATCATTGCCGGATATCTCCTACTGAGCTTCTTCCTCCTCCCTCTTCATTCTTCCAACATACTGCAAACATCAACCCTCTATCATTCCCGCCCGCTACGTCTTTTGGTCTCCAGCCTCTGGACCCTTAGACACACCAACTCGCGCGACGCTCGTTTGATTCCCAACGTCCGCTCCACATAAACCCACCACTCTACCGGCCACCACCCGCCTACTCCCTGCACGACGCACTTTCATCAACACTAGTCGCGGAGAGCCAAGAGGGGGACCGAGATCCATCGGCGCATCGCTCATCAACTGCTGTCAACAATGGAACAGACAGCGACATCTCCCAGACCACGTCCGCGCTCCCGCGGTTTCAGCTTCAAGAGCGACCGCAGTAGTGGTTCGCGCCCGAGGGCGGAGCACCTCACCGAGTCGCCCGATGAGAAGCGTCGCCGTGACAGCATCTGGAAGAACTCCAGTAAAGCAAACCCGAATGCCGCCATTACGGAAGCTCAGCCGGGAGGTGAGTTCATCTGATCTATCTTTACTTCCTCTATCACCCGTGTCTTTCCTGTGCATTCTCTATCTCTCGACTTGCTTTTGTCTTTTTGATATTTC
Source organism: Cladosporium sp. MBC 237 (assembly GCA_030772445.1). Lineage (NCBI taxonomy): Eukaryota > Fungi > Ascomycota > Dothideomycetes > Cladosporiales > Cladosporiaceae > Cladosporium > Cladosporium sp. MBC 237. The sequence continues at coordinate 308,725 of JAPHCH010000043.1, forward strand.
TCTCTTCCCATCATCATGCCTCCCAAATTTGAAAACGCCAACGCCGCCGGCCTTGCTGACCCAACCGTTCAACCTTCAGATGCCCAACTTCTTGAACAGGCAACTCTAGGCTCGCTACGTAGCGGCCAGCACTTGGATGCAAACGGAAATGTCATTAGTAAGTTTATTTGCCTCGACCGTTTCACCTACCCTCCACTAACTCCTTCATAGCCGACCCAGATCTCTCAAATCCCACCAGACCTCGCATGGAGCGACCACTCGACACTATCCGTTCGTTCGAGAAAGCCATCGACTCCGGCTACAAGAGGAGGAACTCAATGATGCGCGGTGGTGCGTCTTCACGTCCTCCAGCTTTCCATTACTAGTACATAGCTCTAACAAGATACCCTTAGAATCCTACGATCAAAGTCAACAATACCAAAGCAGACGAAACAGTTCTTTCGGCGGTGGTGGTGAGTTTTCCAGTGCTGCGTTCGCCCATCGGGCGCGTCCATCAGTTGCCAACAGAATGTCATCGTCAGGTCACGACTCCAATCGCTACTCTCAAGGCGGCGCCGCTATGCCCGGTGGATACTACGGCAACCGCCGCCCCGAGTCTTATGCCGAAGGACCTCACCGCAGCATGCGACACAACTCTCGTGGTGGAAGCTACAACAACGGCAATGGCGTGTACAACCAGCAACACGGCTATCATCAGTCATACGACACCGTCAACTCGGGCCAAACCTACGGCTCCGACTCCACCGGCCCTTGGGCCAATGGCACCGACCCTAGCAGCGAGAACAGCTCGCTCGACCGCATCAACGCCACTTCCAAGCCCCAGCAAGACGCATACGGCGGATACCCTCGCCCGATCCCCGAAGACGGCATGTACGCACCGCCACAAGATGGCTACGGTGGCGGCGGTCCTGTGCAGCCGCCAGGTGGCCAGAGAAAGCCCATCCCGCTCGGTGGCGGTGGCGACCACGGTTTCTCCGCGTCACCGAGAGGCAATTTGCCCTCCACCACTCGCCCGGAGCCGGAGAAGAAGAAGAGCTGGTTATCTCGAAGATTTAGCAAAAAGGAGTAATCGAGCGAAAGAAAGTAAAAGGAAGAGGAAAGACACGGAGATGACGACCAAGATTTTTGTTGGACAACCTTGAAGCTTGGGGATGTCACACAACCCAACGATCACTTTTTCCCCTTCTTCCTCCTGCAAAGGCCGCTTTTGCAGGGTGGTAATAATTCTTTTCCTTTTTCTAATGACATTTTGACGAACCCGGGGAAAATCACAACGACGAAAACAGCCGTGGCGACGGAATGATTGGGATTGGGAATTATTACGAAACACTACAAATTACCAGGGACGCAAGAGGCAGGGATGGGGGGCCATTTTAAAGGCCTCCTCTCTTCTTCTTTGCCTCTCTGGCAGGGCGCTTCTATGGGGGAGTTTTTCGGGCTTTCTTTATTGCTTTTTGGGAGGGGTTTCTATTCTATTTCTGGATTCCCGAGTCTTTCGACGTTCGGTGCAATGGAAGTTCCGGTTGTCTGTTTCTTCGTTTCCTCCCGGACCCGAGATTTCTACCTCCTAGCTGGAACTTTCACGCCATGTTGATTGAAGCAGAGGACTGAGAGGACGTGAACGGGGACTGAAGTGGAAGAGAAGTGGTCAGACGATTTGCTTCATGCTTTTCTCATGCAATGACCCCGGGCAGAAATGTCTAGATCAACACTGAGAAAGGCATGGCTTTCTGAATCGGCTTTTCGCTTCGGTTTCTTGCTTGCGCCGCTTTTATCTCTCTTCTCGATTCTTTTTTCCTTGGTGGTGGGGAATTGCTTCGAGGGTCTTGCGTTTCGGAATCGGGATTGGAGTATGCGGGTTGGCTGGATGGACGACGGGGGCGGTGGAAAAGTCTATTTTGTGCTGCTGCTGTTGTCGTGAATGGTATTCTGAAGTAATGATTATGGATATTCTGTTGTTGTTGAATTTGCTCCTTCACGCTTTATTTTCCTATGATGATTGAGGTATGGGGCTCTCTTTCCGAGATGTGAGAAATCATTTCCTGTTTCATGCCTTAGCATTAGGGTTACGTGGCGGTTGGGTTTTCTTGATATGTGTTTTTCACGCGTATTCGCACCCCAGGATATGTATCCTGAATACCAACCACTAGACGTACAGTAAAGTGCTAGAGACAGGCCCTCCGTAGCTTACTGATCATGCTTGTTTCACGCTTCCTTTGTACGAATTTAAGGTAAGAGGCATACCTAAGGCACTTTAGCTAGAAGGGGGCCTTTACATACTCTTCGCCACAAGCTTCACTTTCACTTCTGACTTCCGTTGAACTTCTGCCTATCTGTTCTTATTTCTCTTTCCTCCCTTCTCCAGCGGCCATGTCGGCTTCTCGCTCAGATTTGTCGTCGTTGAAAGCTACCACTACGTAGGAGATGAGGACGATGTTGGCTACTATGGCGGCTGTGGCGCCGGCGTAGGTTGAGTTGCCTGGGGAGGGGGAGTTAGGGATGGTTGTGAGGAGGAGGGGAGGTTGGAGTGGATTGTTATGAGTAGAGAAGGGGTTCCTGTTGCTTGAAAGAGGCTAGGTGGTGATGATATGGGGGTTATTGTTATGATACGTACCACTGAAGATGGCGTTGACTGAGAGGAAGTATGAGCCGATTGGCAATGTGATCATGGCGACGGTGAAGGCGAGGAGCTTGAAGATGATGGATCTGTGGATGATTGATTCCCTCGACGGTCAGTGAAGGTTTCTTGGCTTCCTGGAAAAGTATAGGATTGTTCTATTGGATGAACATCGATATCGATTGGGGAGACAAACGAGGGGACAGCTGGGGCAATGTTGGATTTTGGTCCTGACTTGGTCTCATCCTGGTCCAGGTGAGTCTTTTCAGTGGTGTTGATACGACGCTGGGTAGCCATTTTGTAGATGTTGAGGAAGAGCTATGGTGGTATTGTGAATGTGGTTTGTCTATTGTCGGATCGTAGAATACAGCACTGCAGCTACACCGGTGCGGACATACATACATATGTCAGGGCACGGGCCGTCAAGCGTCTGCGTCCAGCCGCGCTAGAATCTCCAATCCCAATCATTTGATGCGCGTACTGGCGTCTGCGTCTAAATAAACTCCGCGTTCCCTCTACCCTTGTACGCCATCATATTGAAGTTTTGCCAGGCCAAACCCTCTCGCCTACCTACCCACCACCTCCCGTCTGTCGACATCACTGCAGGGACATTCCTTCATCCTGCCTTTCGCTTGCTCTTTGCCTGCGTTCTTTGTACATATACAAACTTTTCAGCGCAACAGCATTGCACCCAATCGCGCCCGCAGAATAATTGTTACAAGACGACGTCCAACTTCACTTCACTTACTGCACCACCCGACATTCACGAGCCTCGTGCACGCGCGCGACACTACACCACATCATGGCCGACAGCGATCCCATCTCAGACTACACCCCGGCCAAGAGGAGAAAGATCGATCATACGCAGAAGCCATGGAACGAGGAAGACGACAGCGGAGACGATCTGTTCTCAGAGCATGACACTATCGCAACCCTCCCAGTCTCGACAACTCAGCGTCCACAATTAGGATATTCAAGCAAGCAATTCCACAGCGACTTCAACACCCTCTCGAACAACGCCACCCAGCCGACGCAACCCATAACCCAGAACAACAACACATATGCCACCCAACCCACCCAACCCCTCAAGCCGTCTAGTGCTGCACCGGAAGATGTGCAAGTCGAGCGGTCATCGCCACCTCCTACAGCGCAGCCATCGCCAATCAAGCAGGCGCCTTTTGCTAAGCCAAGAAGTTTCCTTGCAAGCGCAATGGCGCCGCCTGGTACGGCTTTCCGCAAGCCCGCAGGCATCCCATCGAGGCCGCAGCCGATTGCTCTGGACGATAGCGATGAAGACCCTGTGGTCAACCACAGTTCTGGAGATGAAGAGACGCAGGGATTGAAATCAAATATTCGACCAACAAACTTCACAAAGGGAGGCCGTGGCTTGAATTCAAGCCCAAATCGGCGCTCGGCCAGTAGAGAGGAGGCGGTCGTCAGGGAGTCGCCGAAGCCAGCTGCTAAACCGCAGGCTTCTCATCCTAACGGGTTCCTGTCGCTTATGGCCGGCTTCAACTACCAAGGCTCGCCGGATAAGAACAAGCGTCCCGCAGACGACATGGCAAGCGCATATGGAAGCTCCTCGCGGCAGCCGAAGCCTCACAAGCAGTCTGTGCCAACACGTGTTGTTACTGCGGAGCCGTATCAGACGCTCGATGACATTCCGGACTATTCTATGAGGAAGTCAGTTGAGAACATGAGAGCTGTGCTTGGCGACAGCCATAGTGTTTCACGTTGCATGGTCGCATTAACACGCCATCACGGCAACAGCTCAGACGCAATGAATTGGTTGGTGGAAACTTCGGATGACCGCGACGAGCTCGCTCCCACCCCAGCAAAAGCTGGAACAAAAGGCGTTGCGCGTGGTGTCGCCCATTCCAGCAGCCAAGCATCACAGCCTGTGCGCCCATCTGCTAGGGCTGATGTCAAGATCCAAAAACAAAGTATCGCAGAGAGATACGGTGCTCAACCGACAGCGAGGAAGCAATCGCAGCCGACACCTTCAGCGGCCATAGCGATCCCAGATGACGATGAAGAAGAGGAAGATGTGGCACCGCGACGCAAGGGTCGGCTGATACAGCGCGGTCGCCCACAGCGGCAACCGTCGCCAGACTCGCCCGAGCCGGCACCGAAGTCGAGACCTGTTAAGAAGACGACCGTCACAATTGACTCCGACTCAGAGCCCGAAGAAGATCCCGGAAACGAGACCAATGATGACGAGGAAGAAGATGAGGTTGAAGTTGTCGGCGTTAGCTCGCATGAAGTGAAGCTGCTAAACTTTTTCAATGAGCGTCCTCTTCGCGATATTGCCGATCTCTGCGCTGCATCGGAATCGGACGTCCAGCTTGTGCTTGACAAGCGACCATTCGAGTCGCTTGACGAAATCAGTGCCATCACCAATGCTCCGGAGTTCACCAAGTCTGGCAAGAAGTCTAGGACCAAACCCATCGGAGAGAAGATTGTGGATGCAGGCAGTCTTATGCTTAAAGGATATGATGCTGTGGACGACTTGGTGGCCGAGTGCGAGCAAATCTCGAAACCCATTCAAGATGCGCTGAAGAATTGGGGCGTTGGTGCGGACGCCGGCGGCGAGCTACAGCTTATGAACCTAGAAGAGGCGCATGATTCGGGCATTGGGACACCAGCAAGCTCCACTGATGAACTATCAGCTTCGAAGAAAACAAAAAAGGGCAAATTCCTTGGTCAGCCGGAGAACATGAACCCGGATATTCAGATGAAGGACTACCAGCTTGTCGGCCTCAACTGGCTGAACCTTCTTTGGTCGAAGAAGATCTCGTGTATCCTTGCTGACGACATGGGTCTGGGCAAGACTTGCCAAGTCATCAGTTTCTTGTCGCAGTTGCAGCTTGAGGAAGTCGACGGAGTCCACCTGGTCATCGTGCCTGGATCAACGTTGGAGAACTGGCTGCGAGAGTTCCAGAATTTCTCACCTGAGCTCAAGGTCGTGCCATACTACGGATCGCAAGCGGAAAGACCGAGGCTGCAGCAGGAAATCGAGGACAATTTCAGCGAGATCGATGTGATTGTGACGACTTACGACATGACGACAAAATCCGACGACAACAAGTTCCTTCGTAACATCGAACCGTCTGTGTGCGTCTACGACGAGGCGCATGCTTTGAGAAACCCGAACTCAGACCGCTATCGTCAATTGATGCGCATTCCTGCGGATTTCAAGGTTCTGCTCACAGGAACGCCGCTGCAGAATAACCTTCAGGAGCTGATTGCAATTCTCGCGTTTATTATGCCCGAGCTGTTCTCGTCCAAGGCGGAGGACCTCAATTATATCTTCCAGCACAAGGCTACCACCAAGGATGCAGATCATGCAGCGTTGCTGTCAGCACAGCGTATTGCTCGTGCTCGTTCAATGATGACACCCTTTATTCTTCGTCGCAAGAAGCAACAGGTGCTTTGGCTACCCGCTAAGCACAGCCGTGTTGAGTACGTCGATATGACCGACTCTCAGGCTGCACTGTATTACGACGAGATGGACGCTGCACGCCAGGTCTTCGAAGACAAGGCGAACGGCAAGAAGGCCCCAGCAAAGGCTAGCTCTAACGTTCTTATGAACTTGCGCAAGATGTCCAACCATCCCCTTCTCTCGCGCAAAAAGTACAACGACAAAAGGCTCATGAAAATCCGTGATGCGCTTGCCCGAGACTCGGAGTTCGCCGGCAACCCTCCTGAGAAGATTTGGAAGTATCTCACTGGAGAAGGCCCTCAGAACATCAAGGGTGGTGATTTCGGTCTTCATCGTTTCTGCGCTGAGCGCCCGTGCGTTTCCAGATACGCCCTTAAGAAGGAGGAATGGATGGACTGCGGCAAAGTGCAGAAGTTCAAAGAGCTTGTCTTGGAGTACGCTAAGAACGGCGATCGCGCGCTTGTTTTCTCACAATTCACGACTCTGATGGACATTCTGGAAGCTGTGCTCGAGACCATCGGCATCCGATACATGCGCCTGGACGGCAGCACGAGAATGGACATCCGCCAGGACATGATCGACAAGTTCTCGAGCGAGCAGGATATCACGGTTTTCATGCTTTCGACCAAGGCCGGCGGTGCTGGAATCAACCTCGCGGCTGCCAACAAGGTCATCATCTTCGATTCCGGTTTCAACCCGCAAGACGACATCCAGGCTGAGAACCGCGCGCATCGCGTCGGTCAGACGAGGGATGTTGAGGTTGTCAGGCTTGTGACCAGGGGCACGATCGAAGAGCAAATCCATGCTTTGGGCGAGAGTAAGCTGGCGCTTGATGAGAGGGTCGCGGGTGAAGGCGCGACTGCTAGTGATGAGAAGGCGGCTGAGAAGGAGGGCGAGAAGGCTGTGGAGAGGATGTTGATGGAGAGTTTGAAGGGGAAGAAGGAGGGGGAGGGAGGTGATTTGAAGGATCAGTTTAAGAAGGGGCTCACGGATGCTGGGCTTGAGGTTTCGTGATGGTGATGTTGATGGTGATGTTGATGTTGATGTTGATGTTGATGGTGAACGAACGATGCATACACGATGGTTTGGGAAGGAGACTTTTGTTCTATACCATGCATTTTTGGGGGTTGGATTGAGAAATACCAATACATAGGAATCCTTTTTCCTGTAATTGCCTAGACCATGTCTCACTTCACAAACACAAAGGTCACATGATGGGGAGAGCATGAAGATCGAACACCAATATGGAAGGCAAGTGAAGATTATGGATCCCCCGGTACGGTCAAAGCGCTGAAGGAGGAGATGGCGGCGGCGGGCGCGACTCTCGGCAAGCTGGCTGCCCCTCAAGTTTATTAGCTGGTAGCGTGGTCCAAGGTCCCATAGCAAGCTTGCTTGCCAGCTGGCATTATTCACTAGCCGGCCGCTTCACTTTCACTACCACCACCGCCGTCTGCTGTTCTTATAAACCACCAGGGTCTCTTTCTCCCCATTCCTGAGAAAACCACTCCACATCCCTTCATATACCCCAATCCCAACACCCTACCGCAGCTCGAGCCTGTTCTCGCTGCCTCTCACACACCACACACAATGCGCGCTGCCTCGCTTCTCGCCCTCGGCGCCTTTGCCGCCGTCGGCCACTCCAAGGATGTTCTCGACGACATTGACGAGTCCGCCCAGGAGGCTTCCAGCTCTGTCGCCTCCGCCGTCGAGTCCGTCACTTCCTCCGCCGTGGAGAAGCCCATATTCACCGTGAGTATTGCCATTGCTTCTCTTGCAAATCCACCCCTCCACCGCCAATGCTAACTTTCTTTCTCCCAGCCCACCAACCTCAAGGCTCCTTTCCTCGAGCAGTTCACCGACGACTGGGAATCCAGGTGGAAGGTCTCCCACGCAAAGAAGGAGGGCACCGAGGAGGAGTGGACTTACAACGGCAAGTGGTCTGTCGAGGAGCCCAGCGTGCTCCGCGGCATTGAGGGCGACAAGGGTCTTGTTCTGAAGGACAAGGCAGCCCACCACGCCATTTCTTCCAAGTTCGACAAGGCCATCACCAACAAGGATGACACCCTTGTCGTTCAGTACGAGGTTAAGCTTCAGGCTGGCCTCGAGTGCGGTGGTGCCTACATGAAGCTCCTCCAGGACAACAAGGCCCTCCACGCCGAGGAGTTCTCCAACGCCTCTCCCTACATCATCATGTTCGGTCCCGACAAGTGCGGCAGCACTAACAAGGTCCACTTCATTTTCCGCCACAAGAACCCCAAGACTGGCGAGTACGAGGAGAAGCACCTCAAGAACAGCCCCATGGCTCGCATCACCAAGCAGTCTTCCCTCTACACCCTCATCATCAAGCCCGACCAAACCTACCAGATCAAGGTCGACGGCGAGCAGGTCCGCGAGGGCTCTCTTCTCGAGGACTTCCTCCCCGCCGTCAACCCGGCCGAGGAGATTGACGACCCCAACGACACCAAGCCCGAGGACTGGGTCGAGGAGGCCAAGATCCCTGACCCCGATGCCACCAAGCCTGAGGATTGGGATGAGGACGCTCCTTTCGAGATTGTCGACGAGGAGGCCGAGAAGCCCGCAGACTGGCTTGAGGAGGAACCTGAGATGATCCCCGATCCCGAGGCCGAGAAGCCCGAGGACTGGGATGACGAGGAGGATGGTGACTGGGACGCGCCTCTTGTTCGCAACCCCAACTGTGACGACGTCTCTGGCTGCGGTCCCTGGACCAAGCCCATGAAGCAGAACCCCGAGTTCAAGGGCAAGTGGACCGCTCCCTTCATCGATAACCCTGCCTACAAGGGTGTCTGGGCCCCGCGCAAGATCGCCAACCCTGATTACTTCGAGGACAAGACCCCGGCCAACCTTGAGCCGATCGGTGGTGTCGGTTTCGAGATCTGGACCATGCAGAACGACATCCTCTTCGACAACATCTACATCGGCCACTCCATCTCCGACGCCGAGGCCCTCGCCACCTCCACTTTCGACGTCAAGAAGGCCGTCGAGAAGGCCCAGGAAGAAGCCGACAAGCCCAAGGCCGACGAGAAGGCCGACAAGTCGCCTCTGGACAAGACCTTCATGGACGACCCCGTCGCCTACACCAAGGAGAAGGTCAACCTCTTCGCGGCCATCGCGCAGCGCGACCCCATCGAGGCCGTCAAGTTCGTCCCCGAAGTCGCCGCCGGCATCGCCGTCGGCTTCGTCACCCTACTCCTCGTCCTCATCGGCCTCTTCACCGGCGGCGCCGCCGCTGCCCCCTCCAAGGAGCAGGTCAAGGCCAACGCTCAGCAGGCTCAGAACAAGGCCAAGCAGACCAAGGACCAGGTCGCTGAGGCCGTCGCCAGCGGTTCCGCTAAGGCGAAGGACGAGGTCAACAAGAGGACTACTAGGAGCTCGGAGCAGTAGAGAGATCGAGAGAGGAGTCTCTGCTCTTGATGCTATTGGGGAAGCAAGCATGCAGGCAAGCAACCAACAACGTGAATGATTTTTTTGAAGTTTGATATTCCCTTTCTGCTTTTTTCTGGCCGTGTTTTCGCGTGTCCTGACGCGAGACCTGACGAATTTTGGCCTTTTTTCTTTCTTTTCCTTTTTCTGTCTATCATACTTTTCTACCGAAAGCGGGTGTTTTTTGATCATCTGGGGAAGTGTAGTGGAGTAGGTAACTAGCGGAGAATGAACTTACTTCTTGAAACTACCTACATAAAGATATTCTTTTTTATCAAGATTGAAAAATGAAGAATTGAAACGAAACAAGAGAATGGGATGGGGGGAGGGTATTTTTCTCCTTCCCTTTCTCTCAAGTCAAAAGATTGGTTCGTGCTTCGCTTCTTCGTTCTTGTGTTGAATCTGTCTGTTGATTAGGGTAGGGTAGGGTCGGGGATTGCTTTGATGAGGTGGTTTTGTTGCTGACTTTCGTGGAATACCTTACCGAGTATCTCGTTCTTTCGTTTGGATCAATCGCACACTCAAGGCCGTAGTAGTACTACTACTACCCAAGATGGGAGAGTAGAGGTGGTTCTTCCTGCTTTTCGTTTCGTGTTCGCTATTCGGGTGGGTATTGCTTTTGCTTCAATGGCATGGTTCCATTGATGATGACTTCCATGGCTGACTTCCTCTAGTAGTTCGTTCAATTGTCTAGATCTCTCTCCCCTTGACCGTCACCACAGGCTGTCTTTCACAATAACCGCCAGACTCCAGGATCTCACCCAAGAACACCCTCTCCATCCGCGTCGCCTCACCCTCACCCTCAACCTCAACCCTCCCAAACCTCATTCAACAACCAAACCTGCCCTGCCCACTGCTCCCTAACCACAGGCCACACTTCCTCTGGCGGCAACAAAAACCCCACACCCCCTTCCGTATCAGCAGGACTCAACTCCAGCGTCCAAGAATGCTCCGCGCCGCGCAAAGCATAATGGTGATCCCTCGAATTGCCCGTCGAAAAGTACAAAATCTCACACCCGGGCCCGGCAACGTACTCGCTCCCCCTTTCGCTCGCAGCCTCGATGGCGCGCGCGGTCCCGTTGGCGACTTCGAGCATGCGCGGTAGCGTCTCGGGCAGAGGGTCGCAGGAGAAACCCCAGGGCGTGAGGATCAGTTGGCTGTAAGAGTGGAAGTCGATGAAGGACCGGATTCCTTGGCCGCGGGTCGAGAGGGTCGAGGAGAGGCTGTCGACTGCGCGGTTCTCGGGCGTGTCGCCTGGCGAGATGCCACGGTAGGTTTGCCCGCAGGGGTCGGGGGTGGAGCCGCCTGAGGGGGGCTCGGCGGCCCATTCGAAAATCCAGTTGCGGTTGCCGTCGGTTCCTAGGCAGGTTGTGTTGAGGCTTGGGCGGGGTTGGCGGTTTTTGCGCCAGAGTCGGTCGGTCGTTTGGGTGTAGACGAAGCCTGTGGGGGTGGATTGTTAGTTGGTGGGGGGTTTGAGGGAGGGAGGGAGGTGGTTTGTTTACCATCTGGGTTATGGAAGGGGACGAGGTAGAAGTCGTAGTGGTTCAGGAAGGCTGTTGCGTTGGCTTCGCCGGATTGATAGCCGTCGATGAGTTGATAGGCGAGGTATTCGATAACTTGGATGAATGTCAGTAAACAGAACCATCTTCTTGATCGATTCGAATCGACGTACCCATAGTCGAGATCCACTGTACGCATCAACATTAGCCAAAAACCCGCCATAAAATTCGACAAGAAAACAAAACAACAACATACCTCCCTAGCATGAACAGTAGCATGCCAAAGAATAATCGGCTTCCCCTCTCCATCCTCATCCTCATCCTCGCCTTTCCCACCCTTCTTCGACACTTCCCCTTCCTCATCCCCATAGAGATGAAAAGCCCAAATAGACCTATTCTCCCAACTCCTCCCAATCTCAAACTTCTCCGCATTCCCCTCGAAAGCCTCCACAAGCCCGTCCCAAAACTTCAAATGCTCCTCGTAAGCATGGTAACCATCAAACCAACTCAGATCCGGCAATTCGCCGGGTCCACGCTTCTGCAGCGCGCGGTCTGAAAGATCGGAAGAGGAGGGAGAAGACGCTTTCGCGTCGAGGGAGCGGATATACGCTCCCAGGTCCGAATTTACCAGACGGGCGTTCAAATCAAGAGATTGGAATTCTTCCAGCTCCTCCGGTGCTATGACGACGGAGAGGCTGTTGCGGATGGGTTGCGTGTGGTGTCTCTCGAAGCGTTTGGAGAGGTCGCGCGCTTCTTGTGCGGACGACGGCGTGATGCTGTAGACGTGGTGGCCGTCGTAGGAGACTTTTGATTCTCGAGGGGAGAGCTGGTTGGTGTTTTCTTGCAGGAGAGGCGATGCTGTCGCGAGGGCCGCGAGGGAGAACAGAGATTGGAGTCTCATCTTGATGGGAAATCCAGGAATGAGGAAGAAGAAGAGCACCTGGAGTGACTTTCCTCGAAAACAAAGAATCACGAGTTCCAGGAACGAGCAACCGACGCAATCTTAACTTATATCGGATCCCTTCCCATCAAACCACTCTCCCGCAGCACGCTTCTAGCGCTTCCATCCATTTGCCAAGTAAGTGATGATGCTCTCCCCGCCGTGCATGGCGATTGCGACTGATACCATCTTGACCTTACACAAAGAGTAGCAAACAATGTCGGTCGGCTTGGCGGCGAGACTCGATTAGGAAGTTAGGAAAACAGGTACGGCTGGGCGGGGTGCTTGGCTGGCATGGAAGGGAGAGGTCGACGTGCGTTGTTTTTGAGGATTTGTGATAAGAGCTGTCGGTAAGGTAAGGGTGGGAGGTGAGGTTGTGAGGTTGTGAGGTGTGTATTCCGAGGTTATGCGGCGTAGGGGCTGGCTTGAGTTGTGTTGCCTTGATTCATACCTCTATCAAATCAATCTTGGGGGGAGGGGTTTGGCTCCACATTTCGTGGGGAGTTTGGGTGAAAAGGCAAGAGAAGATCGGGCTTGTTGCAAAGAATTGTAACGCAAAATATCTTTTGATTTTGCAACGACATGACGATATAGAAGAAAAGCCAAAACGCCAAATGCCCAAAGCCATCACTCGTAATTACACAAACAAACAAGGCAGGTCTCACACTTGGAAACCCCCACCGCCTAGTACTCCAAAGTAACCTCCTGGCCCTTTACGCGACCGATGACGATCCCAGCCGCGTACTTGGGAATGACCTCGTCGTCGTGCAGCATCTCGAACTCCTCGCTAGCGTCCTTGCCCATGTGCGAGAAGAGCGCCTGAGGGCCGCCGGGGTGCTCGTCGACCCAGTCGGTGACGTTCATGACGACGCCCTTGACCGCGATCCAGAGGTCTTCTTTCTTGTTGTGCTTGGCGACTTCCTCGAGCGTGTACTCGTCGTCGGGCACTTTGAAGTCTTTCAGGCTGTTGGGGGCGGAGACGGTGCCGGGGTCTGAGGAGTCGCCGCTTCGGCCGGATGTGGGCATCACGGGACCGGCGGATTGTTGGCTCTGGGCTGACTGGCGGGGCTCGTCGGAGCCAGAGGCGCCGATGCCGTTTGACCACTCGACAGAGATCTTGCCGGGGGTGTTGGGGTCGATGTGCAGGCTGACTTGACCCAGACGCTGGGCAGCGGTCGATGCGCCGTTGTTGAGAACCTCCTGGAAGAGGTACTTGCTGGCGCTCTCGCCAGCCACACGACCGTAGACAACGCAACCAAGAAGAGAAGAACCACCGAGGCGGTTGGCGCCGTGGACGCCACCAGCAAGCTCACCACAGACGAAGAGGCCGTCAAAGGGCTCGCCGTTGGTGTTGAGACACTGTGCCTGGTCGTTGATCTCAATGCCACCCATGGTGAAGTGCAGCACGGGCTCCATGACGGCGACGTGGAATGTGTCGTCAAGGTTGAAGGGAGCGTTGTGGTAATACTTCTTGCCGTGAGGGTCCTTAGCGCTGCCGTCGGCGTATGAGTTGTAGTCGGTGAAGGTCTGCTGAAGCTCCTTCTCAGTGCAGCCAATGTCCTTGACGAGCTCCTTGCCAGTCATCTTCTTCATCAGACCACGACCGGAGTAGTGGCGAGTGTGGAAGTCGAGAACATTGGATGCCTTGCTGTTGAGAACGAGGCGAATAGGCCAAAGTCCCTTCTCCTTCTCCTTCCAGAGCTTGTCGGAAACGTAATCACGGTGCTCAAGCTCATCGGTGAAGCGCTGACCCTTGGAGTTGAGAAGCAGACCACCCTCACCACGAAGTGCCTCTGCAGCCAGGAACTTGGTCTTAGCAGTAGGGTCCTTCGGGTCGACCAGACCAGTCGGGTGGACCTGTACAGATTCCATGTCGATGCCGTTGGCACCGATGTTCATCAACATCTTGTGGCCATCACCAGTAGCGTGAGCGCCGTTGGTGGTAGAAAGGTCGAAAGTATCAGGCCTGTGCTTCTTCAGGAGCGAGTCATCACCGAAATCAGCAGCATAACCACCAGTCGCGAGAATAACGGGACCATGTGCGACAGTCTCCTCGCCATTGAAGTCGTAAGTCACACCAGTGATGTGGTTGCCATCTCTGTTGACCTTGGTGACCTTGGCCTTCTTAATGAGTTGTACACGTTCAGGCTCCTTCTCTGCCAGCTCTTCGAAACGCTGCATCAGCGCGTATGTGATGGCCATGCCAGGGAATTTTGCATCGTGACCGCGGTGTGTTCGGGGGAAAGAGTGACCACTGGTCGAATGTCAGCATTTGGCATTTCATTATTGATGGGTTGATTGATATCCCATACCCGAGTCGTGATACAAGGGTCAGATCGAGGTTGAACACATCTTGAAGCCATTCAACAGCCGCGGCAGACTTGTATGTGAGGACCTTGATGAGGTCCGGGCGAGCCTTTTCTCTCGCTGACTTGAGGGTGTCGTCGTAGAATTGCTTGACGCTATCGGCGATCTTCTCCTCGACCTGTGTGCGGGTCAAGGCACCGTTGATACCAGAAGTGGCCTTGGTGGAGTTGCCTCCCATGAAGTCTGAGGGAAGTTGTCAGCCATGCATCTTTTATGGGATTGCTGGCTCGTATGGAAGAGCTTACTGTTCTTATCGAGCAATACGACATTGCCACCGGCAAGGTAGATGGTGTGAGCAGCGCTCAAGCCAGAGACTGTTCATTCGCCGTCAGTTTCAATGCATTTTGAAGCGTGGTGTTTCCCAAGAAAGTCACTTACGGCCGGCGCCGACGACAATAACGCGAGGAGGCATGTTTGGGGTATCTCAAGAGCAAAAGTGTATGGAAAAGGGAGATTGGAAAGAAGTCGTGAGGGTAGAGTAGGTACTCGGTCTGGACAGAGGAGAGCGAGACGAGTGGAAATAAGGAATCCGGGCTGGCAACAAGGGCAGAGGGTCGGAAGCTTCGTGGACTGGCGCGGAGGCAAGATGCCGAGGTGGACTGGCTGGTCGGTCGGTGGATTGTGGTCAGCGGAGTCTGTGCGTGCTCTCTCTGGGGTTTCCTATGTGGAGAGAGGGAAATGGTGCACGGTTGATGATGGGGGTGGCGTGGACGGGCAAGACTATGCGAAATGGGGAGTTGAGGAAGATGTTTCGGCGAGCAAGGACAGAGATGTCTTGATATACAAGTATTCATTTCGGCCAAGACTGTACTCTCACACACCAGGTGACGACTCCTGAAGCGTGCAAGTATGGTGTTTGACTGTTTTCTCACCTTTCCACATGGGACCGAGGCGTTCACATGCCAGCGAATAAGCCGAATTGCGGCTCACATGACGGGCTCAGGCTTGGTCACGGGTCGAATGGCTGCCAGGCACTGTCCACTCGAGCCAGTCGCTTTGCGGGGATGCCACAAGAGACAGACTGGATGGCAGCATGTGAAAACCTGGAGACTCGTCTATGCCTCTTCAGGCTAATGATGACCTCGTGTATTCAGGAGTCTTTTTCTCTTGTATCTTCTTACATTCTCACCACTATACCGTGCTGTATGCATCCTCACAAGTGCTTCACTTAACATGTACTAGGCGGTTGAAGCTGCCGGGAAGACCTGCCGTCTCTCGCAAAGCAGAGGCCGAGTCGTCGGAGGTCATTCGCCGAGAAAGCCGATGTCCATGGCCAAATAGCCATCTCCCAAAGTAGTGTGCTTGGTCCGTCGTTTAATCAACGCCACGGTCTTTTGCTTAGGCGTGAAGATGCACCGATGTTCTTACTTGGCCATGTCAAATAGCCGGATCTTCTCGCTTTTGTTTAACTCGGAGGACTTCAATGCCCTTTCACCAGACGCTGTATTGCCCACCTGCAACTTCGGTTAATGGCGTTCGTTCGGATTTGCTTGCACATCTGGAAAAGACCACTCCATATCTCTGGCAAAGGAGAAAAAAAAAAGAAAAAAAAAAGGAGGACAAGTCTCACTCTTCGGCCATAAACATCCCGCCAGCACCGTCATCTGGAGGCCCACATTGGTCTGGACGGGAGGTGTTTCCTCAGCAAAGAGATTGACGCTCTGAAGTCGGTAGAGATGATTCAACAATCTCTCACGGGCTTCAATGCGCCAGGTAGTTGTTTCGTCTTCTCTGCAGAAAAATACGCGGCGGCTGTATCACTCGCCGAGACTTGCAACGGCAGCTTGCATGCCACAGCTAATCATGACTATGCTATCGTATATCTCCTGCCAGAGCACATCGTTGATCCCGTCGCCACGTGTGACTCTCCTCTCTTGGTAGATCGAAGAGGCCTTACGCTTGTTGGTTTGCTGGGAGCCGCTGTGTCTTGCATGGCGGCTGAAGCCAATGATGCCGGCGGCACGGCCATCGCCGTGTTGTCGAACTGGTGAGTGACTGTGGTTATGGATGTTACTATCTGTGGAGGGCCATTGGGGATATAGAGTGTGAGCGTTTGAGAGAGAAGAACAATTTGTACCTTATTGTATGTGCTCAGGAGTGGGCTTTCATGCGGCATCGGAAGAAGAAGCAAATGGAAGAAAGTGCAACAAGCAAGTTCTGACTGCAAAATGTAAGGTAGAAAGGGAATCGTATGCCAGAGAGACTTGATGGAGGCACCTCCGGTCTTTCTTCTTCTTTCCATTTCATGGCATAATGCATAGGCCAAAAGTATTCGCCTATCCCACTTTGACGCCGTATATGATTTTACCACCAGGGTCACTATCACTGAGTTCATACTGCGCACCCTTAGTCCTCTATATAAGGACGAAGATCTGCATAGCAAGAGATAAAGTCGTGTTTGATGAAGTATAGATGATTCGTCAGTATCCAATTCACGTAACGATGCTTAACGCAAAATCTCGCTTCCACCATGAGCCAAATCACGGTTCTCATAGTATATTAACACAACAGCAAGACCGTATCCACGTCAAGCCCATTGACTCAAATCGAAGTCTCGCGATGGTGCAATCTTTCCTCAACGTTCAATCTGCATTCATGGAGTAGGTCGTGCAGGAAGTCGCGGAGCTCTCTTATTATGATGCAGAAAACCGCTATTCAATTGTTATTGGACGATGTTATGTTTGCTGTCATGATTAGAATATGCCTTAGAAGGCGGCCAGGTCGATGATAGAGCGTGCACTGGTTGCTGACGAGTTGAGATGGAATCTTGGGTTGATGAGGGATGGAGAATGTGAGAAGTTTGCGATCATGCGCATTGTTTGAGGCCTTTGTTGATATATGAAGGGCCAACACCTTGGAGTATTGAAGGGGATCTACTATCTGGCTTCACTTTCCAGACATCAGTATGCGGCACATCTTTGAGGTGTCGCTGGCTGCATGGAAAGAACGTGGACTGTATGAGACACGAAGATATACTTTGTGGGGCAATTCACCGCATGCATCTCTTGGATAGGTGTTGTCAACAGGGCCAAAGGGCTAGCCCAAGCGCTTGTAGATCGAGGAAGAGATGGGGGTTGGCACACCCTCGATCAAAGTCGAGGATTCTCATCGTCTCGTTGAGCGAAGAGTCTCATTTCCAAGGCAGAAGATTTCTGAGGAGGATCTTCAACACTGAGCAGGTCTTGCAAAAGATCTTGCCTTGTGTTTCATACGCGTGGTCGATGAACCAACCTCCTGGGGTATAGCCGGTTGATGAAATCGAGATGGACAGAACGGAGATCATGTAGGAATTCTCGATGAAAAGCCACACCCGATTACCAGAGACGACCCTTCAGTGAAGAGTTTGTAATTTTTTCGCCCAACTCCTCTCCAAGGTTGATGCCAGGTAAGTGAAGTCAGCACCGACCAGTGTGAGGCGAGGATGTCCAAGGATAGTAGCACTAGCGCAGTGACTGCATGGGGGCGGCGAACTCGTTTCTGTGCCGTGTGGCCGTGTCCGTGGCCCCTCATGACGATGCTGCTGCCGTCATCCCTGCTTTTGTAAGGTAGCGAGGGTAGCTGTTAGTATTTCCATGACAAGGAACGAGTTGCCTTGGGGAGAGCTCAGGGAACACGAGAGTGAGAAAAGCAGCAAACTCCAAGGCTTCACCGGTTTATGTCTGTCTGTATGACTGACTGACTGACTGAACTGACTTCCTCCTTGCTCCAGCCTCACCAGCCAGCCCAGCCAGCAGCTTCTCTCTCTTGGTGTCAGCTGAAGTGCACACGTCTTTCCTCCTCCACACACCCCTCGAACGCTTTGAACCCCCTCCAAATCCACAACGCCGCCATCCATTACTGTGCGCGCATAAAATCTCGAGTCACCCTCCACCCTCGTACCCTGCCTCGCCTGCCCTACAGCGCGCAGAACACGCCATAACTATCCGCCACCCAGCCCGCGCCATCCTTGCGTAGTCAGCGCTGTCAGTCAGCCCGCACTAGTCGTCACTTTTCCATCAACTTTCTGGAAAACCCTCCGCCGCGCCGCCGACCGTGAGAGCGTAGTAGATTCCGTTAGCGCAGGCGAACCGAATCGAAAGAAAGGGCCTCGTACCAGCAACTATGGCCTACAACCGTGGCTACAACCCCGATGCTCTGCCAGCGTATGTGCCGTTCGTTCTTCTTCTCCTTCACCACTCACATTCACTGCTTCGAATTGCCCCTCCGTTGCCATGGCTGCTCATACTCACAACCGCGTCCACTGGCCACGCGACTCTAGGCTGACTCGTTACTCTCCCTCCAGACACGCCGAACCCGAGCAAGCAGCTCAGTTGATGAATCCCAACAATCGCCATCCAAGCGGCGGCCCTCCTGGTCCTCAGTACAACAAGCCCATGCCTCCTGCGCCGCAGCAAGGCCAGAACATGCGCCCAGACGATCGCTACGGCAGCAGGCCTCCGCCTAGCCAGGGTTTCCAATCCCCAGGCCCTATACCAGGTTCCTACGGTTCTTCTAGCCCTGCGCCTCCACCGCAGCAGAACTGGGACCAGCAAACTCGCTACAACACCACCTACAATGCCAATCCTCAGCCTCCGCCCTCCCGCTACAACAGCCAACCTCAGTACTCGCAAGCTCCACCTCCTCAGCAACGTCCGTCCTTTGCTTCGCCACCTCCGCCTGCAAACTATGGCCAAGGTCCTCCTCCAAGCGGCTCGCATAATCGCCCACCAATTCCCCAACAACAGCGTCCTCCCACCGTCGGCCCTGGACCCCGCGACCAGAACGATCGCGATGGTCTCTGGTCGCTCTTCGTGCAGGTAGACAAAGACCGCTCCGGCCAGCTCTCCGAACACGAACTCCGCCGCGCACTCGTCAATGGCGACTATACCGCTTTCGACCCGCACACTGTAAAGATGATGATCCGCATGTTCGACGCCGACCGCAGCGGAACAGTCAACTTCGACGAATTCTGCGGCTTATGGGGCTTCCTTTCAGCATGGAGAGGGCTATTCGATCGCTTCGACACGGATAGAAGTGGAAACATTTCTCTGCAAGAGTTCACGGATGCGCTTGTGGCATTTGGATACCGTTTGAGTCCGCAGTTTGTACAGCTGCTGTTCAACACGTACGCGAAGAATACTAGAGGACGGGGTGATGATGCTGCTGGAAGGGAAAAGGGACTCAGTTTCGACTTGTTCGTGCAGGCTTGCATTAGTCTGAAGCGCATGACGGATGTCTTCAAGCGGTACGACGACGATCGGGACGGATACATTACTTTGAGCTTGTAAGTGATCATCCATGAGACTCAAAGATTGAATGACTTGCTAACCTAACAATTTCACAGCGAGGAATTCCTAACAGGTGCGCAAAGCCTCTTCCTCTTCAACTCGATCTCGTCAACGACGGATACGGGCCTCTACTGAGAAACCAAACGAGGGGGAAAACACCTATTATCACGAAGCGCTGAAAGACTGACACTGCCCGAAGAAATTCTGCGCCAGAAAGACTAGCCTTAGCCAGGTGGAACAAGCAATCGCCATTGCCATTGAACCATCGAAATTGGAAATCGGAAAAATATGGCACGTAGGAGCGATTTGAGAACGCATGCGACTCTCAGCACGGCGCATACGAGTCCTACGAGCATTGGCACATTTCAAAAGGCATCGATCAAACAACCAACCAGCCCCTCCATCGGGCGGGCTTTCGGCAAACAAGCACCATGCATTCGAAGAGGTCCAGCTTATCTAGGTTCTTGGGCTCATGAAGCCCGTGAAGAAACAAAACGGCTGCCTAGGCTTCCTGAAGCAGTTCGCGGCTCGAAGTTCGCAGTGCGAAGGGGCAGAGAAGACGCACACACAGAGAGAGGATGTATGACGGGAAGACGCAAAAGGAGATACCCACGGAATGGACCTGAAGTTTTTGATTTTGTTTGATTGGATGAGCTCAAACTGCATTGTTTGAGCTAGCATTATAGAAGTATAGAGATAGAGAGAGAGAGTGAGAGAGGGAGAGAGGGAGAGAGAGAATTCACGATTTTTGGAAGCTGAATCATGATACCGATTCGATGTGACGTGAAGCCATCTACGATTTCGGCAGAAAATCCAAAAAGCCGGGTCGGAAAAGCCCAGGCATCTTACAGTAGTATAGCGGTACTAGCGGTATAGGTATCAAAAAAAAAAAAAAACCAAATCGGAAACAGCAAAGAAAAGCCGAAAAGACAAGAAAAACAGAACGAACCACCCGAGAAAAGAAAACCAGAAACCCCAAAACCCCAAAGATTCCATAATATACGAACAACATCAATCAACCATCACCCCAACCCCCGACCCCCCATCGACCCTCCTCAAAAACTCCCTCACGCGCCCAACATCCCCCTCATCAAACTCCCCTCCGCCCATCCCTCCCGCCCTCTCGCTCTCAATAGCAGCCAGCAAATTCGGCAGCGCCTCTTCCACCTTCTCCTCCGGCACGTGCGTGCACAGGCTCACGACGCGGCGGTACAAAGCTTCCAGTTCACTGGAGCGGCTGCGCAGGTCGTTTGCTTGGGTTTGCAGGTGGGCGTTGTTGGATTTGTAGGCGGTGATTTGGGCGAGGAGAGTTGAGGGGTCGGGGAGGGTTGTGGGAGATGTGGGGACGGTGGAGTTGAGGGCAGAGAGGGCGGTGGGGAGGATGGCGGTGTCGGCGCTGCCGAGGGAGAGGGTGTTGGCGTTTGTTTGCAGGTTGTGGAGGGTTTGGGGGGAGGCGGAGGCGCGTTTCTCCGCCAGGATGCGGCGGAGGTTGGCGATTTTGGCTTGTTTCTCGGTGCGCTGTTTGATTCGTGCCTGGGCTTCTTGGAGCCGGTCGAGTTCGGCTTTTTGCGTGGAGCTGAAGTCGCGGATTTGGGCGTTGAGGAGGTCGATTTGCTCGGTGCGTTGGCGGAGGAGGTCTTTGTGAGATGTGAGGTTTTGGGTGAGGAGTGAGGTGAGCGCTGGGAGGATGGTCAGTTTTCTTTGTTTAGTTGTCGGAGAGTGGGAATTTTGGAGGAGCGTACATGAAACTACGTCTTGGCTTAGGTCTTCTGCCTGACTTGAAGGTACAGGAGCGTCTTCGTTTACTTCGCCTTCCGCTTGTGAAGGAGGAGCTTGTTGAGTGCTCTGTTGTGACGCAACACCGTTCGACAGAAGACTCTCGCCAGATTCAGAGCCGATGCCAAAATCTTTTGCGCTGACGCCCTTGTTGTTCGCCAGACCCGGATCGGCGTGGATCTCAAGCAGTTGCTGAATGATGCTTCGGTTTCCAATTCGAGCTACTAGGTTCAGAGCCGTGTTGCCAGCCTTGTCTTTGGCGTTAACAATATGAGACAAGAATCGCACCAGGCTTACAGCACCCTTAGAGCCATTTAGGGTTGGAGCATCGCCTGACTCTTGACTCAAATCATCACCGTTGGCTTGTTGCGAGGCCATGTTAGCTACCGCTGCAGCAGCCGAGGTGGCGGATGTGTTTTTGGAGTTTGGTTGTGTTCCAACTCGAACCAGAAATTCCAGAAGAGCCTCGAGATAGTACTTGCTGCTAGGCGCTCTTCCTTTGATGCCAGATGACACAGCAATGTGGTGTAGAATGGTGCGACCTTGGATATCTCGGACCTCGATCAAAGGACTTAACAACTCAAGCAAATCAGGAAAGCACGAATGCTCCCAGCAATTGTTTACAATGACTGCCGATATCAGGGGACTTTGACCTGCGGCATTTCCGCGCCAGATATTGGCGCCTTTGCGCAACAGTAATGTCAATAATGGTACCTTAGCCAGGGTAGCTGCCCAGTGGAGAGCGCTATTTGATGAGTGGTCCAAAGGCATGTTGAATTCTTCTCCAGAAAGTTGCAAGATAGCAGGATGTGTGCTATAGTCCGTTCGGCCTGCGTCCGCAAATAAATCCAGAATCAAGTTCAACTTCTCAGTATCCTTATCAGTACTCGGTGGCGGTAGAGGAGGCATCGCAGTATCGCTTGAAGCGTTCGCAAACTCTTGCGATAAGGTTGTCTCGTACATGAAGCTTTCGCTGGGTTCCGTCGGTGTCATAGATCTCATGGAAGTGTCCAGAGGTAGTGCTGGAGGTCCCATACCATCCTGACTATCCATTCGTTTCCGTTTCCTGGGTGGCTCGTGGGTGCCGTTCGCTTGTGTCCCATATGTAGAATCATATTTGCTGTCATTGTCGAAGCTTTGGGAGTTCATGCTCTGCTGGCTGCCACCAAGAAACCCTTCTTGTTGCGATGAATGTCTGCTAGCTTGCCTCTGTCCGCTGCCCGGTCTCGGAACAGGAGAATTCAACCTTGCAGCCTTATTCATGGCTGCGAGCGCGACAGACGTTGAAGGAGAGATGTTGGAGAAGAAAGTTCCGTTGGTGGATGGTCCACGATTCGACGCAGGATCCAGATGGTTGTTGTAGAAGCGTTTTCGGTTGGCAGCCATTGCCTGTTCTTTGGTAGGTGTTTCTTGACCTTGGCCACCGGAACCGTCGGCCGTAACATCGTAGTCCAGTAAAGGCCTCAACAGCTCCTCTACGGCGTACTGGCGACAGAATTCCCGTCCTCTTTTGTAGCTGATCCATGTGCCCTGATACTTTCCATATCCACCCTGGACCTTTTCATGCTCGCCAGTGAGGATTTCCTTTTCCAGAACTTTGGTGCGCTTTCCCTTGTCGACTCCAGCAACCTTTAAGATCTGAGTAGCGTTGAGCCAGCCATCGCTACGACGGCGCATACAGGCGACACCTTGGACTTCCATTTCGTAGACATGTACTCCGGAATAGACGGCCTGCAAGAGCATTGATTAGCAACGATCATCGAATGCGCCATGGTGCTTCCTTCTACCAACCGTATATATTTGAGGTTTTCCATTGGGATTCCGACTACCTCCATGGCCGTCGCCGAAACTCCTCGCATAGCCTGGGTTGGAGATTGGGCCGTTGGGAAAGCTCTGGCTGTAGGTATGTTGCGAGGGAGGTTGCGCATGAGGGTGCGCATGCGGGCTGCCTTCATAAGGCATGTTGAAGCTCTGGGAGAAGCCGGTCGGCATGCCATGGGAAGGCGCATGAGAGTGATTGCGCTGCGGCGAGGCTTGAGGAGGCACGAAAGACTGTTGCGGGGTCATGACGGCGAGGTTGGCCATGCGGCGGCCGGGCGCAGGTGGGCGGAGTTTGAGAGGGAGTATGCGACGCAAGGAGATGTCATGCGCTGCTGGTGCTGTTGCTATAGTGCTATACTGCTTGGGGTTGTCTGCGTATGGGAGAGGTCGGTGCGTCGGATTTGATGGCGCGAAACGAACGACGCGTAGACGCGTTTGGGATTGGAGATGAGAGACGAGATGTGCTCACTTGCTTGCGCTACTTGGGGGAAGCGATCCAACGCCTCGGGCCGAGACGGCGGGCTGTGTCTTACTTGCCGACGCATGGGCTGTCCTGATGGAGTAAGTTAGTGAGTTCAAGATATCCACAGCTATGTCAAGCTGCATACACAACCGACTTTATTGATACCGCTCTACGGCATCGCCTCATTCGAAAGGCTACAGTCGGAAGTTCATGCCACCCCGACTGCTGCCACTGCCGTCTGCTACCCTCAGGCAATGGCATCTACCGGCATGCTCACCATCGTGGACATCTCCTTTGCCGATCTTGGCTAAGAACAACACTTTCAAATATGCCAGATCCACCTTTCGATGCAACAGCAGCGCACTCTCGCCGAAAGAGAAACATGATCCTCAGGCGCAGAGTTCCATCGAGTTTCATCGCACTGCCAGCCGACACGTGCTTCGCGCCATCTTGAGAGAGTGCACCTATTTTCCGGATCGCTTTGCGGCAGAATGGATACGTGGGCATGCGCTTTCGAGCTATCGCACCTACGAAACCCGCATCTGGAAGAATCACAATGATCCCGCATTCATGAAAAGGCTGGAGATTGTGCGTAGGAAGAGCCGGCAGGCCATGTATCAGCTCCAGCGCGCGAACGAGGGGGACAGGAGGATGCTGGTGAAAGCAATTTCCATGGCATACGGGAGGATAGGCAAGCGGAGAAGACAGCTCATGGCTCCGCTTCTTCCAGTCGAACAACGCGAACAATATCTGAAAGGATCTGAGGGAAGCGAGGAAGGACTCCTCGACCAGCCACATACCGAGACGCCAGCAACTGGAGCAGATGCCCAAAAAAGGACAGGGCTTCACCAGAAACCTTCGAAAGGCCGCCCGAGCGACACTGTAAAGGATCAAGTAAAAGAAGCCGTGGACAACCTACCAAGACCACTCTGTGCCTTGGTCCAGAGCCAGACTGCAGCATCTCCGCCCACCGTGGCAAGGCGCAACCTCCGCCGTTTGGGAACCGAGATACCGGAGCTGAATTCCTGGCACAAGCCAATGCCTCAAGTACGGATCAAGAACAAGCTCAAGCAATGGTACGCGAATGTCCTGTCAACAGTACAGCCGCCGCTCCCAGATGCAGAATGGCGCAGCCTTCGCGACCTTGCTCTTCGTAAGAAGGAAGTCAAGCTACCAATACGCCGACGTAAGCAGCTTGCGACTCCGCCTTCAATGCTAGAGATGGTGGTTATGCGCGGCAAGCTACCCGCCGACTTGTTTCGCAAAGACCATGCTCACAAGATCACACCACGCTATATGCAGAGAATCTGGGCAACTGTCTTCTCGCAATGTCCACTCATGGAGTACGATTCTCAAGCTGAAAAGTGGACTTTCACTTGGGGAAATCACGTTCTGAACGATCGCCGTACTGGGGACAGCGTTGACACCGAAACCGCAACAGACCAAACTCCACTTACACAAAAGATTCTTCCGAAGGACGACCCTACGATCCAGGATCCCCAATGATAGGCTCATATGCGTTTCATTGAATTACCTCCCGCCCACGGCACCGAGAGCATTGCGCCTGTTGTATTCTTTATATCGCCCATGTCAACCGACCAAGCACAGGCACGCAAACAAAAGCGGCTAGATTCCGCGGACTCTTCACAGCCAATCATCGCGGTCGACTAAACTCCTTCGCGCCGCCTGACCTCACCAAAGAAGGTCGAATCCGACGATTCTGTGACAAAACGCCCCACTATTCCCCAAACCTACGCCCTTCCAGTACAACAGGATAATATATAAAGCTTGCTGGGTGATCTTCTCTCTTGACCCAAAAGTACACAATCCTCTCCAACCTTCGACAATTGGAACAGGCAGATATCGAATCAATACACAACACAACATGGCCGACCAACCCATCATAAGCCATGCGACCAAGGAAGATGTCAAAGAGATCCTGGCCATGATCCGCGAGCTGGCCGAGTACGAACACGAGCTTGAATCCGTCGAAGCAACCGAGGAATCCCTCATTCGCACCCTCTCCCTCGCTCCTTCAGCCACAACAACTCACACAAATCCCGGCCACGCCAAATGCCTGATCCTGCGACTCCCCTCCGAACCCTCAAACCCCAGCGACAAATCCCAAGCAGTCGCCGGAATGGCATTATACTTCCACAACTACAGCACATGGAACGGCAAACAAGGCATTTACCTCGAGGACTTGTTCGTACGGCCGCAATATAGAAAGAGAGGGTACGGGAAGATCTTGATACAGGCGCTGGCTAGAGAGAATTTGCTGCAAGACGGTGGAAGGTTGGAGTGGAGCTGTTTGGACTGGAACGAGCCTAGTTTGCAGTTCTACCGCTCCTTGGGTGCTGTTGAGATGAAGGGTTGGACCAAGTTGAGGGTTGATGGCGAGGCTTTGAAGAAGTTGGCAAACGCTGATCTGCCGCCAATCTCGGGCCAGGCGCCGCGGTGATTGAGGTATATTAGGAAGCATACATCAATTCGAGGTGCCTGCACTGCGATGATGCTGTAAGTCCAATTCTACAATTACGTGTATACATTACCTTGTAATTCTGTGCCCGGTGCAATAATTGCTCTGACATAGATCGTTGCTGCAATACCCTTGCCCCGTTCCTCTGCAAGTTTTCCGATCTATTGCCATCTTGACAAGCAAATACCATCGACCTTGACCATGCCGAAACTGGACAGTACGAGGGACATGATGTGATAACCGGCCCGCTTCCAAATTACCTCACGGTTGAGCGACCTGCAGCTTTTGTATATGCAAAGACGTGTTCTACATCACAAAAAGACTCGTATCAAGACCATACACACCAAGCACCAATCCCAAACCTCAATCCCAAGCCCCAAACCCCCAGAACGCCAGCCAACGACCACACCACCACGTCTCCAACACTGTCCGCCCGCCAAAGCACCCATCCCCAAACCCACCTAGCGCCCATAAGCCTCCCTGACAAACTCCCCCCACCCCCTCTCCAACACCTCCACATCAGCACTAACCCCACCCCAACCCGTTCCCACGCTCCTCTCCCCCTCAAATTCCACGGGCTCGGGGAACAAATTGAAAAACCTCCCCCTCACCCGCCCCTGCCCAGAAAACAAAATCTCACCATAACAGCCCCGTCCAAAAGATAGCCTGCCCGATTCAAGGTCGCGAGCCCGCCAGCCAAAAGAGATCGGGACGTTGGGACCGGGGTAAGGGTCTGCGATTAGGAGGAGGCCGGATTTTGGAGGGAGAGTGAAGGTGCCCCATGTTTTGGTGGAGGTGGGGTCGTGGGTGAGGTGGAGGTGGAGGGTTTGGGGGAGCTGGGCGCTAGAGATGGTGTAGGTGCCGGTTATGTTGTGGGGATTTGGGGTGTTAGGTGTGTTTGGGGTTTGAGGGGTTTCTTGCTTGATTTTTGGGGTATCCTTGGTTGGTGACTTGGGAGTGGTGGTGGGTGGCTCTTTCTTGATTTTGGGACCGGGTTTGGGGTTTGGTGTTTGTGGTGGTGCCTTTTGGGGGCTTTCTCGCGGGGTTCGGGGGGTTTGACTCTCTGTTCTGGTCGCGGCTTGTATGTCTGGACTATGCATAGAGGCGTTGTGTTTCAATGGAGACTGGCGGTTGGTTGCTTTGACAGGAGTGGATTGCTGTTGCTTGCTCTTTTTGCTGAAAGCATCCGCAGAATCGTGATCAATCGAAACCTCCACATCACCAATCTTCATCGTAACCCTCGTCTTCTTGCCAGCTGGACTTCCTTCTCCCGAATCTTCACCATTCTGTTTACGCTTCTTACTCGCAGCAGTACTCTCGCCCGTCTCGACTCCCTTCAGAGCCTTACGAACATTAGCAGCGAACTCCTTCTTCATCTGCTCCTCCATATCAGCAACATGAGGAGGCACGACCAATCTCTTCTGATTCAGAGCTTGCTGCAGGCGCACTTTGGCCGTGTTCTTGTTCTTCGAGCGCTGGAGACCATATTGGATGAGTTGTGCTTCGTACCAGTGGGCTACTTAGTCTTTAGGCGCTTTGCCGTCGAGGAGAGTCTTGAGTTCGGTTGGAGATGCGCGAGGATGACGTTTGAGGAGGCCGCCGACGTCGACTAGGAGGATGCCGTTGTAAATGAATTCGCCTCGGAGTACTGGGGGAGTGTTGATGTCCATGGTGGTGGATAGGTAGCTTGGGATGGCTTGTCGGGAGTTGTTTGGAGTTGGAGATAATGCTCTGGAGGATTTGATGGTTCTTCCTCAAAACCTTCGTGCTGGATCGTTGTAAATTTGTCCAATGTTGTCGAGTCACTTGGACCAGACGACGAAGCGGTTTTGTAAATCTGTCTCGCGTGGTTACCCTAACAGATGGTGTAGGTGGTGGGCGAACTCAAGCTGCAGCTTGAATTTAGCAAGCGCCCACACCACAAATAAATGCGTTCACAATATTCACACTTCCAGACCGCGACTCCAATCACACATTGACTTCGCGGGGTTCTTGTGAAATCCAGGTCGGCAAGCCTGCAGAAGTGCAGCTACAAGTCTGGTCCTGTTGGATCTCTCGAGACTGTCAGCTCCGTTACCCTGAAGCCAATGGCCAGCAGGCGTCCAGTTCACTGTAAAGATTTCGTGTATCGAAGATACTTTATGTTGCAACAAATAGAGACTTGACATGCCAGCGACCGATGTGAACATTCGTATACGTTTCTTGTACATTAAAGTGAATATTTCACCCTACAACTTCGAGTCTCTCTCTTTGGCCACTTCAATGACCAATTTGCCAAACTGCTTGCCGGCCTTCATGTCTTCAAATAGCGAATCAATACCCTCAAGGTTGTCAAGCCCACCGCCCACTGATCTGGACACGACTGGCTTCAAATTCTTCTCCTGGACGAATTTGACCATGTCGGCGAACTCCTTGCGTGAGCCCATTGTCGATCCGCGCACTTCAATGTTCTTGAGAACTGCGGCCATTTGGAAGGGCATGGTTGGAGAGGTGGTCATGCCGTAGACTGTGATGACACCGCCAGGCTAGATGAGAGTTAGTCAACTGTAGTGGGCTGGAAAGATAGTAAGTATTGACTTACTCTGAGAAGCTTCGCACCCTTCTCTACAACATCTCCACCAGCGCCATCGATGATCGCATCAAGGTGCTTACGCTCTTTAGGGAGCATCTCTCTGAGAGTCTTGTCCCATCCCTTCTCTTTGTAGTTGATACCGCCTTTTGCTCCCATCGATTTGGCTTTGTCAATTTTGTCCTGACTGCCAGAAGAAACATAGACGTTGGCACCAGCTGCAACGGCGAACAGAAGAGCCATGATAGCCACGCCACCACCAATGCCTGTGATCAGGATGTTTCTTCCTGGCTTCGCGTTGCCACTCTTGACCATAGTCGCTCTCCATGCAGTCAAACCAGTCAGAGGCAATGCTGCGGCCTCGACAGATGAGAGGTGTGTCGGTGCATCTTCCAGCTCGCCAGCATCAATCGTGACAGTCTCCCCAAGAGTGCCAAGAGGGTTCATCTTGGTACCACCTAGAATCGCATAGCCCTTGGGACTTTCTGGACCTTCAGGATCATCTCTCCATCCACTGCCAGGGTTCAAGATCACACGCTTGCCCTGCCATTTCTTTGCCGCAGGCGAGGAGCCTGTGGATGTGACAATGCCGGCGCCATCGGCCAGGAGTGGTACGCCGAAAGTCGTGCCTGGGTAGAGATGCTGGCGGAGGAAGAGGTCGCGGTGGTTGAGGGCTGCGGCTGTGATTTTCACGACTACTTCGTTGTCTTTGGGTGCATTGTCGGGGATATTGATGTGTTCGAGAGGGTAGTAGACTTTGCCGGGCTTGCCGTCTATTTTGCGGATGGAGATTGCTTTGACCATTTTGTTTGCTGTTTGGTGATTGCAAGTTCAACGGGAATCTCGTGGGTCATAAAACAAGATGATCCCCAAGGTTGTCGCTTATAAACATTATACCGAATCGACGTCACAGCCGAGGTGTTTCACAGACCACGACAAATCCACTCTTTCTGGGGAAAGCGGGGCCAACGGCAGGGTTCAAGGAGGTATGAGTCCCTCCACCTTCCTCAGGCCCGATCTTGTGACATTCGAAAGACTATAACATGTGCTTAATTGTTGTTGGATTGAACAGTTGTCGAGAGCAGCTATCAGCAGCTCGCAGAGTATCTTACACTGTGTCCTCAATGGTCTAACACTCACACTGGAAAGGAACAAAAAAGTCGCAATGAAGAAACGCTCTATCTTTCCTGTTGTAGCACCGAGGCTTCTTTCTACAGCAGCCTCCCATCCGAATGTCGATGTCATGTTGTCTCCTTCGTCATGGCCCAAATATCCACTCAGGACTCAACAGCGGTCTTCTCAAAAGCTTCGGTCCTGGGTGAGCTGCTTCAACAAGCGAATCATCAGCTCATCCTCGCCACTGTGCCATTCGCAGAAGGATGGAATTTGGAGCAAGGGTTTGAGCCTCAAACTCAACAGAGTATAGGCGAAGTCTGCAAGTTGTTTGTCGCCCCCAAACTCGGACTTCACAGCCTGGATGAAGTTGGCAGCCTCCTCCATGTTATGCTCTCCATAGACGATGGATCTGAGCTTGCCCCACGCCTGCGTGCTGAGTAATGGTTCAAGGTATTTGTCGGCCGCTTTGCGCACAGAAAGCCAGTAGCGCCATGATTCGTCGTCTCGTGCCATTGGAAGACAGTAGATATGGCGGAGAACCGCCTCGGCGGCTGCTGGCTCATCTTCGTCCAGTTCGATCAAAGGTTTATCGCGCTCCTTTCAAAGTTGTCGTTGTTAGCAAATTCTCAGAACATTTCTGGTCGTACATACCGCGAAACGGCTGTCAGGCCCGCACATCATATCGAAATATTTGTTCTTGGTACAGATGATCGTCTTGTGGACTCTGATGGTCGTGCGATCGGTGAGCTGGAGGGTGAGATCGGAGAATCTCTCCTGGTCGTAGAGAATGGATACACCCATACTGGCTGCTGCTGTCAGTTGGTTTGTTATTTTCGGTGTGGAGGGATGGATATCAAGCATTTTATCCTGTAGCTTTGTATGAGAACAGATACCTTCGTGAATCACGCTGCTCCGTGAATCATGCATCAGGCACGACGCGCCTTCTGTTTGTGAACGATATGTCGGGCAAATGACTGAAAGGGAGCAAGCAGGCTGCCGATTGGAATGATTGGCAAAAGATTGCACGAAAGAACACAATGAGCAAAATGATGTCTGACTTTCAGAAGTCGGATTGTAAGCTGGCCAGTATTTTGCAACATATCTCGGAAAACCAGTATACATTTCTTGCAACCTATTCAACTACCTCTAAGCTTGCACAAACCCACCCCGAAAAGAAAAGAGTCATAAGTATCAGAAATAGTATAAACAAGAACAGCAAACATTATTTCATGTCCTTGCATTCGTAGCTTAGGGTTGATGTCAGTCTTACGCTCGGTCTAGTGTGCGACACGAAGCAAGATCTTGGAACGAAAACGCATTTTGTAAGTATCCACGTATCCGAACAGCAAACTGCTTCGTCCTTCAAGACTTCATCGCCCAGCCTCCAAACAATGGCCCTTCAGAACTAACAAAAGAGATAAAAGAAAAAGCTCGCAACCATATAATCAACGACCAGGCTATCCTTAAGTCGTGGCCGAGTCTTCGAGCCACAGATACTTCGTACCAGTGACTTGCATTTGCTCGTTGAGCTGCAAACGGCTTGGCTAGAGTATAGTATGTAGAGGCCTGTGAATGTAACTTCCCGAGTTGACTGCAAAATGCGTTTGCGGCCAATTAGATGAATTACTTCATTTAGGTGTCCAGAGATGTTGGCTTTCGCGCTTTGTTCTGTTATAGGTTGACGGGCATACTGGGCACTTCTCTGATATGGGCTTGCTTCCAGGCGGTTCAGAATCCTTGAAAATCAAATCGGTGTGATGAGGGCAAAGGTAATGCTGCTTCTTGACCAAAGCTGCAGCACCCTTGATCTCGTCGAGGTGTGACCACAAAAGTCCCTTGTCGGCATCTAGCAAAGCACGGTATCTCTCATTGTCGAGAAGTTTGTCGAGTTTGTTTTTACGGAGGCTCTCCGCAAGCTTCGCTGTTCCCCTAATATGGCTCATGTCGCTCTTAATGACATTGATGATATCGAAGATAACATCCCCATCTGTTTGTAGCTGGGCGACTCCGCGAAAGCGTTTTTGGGCCTCTTTGCTGAGCTGTGGCTCAAGATACTTGTCCGCGGTTACCACGAGCTTGGACCAATACTGCCACGAACGCTTGTCCGCTGGCTGGAGAGTGCAGCCGTAGATCTTGCGCAGGACTTCTTCAAGAGCATCTGCATCATCCTCTTTGAGCAGAATCGTCTTTTGAGAGCTCTCCTGATACAGTGGTTAGCATAATCTGTCTTTAGTAGAGTCTAGAGTTGCTTTTTTAAAATACCGCAAATTTGCTGTCTTTGCCACAGAGGCGACGAAAGGGTTCGTTGTTCTTGCAGATGACCATCTTGTGAACCTTGATCTCACGATCGTCGCTCAGCTTGAGCGTGAGATCCGAGTAATCCGAGTCGTTGTACCAGCTGCATCGTGTGTCAATGTCATGCTCTGAACATGGGAGGATGTTGGTATTACGAACCCAGAGGTCGCCATTGTTTTGATCGGCCACGATGTGGAGGCTTGTCCGCTGAGAGTGATTGAAAAATAGGCGTATCAGTTATTGTTAGTCGAGGGAGTGTCGTTGTAGGCGAGTGCAAGGGCGGCGAGAGAGGTTGAAATATTGCGGGCACATACACTGCTTTTGCATGTGAAAACATCTAAGGCCAGTGAAGCTTGACAACAATGACATGTGATCTATGAGTACAGTTCATTGCCAGTCCATCTCACAGAATAGATTATGTCGCCCTCAATGCGAATCTGTCATTGTCACAGGTGCCATTAATGTGCAATGTGACCCGTCGCCTCATGGCCCAGGCCTCAAGCCTCTCGCTGCCGCCCACATGTTTCATTTTCACTTGGACTGCTGGGCAACCGAATGAGAGCTTGTAGACCCAGGTCAATACACTATGTTTGCACTGTGTATCTCATTCAGGATGGTTGCCACGAAGAAACATGAGGCTGGAGCGGGAGTGAGGAGTGAAGTCAAGGACGACCAGGGGCAGACTCTGTCACGCTGTACAATTTAGCACTCCCGTTTTCCTCTCTCTTCACGACCATATTGATTCTTTAGCGCCCCCAAAAACACGTTTGTGAACATTGAACCAAATGTGTGCATGTCCTTGATCTAAACTTCTGTTGAAAGACAAATGCAAAATTTCCTGGAATGCTCAGCATAATGATCCAGTCAGCACGACCTAAAGACAGCACAATCTGCCAATTTCAAAATGAACGGCGACTCCGATGAATCTGAATACGTCGACGACGGCGAGCATCTTTTAAGCGAGCCCGATGCCAGAAGGAAATCGTCAAAAGCAAAGATCAAAAACTCTCGCGTGAAGAATGAGCCTTCTCGCGAAACGCCCGCAACTTCTGAAAGGTCGCCAAATGAAGCCCGCCGGAAACGCGATGGCATTGCGAAACCTAAAACGGCTGTACTCCGTGCATATCGCGATTTGCTGAACGCAGAAATCGCGGAGGTGTTCGATCCGGCTCTAGACGACAGCTCTGATGGTCTTGCGCCATCGCAAATCGGCGCCTCTGTTTGGACGTCTGAGGAAAAGCACAGATTCTTCACAGCATTATCCTCTTTTGGCCCCGGGAACCTGCCATGTATCTCTCGAGTGGTTGGAACGAAATCAGAATTTGAAGTCAAGGCGTACGTTTTGCTGCTTCAACAAGGCGCGAGAGAGCTCGATGAAAAGGGCAAGGCAAGGGAGAAATTTCATTTGTCAGACGTCCCCGCTGCGGCGGAGATCAGTGAAGAATGCCTCGATGTCGAGGAGGCATGTGTGGCGGAACTCGACAGGAGGGTCAACGAGCAGGAAATGGCTGGGGAAAAGGAGCGGTGGGGCGAGGAGAACTGGCTTATCGACGAAGATGTGGCAGCCGCTATTGAAGCAGCATCCGTAGATGCAGGCGGCAAGCTGATCAAGCCAGAGAACTCTGGAGATGATGAAGCTGTCGATCCTGATACAGCTCACCACGATGCGAGCGACGCGCCACATGGCAGCACTTCACCCTCGATATCCTTTGATCTGCTTCTGAACCCATCAGCATTCTTGCAGCTCTCTCGATCTATCTTCATGAATTCGAAGAACCCGGAACTGGACTGGCGTACCGTCGCTGAGGACGATGACACTTCATCCTCACCGAGTATGCGTCGGACCGCCTTTGAAGACTTCTACAATCTTACCGTCTCAGTTACTCGGCGCCTAGTCCAGGCCTCTATATTTCAGGCCCTCTCACGCCTAAGATCCTCTTCCGACAAGCGTTACATCGCTGCAGTCAGTAAACATGACGTTGAAGCAGCGCGAGAGATAGCGGGACCAAAGATGGAAGGCAGACAGTACTGGGCAGGTGTCGTCAGAAGATCTGGTATTGAAGTCTATTGCGACTCTAGAAAGATTCGCGGCGATGACGGAAGGAAGGGAACAAAGATCGGGTATCGCCTCACCCAAGGCGAAGTTGAAGCAGCGCTCGGGGTCAACGCTCAGAATGGTGATGGTAATGCGTCCGTTGCGATCGACTCTGAGGGAAGCGATGACAGTGTCCGCGACTCCGACAGCGACGCATACACGGTCGCTAGCTCGTCAGACGCTGAAGGCGATGAACAGTCAGACGCAGAGCCCGAAGAGGCAGCTACCTCAAGAGGCCGCACCAAAACTCAATCCGAAAGCCATAAGCGACCTCTTAGTCCGACAAGTTTCGACCGAGCTGAGAGAAAATATCTGGAAAGGCTCGATCGCATCAATAGCACAAGTGTGGAGAACAATCTGCGAGCCGTGCTCGGTCTGGAGTCGTTACCTGAAGCATCATCTTCTAGGCCCATGTTCAATCACAAAAGGTCTATCGTCGAAAGTGGGACGCCAGACTGGCGGGAGATGGTGCAATACGAGGCGCCATGGGAACAGCCGCAGGGACATCCGACCAGGAGCGATTTTGAGCTGATGGATGCCACAGGTGCAAGGCGACGCAAGCGTCGAAGGGTGGAGTCTAAAGCGACGTCGAGCCCTAGTACGGAGGATCCTATGGAAGTCTCAGAAGACGATGGCAGTCAGCAGTTGTCTGATGAGGAAGTCAATCAATACACTGCAGAAGAAGACAATGGAGGAAATGAAGTAGAGAATAATGACAGGAGTGGCAATGAGGCTGCAGAGGACGATGTGGATTCCGTAGAGTCAGACGAAGAGTAAACATTGCCTATACTACACAAATAGCACTAATCAAACACCATCAGCTCCCCACCCAGTCGGCTCCTCACTCATCTCAAACTCAATCCTCTCCGCCCCAACAATCTCCCCATGCGTCAAAACGGGCCTCCTCACTTCCCTCCTATCAACCCTCAGCGCCTTAACAAAAGGCTTCGTCGGCGCTCCAGGAGCGCTGAAAACCACCTTTCTCTCCTCCCCACCAACGCCACCACTCGCCGCTCCAGCCGGAAATCTAATAGTTACTTTCTCGAAAAACGGCGCTCCGACAACATATTCATCACTCGCCGGATTAAGCGGATAGAAACCCAGCGCCGAAAAGATAAACCACGCGCTCATTTGGCCTAGATCTTCGTTCCCGCTGAGGCCGGATGCCGTGGCATTGTAATTCTGCGCTGCGATGGTGCGGGTCAGATTTTGCGTTGACGAAGGATAGCCGATTGCTGCGTAGAGGTAGGGAGAGTGGTGTGAGGGCTCGTTGGAGTGGTCGTTCTGGCCCGAGGAGAAATACTCGTCAAGTTTGGCTTTGAGTTTCGCCGCGCTGCCAAAGAGAGACACGAGACCTTGCGGGTCATGGGGCACCGCAAAGGTGTAGATCCAGGCGTCGCCTTCCGTCCAGCCTTGAGAGGGATCTGCCCAGGAGCCGTTGGCATTGCGGGCTTGCATGAAAGTTGTGTTGGGGTTGAAGATGTTGCGGTAGGATTTGCTTCGGGCGAGGAGGTGGGAGGCTGTTTCGTGATCGCCGGCATAGGTGGCGACGATGGAGGCGGCATAGTCGTCGAAGGCGTAATCGAGGGTTCGAGAGCCGGATTCGGCCCATTGGTCGTTGGGCACGTAGCCTAGGGTTTTGTATGCTGTGAGGCCGGCGCGGGCTTCGTCTGGCGTGTAAGGTTCGCGGTCGTAGTATAGGAGTTCTGTGTCGTTGAGGGGCGGTTCGTAGGCGTTCTTTTTGACGGCTTCCCATGCTTTCGGGATGTCGAAGTCGGTGAAGTTGCGTTTGAGGGCGTTTGCGAGAACGGCATCGACGTGTGTTCCAATCATGATGTTGGTTTCGACGATGTTGGCCCACATGGGAAGTCGGCCTGACCAGTCATATATTCGGAGAAGGGAACGCATCATGCTGTTGACTCGTTCTGGCGCGAAGAAAGTCAGCAGGCTGTGTTCTGCGCGGAAAGTATCCTATATATTGTCAGCATGCAATGTCCTAGCATCAAACACCAGAACAACCTACCCAAATCGACCAAGATTGGTAATAAGAATCGTCCCCCTCCCTCACCCTATCAGTATACCCCTCATACCACGTCCTCCTCCCGCCCTCAATCGACTCCAACGGCTCCGAGAAATCCGAAGGATACTGCAAGCCATGGAAAAGGCCCGTATAGAAAATCGTCCTCTGATCATACTCCTCGGCCGTCTCATTGACGCCTTCGATTTGCACACGATCGAGTTTCTCCAACCAAGCTTCCTTCAACGTCTCCACGGCGTCGTCAAATGACACAGATGAAGGAGCTTCGATCTCCAAGTTCCTCCTCGCCTGCTCAATGCTGACGAACGATACGCCAGTGCGAACTTCTACCCTCTCGCATGATGAATCGAATCTGGCCCATGCGCCTAGACTCTCGCCCTTCCCTTCTGCGGAACCATTGTGAATCTCACCACCAAGCGTAACACCGTATTCGACGAAAGGTTTCGAAAATCTAGAAACGAAATAGCCACTGAATCCCGGCGCGCGGTAGGGTCCCAAAGCATAGTCCTGGCGTTGCGGATTTGAACCGAAAATCTCCTGCGCTTTTGGATCGATGTTTACACTTCCCGTCCAGTTTTTGCGTGTGGCTTGAATGAAAATGTACGGATCGTTGAACTCCGGCGAAGATTGGCGTGGGAAATCGAACCGCAGATGTCCGACATGGGAAGAAGCCGTCATGGCCACTTTAATCTTCCCTTCTGGTTTTGATCCCTCATCATCGT
The DNA here is from genome assembly GCA_030772445.1 of Cladosporium sp. MBC 237. NCBI lineage: Eukaryota > Fungi > Ascomycota > Dothideomycetes > Cladosporiales > Cladosporiaceae > Cladosporium > Cladosporium sp. MBC 237. The sequence continues at coordinate 345,672 of JAPHCH010000043.1, forward strand.
CCTCAGTCCTAAACCCACCTTTACCTCCACGATCAGGTCCACGCTCGCCTTCCCACCACTTACCAACCCCCTCCTCCCCCCTCCTAACCCTCCCACCGGCCCCCTCCCTAACCTCCTCCGGAACCTCCTGCCCACCTCCCGGAACAGGCGAAAACCCCCCCTCCGTCAAATTAACCCCCACCACACTCCTCCCCGCCTCAACCTCAACCTCATAAATAAACGGCGTAGCCCTCTCCTCCCGCTTCGCAAACGCATGCCCCCTCCTCTCAAACCTAGGCTCCACCCCTCCCAGCCCCGGCACCAGCACAACCTGCCCGCTCTCCCCCATCCAAATCGCCGGCTGATGCGTAGCTTGGAAGCCATGGATATACGCGTCTAGATCGTTGTAGGGACACTGGGAAATGAAATTCTCGCGCGTTTGGGGCGTCCAGCGTGTCATGCCGAAGGGCGGCGAGACGGAGGGGATCATGCCGCCGTTGCCGTTTGGGGTGAGGCCGGAGGTGCCGATGAGGGGGTTCACATATTGCAGCACGCTGGGGGAGGAGGTGGAGGGGGAGGTGAGGAAGGTTGTTGTGAATGTGGCGAGGAGGAGAGAGCGCATCTTTGTGGTCGTGGGGTGGTGGAGGAGGGTGGTTAGGAGGGTGGTGGCGTGGTTGAGGAACGGGGTTTGGAGGGGTTCCATTGTTATTTGCAGGTCGAGGCCTGGTTGGGAGTTTATATTTACATTTGGTGTTTGGGGTGGTGTGCTGGAGGATCTGGTAGAATGTCTGAATGCAACCGCTGATCATCTTGCGCGGGGAACGTCGCATTGCATTATTGCGGATCCATGGCGCCTTTTGAGATGCTGACAACAGACTTGCAGGATTGAGAAAGTATCGATATTAGTGGGATTTATAAAAGCGTTTCAACAAGATGTAAGCCTTCGGGTGCTGATGTTTTGAGGATCGAGGCTGGCAAGCCGTCAGGCTGATGAACATTGTGAGGCAGACGAACTTTACTTCACATCCATAAGACGAGAGGCATGTGTTCATCACCGTTGATCATTACAATCGGTGTGCACGTAATTAGACTATCCTATGACTACGAATCAACAGGCTCCTGCTTGATTGCATCTCCTTCAATGGAATGCGCAACAAGCTCGGGAGTGCTTTCCTTCCTCACCGCCTCCTCGCTTCCACTAGAGCTGGTAGATAGATTGCTCGCCCTCGTAGTCAAAGGCGAAGACGCCTCTGGCGCCGCATCCGTCATGGACAGCCTGCTCAGATGTATGCTGCCCTTCTTTGGCCTCTTCGCCGTTGCAGAAGATGCCGAGCTGCCCCTACGCCGTTCGACATCGCCTGCACGTCGACTTGACGGCCTTTCCGGGTCCGGCCCAGGCGTGGTTGAACGAGAAGACGAGCGAGAGTGAGATCCGCTGCGCAGCATGCTTTCCCGCCTTTTCTTCTCTTTGGTTCGGTCTGCTAGCATCTTCTCTTTCAACACCAAGCGTTCGTGCTCGAGCTGGCGTCGTGACTTTCCGCCAAAGATGCGTACATTTTTCCATCCTCGCCAGCCAGTGCGCCATAACCAGCCGCCCTCTTTCTTCGCGATTTCTTTTTGTCTCGCCGCGACAACCTTCCTTAACTCAGCACGTCTTGCGTTCTCCTTCTCCCAATACTCCATGCGCCAGTTCTCCCAGCCCTCCCTGAAGTCGGGACTGAATGGCTTCGGTAAGAGGAGCACCTTCAAAACATCACCGGCAGGTGCAAGGTCTTCCTCCACCACGCCATGCCTTGCTGCATGTGCAGACCAATGCTCTTTCGGTGCCGTTGCCTCAATATCCTTGGGAACGGCTTGGAAGTTGACCCGTTTGCTCTCTCCCCACCACCCAGCTGTGAAGTACCCAATCAACTCGCGCAGGAACGACTGACGAACAATGATGATCTTGAGGTTGAATTGGCGAAGTCCGCGGTTTGTGGTGGAGGTGAATTTCCGTGGCCAGCGGATGCCGCGATCGTAGAGTCCGGTGAAATAGACCAGACACGCCGTCACCACGCCGCCTCCCCAGGCAAGTTTGTAGATTGTTTCCAGCACCCAGTAGACGCTACCGCCCACTCCAGAGCCATCCTCGCGAGGGCGGAAGTAGAGCAGGTATGTAAAAGTCAAGACCCACGCGATGAGAATTGTGAGAAGGAGCAGGTGTAGTCGCAGTCGAGCTCTGAGGCTTAGGTATTGAAGTCGTAGCGAGGATTCGAGAATGAGCAGATTGAGGTATATTTGCGGCGGTGAAGAAGGGTGACTGTCTCGAGGGTCGCTGGTGATGCTAGTGGGTGGAGGCTGTGGAGCAGTAGGGGAAGAGGTATTATGCGAGCTTGCTTTGGCCGACTGTGCGATCTGGGTGGGCGAGATATTGGGAGGTGGTGCGCCCTTGACCAGCTGGTCGAGCTTGGAGTCGGACATCGTTTACTGGTATTAATAGTCGGTGGATGGCATATAGTCGGAATAGCAGTGGTTGATTGCCCGACTGGCTACTGTGGACGCGCTGCAGGGCACATGTAAGTGAAGCACTATCTTCTGTTAGTGACAGTGTGTGTCTCGACGCTTGGGGACTGGCTCGACTGCTTCGCTTGCACGTGTTAGCCATCTGAGCTTTGGGCGGCGGGATGGGTGACTGTTTATCTCCGTTATTTCGTCATTATCGCCGCTTTAACACGCTGCCTAAACCGCCACTAACACCATCAGGAAGACTAACAAAGCCTCTCTCATACACCGCAAGATCAAGCCACGTGCCTGACTAAAACCAATCCTTCTCCTCCTTGTCTTCTTCTCCCTCTTCCTCGACTCATTCACTGGCAACCTTCATACTTGGGCGCCACGGCGGGCGACCTGACAACAACCCCTCACCATTCCTCCATTCGCCTTGCGCCAGTCAGGCGCATCGCTGCCCTCAACCCTGTCCTCAATCCTCAGGCCCGCCACAACTCTATCCCACCCAAGCATTTCGATCGTCCAGGCACACCGTTCACTTCGACGATACCAATCCACCATGGCATCGGAATCATCGCCCGACCTGCACGCCTCGGCACAGAAGCCCATGCTTGCCCGCCATCGCGACCAGGACGACCCTACTTCTGCTAGAGCTCAGTCACAAACTCGTCCCGGCTACTTTCCACTTGGCTACAAAGATGGCTTCTCACAATGGTGGACGAGCCTCGCACCCGCCGTTACCGAACACAAGGTCCTCTCCTTCATGCCGTACTTGCAAAGGCCGCCGACCCATACCCAGACGGGAAGCGCGCCGCCAAGCGTGAAAGGAATGAACATCGATTCCGACGAAAGCAAGCAGGCCGATCCAGTACGGACCACTAGTATCACAGACCCATACGGCCCTCGAGTCTGGAACAGCGAACTGGTTCAGCTGGCAGGGAAAAGCAGAGCTTTGAACGAGTTTAGTGTAGTAAGGCCAGAAGAGAGCGTAGAAAATAACTTGGTTATGCTACATGGTTACGGAGCAGGCTTGGGATTCTTCTACAAGAACTTTGAGGGTCTTTCCAGACTGCCAAACTGGAAGCTTTACGCTTTGGACATGCTAGGCATGGGCCGTAGCTCGAGGCCTTCATTTAAGATCCACGCCAAAGAAAGAGAAGACAAAATCAAGGAGGCAGAGAGCTGGTTCGTGGATGCCCTGGAAGAATGGCGAATCAAGCGAGGAATCGAGAAGATGACTCTGCTTGGCCACAGCCTTGGCGGCTATATGGCTGTCGCATACGCATTGAAGTACCCTGGCCATCTTAACAAACTCATCCTGGCCTCGCCAGTTGGTATTCCCGAAGACCCATACGCTGTTAACGAAGATCTGCCGGAACCAGGCGATAGTCGCATGCAGAACGAATTCACGCAGACCCAAGACGAAAGTATAGAAGGCGCCAACGCTCCCGACCGCAACAATTTCCTCAACGCCCGCTCGAAAGAGCAAGCAGCACAAGAAAAAGCAAAACCTCCTCCCAGGAAACTACCAAAATGGCTCGTCACTCTCTGGGATGCAAATGTCTCTCCCTTCTCTATCGTCCGCTACGCAGGACCCCTTGGACCTCGCCTCGTGAGCGGCTGGACCTCCCGCCGCTTCTCCCACCTGCCACCCGACGAAGCCCAAGCACTGCACGACTACAGCTACTCCCTCTTCCGCCAACGCGGTAGCGGCGAGTACGCGCTAGCCTACATCCTCGCGCCAGGCGCCTTCGCGCGCAGCCCGCTGATCCGCAGAATCCAAGGCGTTGGCCGCCAGTATCTGTCTGAACAGCACACCAGCCCAACACCCGACGACGCCGCCAGCTCCCCACTCCCCGTCGCCAAAGTGCGCGAAACCGGCGTGCCCGTCGTCCTCATGTACGGCGAACACGACTGGATGGACGTCGCAGGCGGGCACGCGGCGATGGAGAAGCTGAACGCCGAGAAGCGCAAGGCGCTCGCCAACGCTTCGGCCGAAGAGCGTGCACGCGAAAACGGGCATGCAAAGGTGACGATGATTCGCAAGGCGGGGCATCATGTGTACCTTGATGGCTGGGAACAGTTCAATGAGGAGATGTTGAGCGAGATGAAGGATGTTGAGAAGAGGCAAAAGAAGCTTAGGGATTTGGATGGGTAGGGCTGGTCCTTGATTTATTTGCGCTTGCATCTGCCTGAGCGCTTGCGTTTTTGGGGATGAAGAAGACCTTTGCTTTCCTTTTCTATTTCTTTTCGTTTTTTTTTTTTACCACGTCTTTTTCGCTTTACGTCTGAACGACCAACAAACACTGGGCTTCAACTACACTTTACTTTAGGGGAAGGGAATTATAGCATGGAGGTGAACCAGGGCATAGAAATCTTTGTTATATTAGATACCTCATAGCATACAGCAAACCTGGAAATCTCAACGTATCCAGCATACAAAGACAATATTGTCTCCAAAACATGTCACGAAAACTTTAGGCTGAAAAAGAATAGGGAGGTAGTCGCTCTGTTCATCATCATTGAGGGTTGGAGGAAAGGTGATGTTCAGTAAGAGTGATCATTTGAATACATAGCTCATACATCGGAGAAAACCCGTCCAAACCGGCCCATAACGAGCATTCAATCTTGAACAAAATAACAAGAAAACAGAAGCAAAGGAAACCACCATCCGAGTCGGCCCACCCACCAAAGAAAACTCCAAAGTAAGCTGACTGGTTCAGCGTCCCAAGGGTCATCCTCTAAGCCTTCTCCCCCGTTGCGATCTCCTCATGCTGCACGCTCTTCTTCCTCATGGCACTCGTCTCCAGATCCGCCAAACTGCTCTTGCGCATGGCGCCCGCGCCCTCCTCCTCCGCCACATCCTTGACATCCTGGAAACTGACCGTGGGCACGAAGCCCTTGGACTTCCACGCCTTGCCGACCTTGGCGTACAATTCGTCGACCTGCTCGAGCGACAGGCCCTTGGTCTCGTAGATCATGAAGTACACGAAGGCGATGCAGATGAAGCAGAAGCCGCCCCAGACGAAGAAGACTTTGGCTTGCAGGTTTGCGTTGCCGGGGCCGGAGTCGACCATGTAGGGGGTCGCGTAGGCGATGGCCCAGTTGAGGAGCCAGTTGGAGGCGGTCGTCATGGAGAGGGATTTGGCGCGCACTTTGAGAGGGAAGATCTCGCCCGTTACGACCCAGGCGACGGGGCCCCAGGAGCAGGCGACTGTGGGTTGGGTGTAAGTAAATGGATGCTGATGTGCGCGTTGGGTTGCTTAGAGAGGGAAGAACTTACAGAAGAAGATGTAGATGCAGACGAAAGCGATCAGCGCACGCTGGGCTTCGGTGTTTTCGGTTCCAGCGCCCGTTCCTACGCCGGCGACGATGAATTGACAAGTAGCCATGCCGATGGCGCCTGAATGGTGTTAGAATGACACGCAATGGAAGAAGTGCAATTTCACAAGAAGACTTACCGAAGAGCAGCAGAGGACGACGGCCCCAGGCCTCAACGAGGTACAAGCCGGGGAAAGTAGAAGCGACGTTGACGGCGGAGGTGATCATAGACACAACGAAGGAGTTCTGAATGCCGGAATTCTTGAAGAACGAAGTTCCGTAGTAGAAGATGAAGTTCTGTAGTAGCAAATGTTAGAAACAGGTCCCGTTATCACCTTGATTAATGCCAATTCAACTTACGACACCAGTGAGCTGCTGCAAAGCCTGCAGAAGACAGCCAGTAGCAAGACGCTTGCCCAAGTTTCCGCGGAAGCAGTCTAGGTATGAAGCCTTGCCCAAGCTCATCTCGTATTCGTGGTTGGCGGTGATTTCACCGAGCTCCTCGACGAGCGCTGGGTGATCAATGTCGAGTCTGCGAAGGGTAGCGAGAGACTTGGCAGCCCTCTCTGGCTTGCCGCGCTTGATCCACATGCGTGGTGTTTCGGGCAGAAGAAGCATGCCGAAGAAGATGATCAAGGCCCAGGCGAATTGGACTGCGATCGGAATACGGTAGCTGCCGGTGTTGTTCATGTCCTTGGTGGCGTTGTCAACGATGGCGGCGAGGAGGAGACCCTGGTGGAATGTTAGATATCTTCGCACGACCTGATGGGTGAGAAGAATGGGCTATTGAACGTACAATCGTGATAGCGAGTTGGTAAGCACCAACGATGGTGCCACGGATCCACTTGGGTGCAGTCTCGGATTGGTAGAGAGGAATGAGAGCAGAAACCATGCCCACACCGTAACCAGCGAAGAAACGGCCGGCAACGAAAAGAGGAATCTCAGTGGCAGCAGTCTGGAGAATGACACCGAAAGAGAAAACCACCATCGTTACCATAAGACCGATTCGGCGACCAAAGAAGTCACCAGTAGGGGCTGCTGTGAGAGCGCCGACTGCAGGGATTTGTTAGCCACGAGCTCTCATCGTCAATGTATTCGTAACGAAGAGCTTACAGAAGGTACCAGCGGACTGCAAATAAGTTAGTATAAGCATTGTAACCAGTTAGAGAATCAACGATGCATGGACTCACCAGAAGAGACACGATCATAGACTTTTGCGAGGCGGTGATGGTAGGGAGGCCATTTTCATCGACGTTACCGGTGGAGAACTCCTTGAGCCAGTACGGCATGGCCAGAATGCCACCAATGGTACCAGTATCATATCCAAAGAGTACACCACCAAAGGCAACGAAGAGACCGACTGCAATGGCTGGCCATGCTGCACCGGGCGTGCCCGCTGGAGGCTTGAGGGTGATAGGCATTTTGGGATGAACGATCTCAGGTATTCGGTTCTTTTCTCAGTTTGTGGACCCAAGTTAGATCGGAGGAGTGTAGTGGCGAAAACCAAGGCGTAGTCTTAGCAGAGAGGTAGGAGGGTAGGTATAATGGCTTGATGCAAATGTGAGAACAATGAGGCTTGCGAGACTGAGGAACTTGGAGGAGAGGCACGAGGATAATAATGATAGACAAACCTACCAACACCGCGGGCAAGGGACATTATATGTCGTGTGAGCAATGACCTGGTCCCCCGAGGGGCACCGCAGACGACCCCATACACCCCATGGGTTGGACTCGCATGGGTGATCCAGATGCTACATGTGGGGAGCTAAGAATGGGTTAGCTTCGTACAGTGATCGGCCCTTTACTGCTAGCGCTCGCATTTCTGACTGGCGCCCTCGTGGTTTCTGCTCTGGAGGAGCCGCGTGAAAGTAGTAGGGTAGTCCAGAACGCCTCGCAACCCCGCTGGGGATTGCTTAGGGCCGTAAAGTTTGATGCCTATGAGATTGTCTTCAGGCCCGAGTGAGCTTGTTCGCTTGCGAGTTCAGATTGCCGACGGATCTAAAATGATGGGCGTCATGAGACTGATGGCATTTGCCTAGCTCGTCCGGGTTCTTGTATGCCTCGCATGCTCGCTTGATGATCGCCTTGTTGCAGGGGGAATGCCTCAGTGCAACGTGTCGAAGCGAACATGCACGCATGACGGCCCTCAAATGCACGGTACCAAGTAGCAGGGAGCGGTGACCAGGATCCTATTGGCATGGTTTGTTTCTGTACGAACAGGAGCTATGCTCCGACAAGGCTAGCTCGCATCTCACTGGAGATGGTGGGCGGGCGATGTTCAGGTATAGGTATAGGTTAAGCTCGGAGGGGTAAGGCCAGCGAAGATTGGTGGTTGTGGCGACGGTGGCGTGCCTCATCCGTACTATCCGTGCACCCAACATCCGGACTACAACGCGCTTGTGTGGTGTTTAGTTCATGGGGAGAAAAATCGCGCGGTGCGTAAACGGTCTCTGCCGCCATTATGGCCGCGCACTCCTCGTAAGCTTCTTGCAATAGCTGTGGGCGAAAATGGCCTCGAATCTTTTGCTTTTGCTGCAGGGACACGCGCTACTAGGAGCGATATCAAATGCTATTTGGGGAGTGGGAATCGAGTATAGGGCGTCCAGGTTGCACGACATAGCGGTTTGCGACGTCTTCTTTACCCGTACTGTAACCGTACTGTATCGGATGTGGTGCAACACCGTTGTAAGCGACATTCCTCTAAGTCGTGCTTGGCTGGGCCAAGCGATGCTTGGGACGGCTTGTCTGCAAGTGGTCCACCATCTCTAAATAAGATCGAGGCTACTCCAATTAGAGTTAGAAAGTAGAGTAGGCATGTCGTCCCGTGACTCTCTGCAGGGCTGGATGGCGAACACTGTCATTCGCTTAGAAGCATGCGGCTCTCGCTTTCGCACGTGTGATGGAGAAGAGTTTATGCGTGCTCCGTCACCGCATACCAGCATGTTTGATAAAGTTGATAGTGATTCTTGCCGTACTCAGCAGGGGATCTCATCAGTCCAGCGCTGACAGTCTGTTATGATCCTTCAATAATAATCAAGGTGGCTTTCAACCGCATGAGAGCCATGCGCAGCGACTATACTGCCTCGGCGGCATTCGCGGCCAAACAGACGGCAGATGTACGGCACACAGAGACATCCTGGTCGCACGAGTCTGGCCAGACCCGGCCGTCCAAACTCCCACGCCGCGTACTCTACATTCATGGTGTCGTCACCTACATGAAATAAACGGCATGTACAATGATACAACCTCAGCCTTACGAAGCCACGAAGCCATCATGGCGTAGCTGCCGTGTAATGAGGAGAGGCCAGGCCGCCTGGTGTTGCCGAGTATATGTAAATCTTCGCATTACAATTGTCATTATTATATTCTATGACGTTTCTGTTGAGAAACGTCTCTAATCTAAGCTTCGTTGTATGAACATTATCTCCGTCTATCGGTTTATCGTGACATGGCACACGCTCTACGGTGTGCCTCTTATGCGTCTATTGCTTGGCCTTGACGCCATGCTCGGTCATCAAGAGCTCACCCTCCCTCTCCCTCTCCAGAGCCTTGACCTTGGACTCTGGGATAGTCAGGCACTGGATTCCGAGGTAGTCGCAGATCGCGTTGACAACGACAAAGGCCCAGCGGAAGTATGCGACGATAGCAATCAGGAAGTATGACCAAAGGTAGCCCAACTCAACAGTGGCGGAAACTGGCGGGAGACCAATCAACGGCAGCCAGGCCAGAATGGCACCTCCTCCCAGAGGCACGAGAAGAACCGTCCAGTAAGGGAATGGCTGTCTGGTAAGGTGTGCAAGGATGATCTTGGTTGTCAAACGGCCAAAGACAAAAGACAAGATCAGGCACAACAGAACGAGATGGTTGTCGGGAAGAATGTGCGAGTAGGGAGATCCAATCCATGCGCACAAGCTGCCGATGAAAAAGAACATGGAAGTCCACTCCAAGAACACCGGTGCGATAGGAAGGCCCTTGGCACGGCGAGACTCCACGACGTTGATGACACAAGATGGCAAGTGAGCCGTGCAGAAGGCGAAGAGGATGATGGGGGCCCATAGGTCAAGGAAGCTAACGTTGCCCAGGAAGACCTCATTGCCAAAGAGCTTTGCCAGTGGCTCTTTCCACATCTCTGCACCCCAGATACCGCTTGCGGCCATGATCAAACTGGCGATGAGCAGGCCTTCAGTTGGACCGTTGAAGTAGCCGAGGTAAAGGGTATGCGTGTGGTAGGTCTCCCATGTGCTGAAGAACATCGGCAGGCAGGGCACGATAGCTGTGAATGCGCCGAGCTTGGTGGAACCAAGACCCATGGCGCTCGCCTCGAGGAGCGAGGCAAGGGTGCAGTTCAGACTGTCAATTCCGTGGTCGAACAGCTCTCCAAGTCCAGAGGAAGTTCCAGTGCGACGGGCTTGTTTGCCATCAATGTTGTCCATGGTGCTATAGGCCCAAACTCCGAGGGCGTAAGAATAGCATACCCACGCCTGTTTAGGGCTAAGGAGGTCGGGGTCCATGAGTTCCAGAAGGCCAACGTTGAAGATGATGCAGAAGAAACCCAGTAGGGTGACCATGTTGGGGGCCAGCCATAATGGGAGAAACTCGACGCAAAAGTTCCACTGTAGTGCATTGTCAGTGCTACTGGACTTTATTGTTGTTTAGTGACTTTGGGAAAGAGGCCGGCATACGTAGTGTCTTAGCACATGCTGGGAAATCGGCGACTTGTCCACCGAGGAGTACTTGTAAGTCCTGAAGTGCTTGAGGGCATCCTCAGACACGCACTCCTGCTGGGCCTTGCCTATCATGCGCGTCAGATAACTCATCTTGTCGATATGGCTGGAGGCATAGAGACGCGAGAAAGGTACGGCGCGCTCAAACTTTTGCTTTTCTTTTGCCAGGGCTGCAGATCAGGGGTACCGACTTCTCTGGTTTGGATGGGCCATTTTCGGCCGAGCGCGGTTCGCTAGTGTGATGAAGTGTGCACACTCCAACTCTTGGGGGATACCAGGTTCAGTTATGCGGCATTACGCGTTTGGGAGAGGGTAGATGAAAATGAGTGGTTTGACGGAATATCAGAAGTAAGTGAGGGGTGAAATAGTAGTAAGTGAATGGAAAACGACTCGAATATGCAGGTCGTGCCTGAGAGTGCAAGCCAAGATCATCAGCCCCTCACGTGTCAACGTGGACACGACACGACTGGCTTGCGCCCGCCCACATTGGCTGACGACTCTCTTCGCTTCGCCGGCCTGCATGGACAATAATATCGCCCTGTGACAATCACCGTGGCGACTTTCCCAAAGTGAAGCACATCCTGTTACTGGAGACCATCCTATAATAAAATGTGAGTCTCACTTTCGCCAGATATGTGCCATCTCAGCTCGGACCAGCGTCATAAGCACCACCTGGAGCATTCCTCGTCAGCAAATGTGAATGAACGAAAACAAGATCACGACGGAAACATACCAAACTCAAGTCTACGCCCTTCGCCGCACGAACCCGGAAAACCGACAGATCTCTATCTCCATTGAATCTCCGCGGGGTGTTATTGACATGAAGCCAGATTTCGGCAATGACAGCTCCGCCAGCATTGAGATACGTCGTCGTTGCCATATGATCCCTCGGGCGCATCTGCACTTTCACATCCGAGCCAGCTAAAGTGGCATCAATAGCGGTATGAGCTCTCGTGAAGAATTTTAGATGCCTGAGCTCCGCGATCCTCTTCTTGTCAGGGTCCTCCACGTACCATCCGTCAAGCTGGTGGCGGCGCAAGTCGAAGACCGAACGCCCGGAGGCATCTTTCAATGCTCTTCGGAAGCTTGACGAATTGTAGCCTTTGGCTTTGCCTTCCACGTAGTATAGTTTCTCCCCTTCGTTGTCGACCACTGTGATGTGTTGGAGATGGCGGTCATGACACTTCACCCAAAAGACAGTCTCTCGGTCACTGAGGTGGCCCTCGGTCAAGCAGAGAGGAGCTTGAGGAGCGCTGAGTTCTGCGTCCATCACTACCGGCGGTAAAGACTGGATTGTGTTGCGACTTAACAGGGACTCAGCAAATTGTTTGGATCGACTTGAGAACTAAACCCGGAAATACCTAATCAATACTGGATCTCACTGACAATGCAGCAGGCTGGTGTGACAAGCAGTAATTGCACAATCTCCAATAATCGAATGAGTGTTAATAACATGAATCTGAGAAAATGGTTTCGTGCGTTTACAGTATTACCATCCTGCCCAATCTCTCGTGATGGCCGTGCGTGTCGCTCGTCTCACGGGAAAATCCTCCCGACCGCACAAACATCGGAGCGCAACGCTTTGGATGTTCAAAACCATGACATTCAGCACTCACCATCGTCACAATGTGAGTTGTGTGAACTAGCGGTGATCTGTAGAGAGCCCTCGAAGAATCGATGATCCCAGAAATTGCAACGCGTAGACTGCAGCCTCGAATCATTGCTTGAGGAAAGAGAGCTCCTGCGATGGTTGAGATTCTCAGGAAGAGGAATCGAGTATCTGACCCTTGTAACATCAATCTGTTGACAATCATACGACCAAGAGCAATGGCGAATAAAGTCATGACTTTTTGACCTGTTCATTATTAACTTGAGTCCCATATCGTAAGCACCAGTAGTGCCATCATGATGGCATCTCTCCAACCGGTGCCCTGTGAGCCCTGTTTTTATCATCTTTCGTTGATGCGTAGGACGATAGCACACTACGAGCTAGAGAGGAAGACCTATAACACAACGACATGTCTTCTGGGTATTTACTTCGTTATCTGGAGGCTGCCGTCAAATGCTCTTGCGTGCCGAGTCAGCTGTTTCACCGTTGCGACGTGCTTCGATGCTGGAAGACTACTCACGCCGATAAGTCTAACCGCAATGACAAACACGATCCAGGAAAACTTCCACCCGTACTACATCTTGTACAGTCGATATATGCATGATATTTCTTACATTATCTGCTCTGGGTGTCTTATGATCTATCGTATCTCGTATCTTTCTGAATGCTGAAGGTCGATTTGCCAGGTAGGAGTCGGGAGCCTCGTGGACGATATTGTTTGGAGGGAGAAGCTCTGTGAAGGATGACAAGAAGATACGAAACGGCCAACATCATTGAACATACCTAACAATTGATGTTATGCAAAGGCCAATACACGTTTTCGCGTTGGTATTGTATGAGTGAATCTGGTGGGTTGTGGTCGGTGGCAACAGTGGTGTCCCAACCCTGGCATCAATGGATCGTCCTGTCTTTCCAGTCTGTCGTAGAGTGGGCTGACTGCTCAGCGAACTCAGAGCTAGTCGGTTCGCCATTGATCGGAAAGAAGAACGACGATAGCGGCAAATCTGCGTGAGCACCTCCCAATAACGCTCTTTGTCATATTCGGATATGTTCGGGAGATGGAGCTCTGTCGAGTCTATGTTCGAATCCCAGTACAATCGCTTCAGATGGCGCCAGATTTGATCACTATATATTTGGCAAAACCTTGATTGCTCTCGTCCAATCAGCTAAGGCTAGCATAGCTAGCTAACTCTCCTTAGCTCAGCTGGAAGAGCGTGAGACTGTAACTGCTCAGGCGATTCAATCATGAATTCGCTATCTCAAGGCCCTTGGTTCGATCCCGAGAGGGGAGACATTTCTTTTAGTTTTGATCGAGTCGTAACTTAGCATATTCTTTGGTCGGTTGGACAAGAGAGCCTTGATTCTTTGTTTTCGTTGTGGCTTGCACTCGCAAGGACTTCTTATTTTTATTGTATTTTTCGCTAAGCGGGAGTGGCGAGGTGGGCCATTGCAATTATTAGTCTGTCCATTATTACCTTATCCGTTGGAGGTATTATGAGGTATGCCCTCAAGATGTTGCGGAGCTCTCGGGAGTGATCGTATGTGGATCGATGCCTGAGGTGGCAGTACTCGTTCACCTCCGGCGGTCATCGATTTTCCAGTTAAGGCGACTTTCAAGAGACGAAAGCTTGCGCATGCACGTTAATTGACCACCTCCACCACCATCTACCCACACCCTCTCCTCCACGCGACTACCCCTACTCCTCTTCCGGCTCTTCATTCCGTAGCCGTCACTACCAATATTTACTCTCATCTCAAGTGGCCTGGATACAACGAAAGTCGATATCGCAGTTCAAGGGGATGCAACGTGCATTCGCCATTATCCTGGGGTTCAACAGCATTTAATAGATATTCGGCGGCGCCACCTCTTGGGGCATGCTAGAGCGGGCCACAGCATGTCTCGATACCGGAGCACGTCTATCAGTTCGATGCGCGCGAAGGGCTTCGAGGAGCAATCGCTCGTTGGGATCCAAATTCTGGAATCATGGAGCTGGCGACCCCGAGCTCTCTCCCTGGGTCGTTCAGCAATCATCGCAAACGCCACCGGAAGTGAATGGTAGCCAGAAACAGTCTGCAACCCATTCCGAATCGAAGGCCGACCACGTTCTCAGAACCACCCCAGAGGTTCCCTTCCTGGACTTCTTATACCCTCCGCAAGCGCTGGCATTACTTCGCCGAGGTGGAGGCGCGCGAATGGAAAGATGGGATTATCGAAATGAAAGGCGGCTGCCAAGAGGCTTCGTGCACGCGACAAGGGGATACTCGTCAAAGACGTCGAAAGGAAAGAAAGAGACACAAAAACAGCGGATGCTCTCACAAAATTTGGAAGAGGCTACTGTGGAAGGAAGCACTTCAAATCCACGTCTTCCCACGCATTCTGATGTTGAGAGCGATAATATTCATGTAGCCAACATGGATCCCAACACAGAGGTACGAAATCAAGAGACGACAGCCGATCGAGATGCATTCGGGAGCTCGCCAACTGTGGAGGTACAAGACCAAGAGTGGACGGCCGACCGAGACGCATTCGGGATCGTGCCACCTGCGGAGGTACAAGATCAAGAGAAGACGGCTTCAACGGACGAGCTCGAACTAGAACAGATGCCAGCATCCCCCAGGGGACTTCGCGAGATCATGACCGCCTCTAAAAATAATGCTGCGCTCGATGACCCACAAAAGAGCTTGGAGTACACCAAGGCTGCTTGGAATATATACGAGAGGCTACTACAAAAAGATCGGGACGACGTGAAAGTCAGATTTTTGGAGTGGCTCTCGCAGAACCACAACGAAGCAGCGGAAACCCATTGCCTGGAAGTGTACCACTCGATCCCAGCGACCGATCGTACCATGGCTGTCTACAAAGCTGCATTGGCAGCATTCGTACGATCCAATCTTTTTGGCTTGGCTGAACAGGAACATGCGGAAGCGTTGGACAGGCTCATCAACGGACACGAACTTTCCATCTGGCTCTGTTCTACTGCAGTTGAGAACGAGATGTGGGACTTGGCGTCAAGAGTCAAAGACCAGCTTTATGCAAAACACTGCGGTGCGGATAGGACTTGGGTGGAAGAATTGTTATGGCGTCGAATGGCGGAGATGCCAGATCTTCTATCTAAAGCTATCAGCCTCTCAAAGCACTATCGCATGCTAGTCCAAACTGACGCCATCTCAACGGAGTTTCAAGAATTCTCGATTGGCATGTTCAAAATGGCAATCATTCAGGAATACACCACTCCTGATGATGGCAAATGCTTGATGACCCCCCGGGCTAGGAAGTCTCTCAGAGATGGCCAGATCCGCTATCTCATCGGCCGAGTTCAGCTCACCAGCGCAGACTCGCCGGGGTTCTTTTCCGACGTGCTCAATGCGCTGACCGCGTCAACTTCAGCGGTACAATATTATGACGCACATAAGACAGTCTCTTATATGTACAGACAGTACCGCACAATGTCCGGCGTTGTCCCCAGCAAAACTCTACTCCAATCACTTTTGGTGAGGCTTTTGGAATATGCCGAAGGAGTCGCAAGTGTTGGTGAATATCCTTCAAGTCTTTCACTTTCCACGCTCAGAGAAGACTGGATCAAGTTTTACCAAAAGTTGAATGTCAAGGCCTACCATGATATCATGCGCTATTGCGCGCGAATCGGTGACCCTGAGGCTGTAGAGGCATATTTCGATCTACTTCGTCAAGACTATCCTCGGTACGAAGAACAAGAACCGCTTCTCTGGACCTTGGTATACGTCTATGCCAGGAGAGGTGAAATCAAACCTGCGATCGCCGCATTTGAACAGATCAACACTGCCGCAGAGGAAGCTGGAAAGCTTCCTAACCTGCGGATCTGGAACGCGCTTCTTCATGCCCATTCTCGCGCCACTGATCTCCAGGGAGCATTGGCTACGATGGAGCGTCTTCTTGCTTCAGGCCTTAAGCCGAATGCGCACACCTTCCACCCGTTGACTGAACTTTACTCTGCGAGGGGTGATGTCGAAAGTGTTCAGGACTTACTTGATCAACACGATCAACTCAGCACTTCGCCCAGAAGCACACACCTTTACGGTAGTCTGATGACTGCTTACGCCAATTCGGACGACCTCCCAGCTGCTCGAAATGTCTTGCAAGAAGCCTTGGCCAAGGTAGAGGCTAATGAGGTTGAGGGCTCGCTCACTACGTGCTTCAACATCCTGCTTACGTCACTTGCCCTGGCTCGCGACTCAACTGCAACCATGCGAGCATACCGCTGGATGAAGAAGGTTGAGGTAGAAGCTGATAGTTTCACCTACGCTGCTTTGATGCAGAGCTTGATTGCTTATCGTCAAACTGATGCAGCGTGGAAGATTTTGAAGTCCGCGATGCCTGAGAACGGTCTCCCGCCTCGAGCTTTCCATTACGCCATCGTTATGACTGGGTTTGTCAGAGAACGCGCATTCGATTCGGCTTTGAACATTCACAAGCAAATGCTGCGAAGAAACATTAAACCAACTCTCAGCACGGACGCCATCTATGCAAAGGCCAAAGCCTTGAGCAAACTCTTGCCAATCCCACGGCAAAGCCAAGAAGTCATTGACTACCCGGTGGAAATGGTTCTGGAGGAAATTGAAGAGGCGTTGCAGGATCCTGCGGCGGGGTTGGCAGCTAAAGAGCCGCAGACCTATTCGGCGCTTGAGCATCAATCTCCCCAAGCCCTTCTGTTCAGCAACTTGATATACACCTATGGCAAATCCAAATTGTTAGAGGGTGTGCAAGTACTCATGCAACGATTCACCCAATTAGACAATGAGGGTTCCGACCAATCTTTGGAGGCGATGCCACTGAGAATTTTGTCTGCTCTTATGCCTGCATACATTCATGCCGAACGTTGGGACGATGTACAATCGTGCTGGGATCTCGCGAAACAACAGACAGACGCGATCATTGCCAGGAAATCGATCCCTCTTCTCATTTCACACAAGGCTGATCATCAGAAAGCGGCGAACATCTTGAAGATGTCCGTCGCGGACACCACCATTCATGGTCAAATCAACCCTCCGGACAATTCTTTCAGGGCAAACCGCAAACAGGACCGCGAAGACCCCTCCAAACCAGATCCAGCATTGCGCGTCCTGCTCTCACAACCTCTTCGGCACTACATCAACGCTCTAGCCTTGCAGTCTCGTTTCAATGAAATGATATCTACCGTTGCCAAGGTCTTGACGGAAGGATATGTGCTGGACAGACAGACCTGGAACTTCTTCATTCAGCATCTTCTCCGGCCATCTCCTCCACTCGCCCTGCTTGCTTTTCGGCTGACGGAGAAGTACCTGATACCTTCTTTCTCCGGCTGGATGAGGGGGAAACCCGTAGCCCCATTCTCACAGCGCGCTCAAGGCCTCCATTACATGGTCGCGCGATACCTGAGACCAAATGAACTGGTGCCACGATATGAGCTATTGGTGAAACTGGGCGCCGCCCTGCTCGAGATCCGCCGGCGAGATGCTCTGGGCACGAATAAAACAAAGTCCGACGACGCTGACTTGAATCGCTACATCGGCACCACAAAGCAGATTCGTCAATCCGCTCCTCAGACTGTTTATGCAGTCCAGTCCATGCCAAGCGTCGACTCAGACTCCCTCCAAGCCACACTACTGAGGAGGGAGATGTGATGAGGAGACCAGACTTCATGTACAACACGTTTTCCTTTTCTCTTCTAGTTTATAGCATGTCCAAGCGTTCAGCGGCAGCTCTTGTCACACAGGTGTAGGAATATATATCCAGGCGATGCTCTGGCTTGTACAAATACATTTGTATATACTCGCAAATCCAAGCTCAGCTTTCTCTGTAAATGAGTATTTTCCATTCCGTTCGCTCAAAATGCGAATTACGGCATGGGCTACATGTTCTGGTAACCATTTCCTTGATGTAAAGCACCCCCTCCGCTATCAGAACTCAAAGCTTACCAAAGCAGCAAGTCAGCGATCAGCAACGCGCACCTACCTGGCCTTGTGGCCAACAAGCTATCACTATGCACCTACTATCGCGTGACTTTGGAGAACTAACGGCAAGCAGTATAATTGCGCTCCCACCTTCCAATCATCGAAGCGAGCCTGACATCCGAGTATGTTTTGGCACCCCGGATGGTCTCCTGATGCCGGATCGGGAATGCTACCAACATGGCCTGACACGAGACGGCGGCACCCCCGAGCATCAACTGAGCATCTATTACCGAAAGGAAGCATCAATAGTCCAACATGGCTGGCCCTCTCCGCGTAGACTCCAATGTCTACATATCCCTAGACAACATCACGCCTCCCAAGGATGACCAGCCCAGAGGCTGCAGAAAGCCACTCATGCGTCTTTGGGATCCTGCGCCACGAGACGGGGACGACAGCCAGCCGCAAGAATGGTGGTTCGCTTCCACTGCCATCCCTCTTCTTGCGGCTACACTCGGACCCCTGGCTAACGTACTCTCCATCGCTGCGCTCGTAACTCCATGGCGATCTTGCCTCATCACTAATGTCAAGGCTGGGACCGCGGCGAG
The DNA here is from genome assembly GCA_030772445.1 of Cladosporium sp. MBC 237. Lineage (NCBI taxonomy): Eukaryota > Fungi > Ascomycota > Dothideomycetes > Cladosporiales > Cladosporiaceae > Cladosporium > Cladosporium sp. MBC 237. The sequence continues at coordinate 364,307 of JAPHCH010000043.1, forward strand.
AGAATGCGCATGGAATGGACAGAGCGCCACGCTTGGAGACGACCTCAGCGGCCAGCCCTTTGGTGATCCGGGATGGGCTTATACGCTGAATATCATCTCCCTGGTCGCCGGCTTCATTGGCAACTTCTTCTTACTTTGCAATTTCACCAAGCGCATTCGGTATATCATCGCTCTGCCCGTCACGATAATCATGTGGTACGCTTCCACCGCTCTCCTCATTGCCGCTACGGTCGCGATGCACGTCTACGCCCCTCCTGTGCGTCCACAGCAGACTTACAATCAAGGCTACTGGTACGCGGTCTTCGCCGCGTCACTCTACGCAGTATGCTCGAAAATTCTCATGGTCAACATGCTGGGATATCTTCTCGGACACTACCCTCAAGACTTCGCTCTACTCGACTCCCATCGCACGCTTATCCTCCAAACCATGTTGTTCTTCATATGGCTTGCTGTTGGCGCGGAGATTTTTTCAGCCGTGGAATCAAAGTATGGAGGCGGCAGCTTTGTCTGGACCTACTCGAATGCGCTGTACTTTTGCGAAGTCACCATTCTCACTGTGGGGTTTGGCGATATCTATCCGACGAACAATATCAGCCGTGGGTTGATGCTCCCTTACGCTGTGGGAGGCATTGTCATGCTGGGTCTTGTAGTGTCGAGCTTGACGACTTTTGCTACCGATCTTGGTTCGGAGAAGATCGTGCACAAACACGCCGAGCGAAGTCGAAATCGCACTGTTGGGCGAACTGTCACCAATTCGACTGAGTATCTACATCGTCAGGCACAGGCACATGGCGGGCGACCTGTGGTGTCGGCTCCCTTCAACGCCGTTGATATGTCTGCCAATTCCCGTGTGATTGAGCCGCGATCAGATGATCACTCCGGAAAAAGTTCTCCAGCTTCTCCGTCGACTATTCTCAGTTTCACACGAGTGGCTAGTGGCCTTGTCAGCAAAGCTCGTAAGCCGAAACTTCTGCTGCTTAGAGAAGAAAAAGATCGATTCGAGGCCATGCGTCGAATCCAGAAAGAAACCTCAGCATACAAAAGGCGCAGCGCTCTCTGCTTCTCAGTTATCGCCTTTGCCCTCTTGTGGTGTCTCGGTGCTCTGGCCTTCTGGTTGTGTGAGCGAAAAGTGCAGGACATGACCTATTACCAAGCGTTATACTTCTGCTACGTCTGTCTGCTCACGATCGGCTACGGTGACATGGCGCCGAAGAGCAACGCTGGAAGGCCTTTGTTCGTTGTTTGGAGTTTAATCGCCTTGCCCACCATGGCCTTCCTTGTCAAATATCTAGGCGACACCGTCATTGGAAGGTTTAAAAGGGGCGTCTCTGCGATTGGCGACTTCACCTTACTGCCCAAACATGGCGCCTATCGTCGACTGCTCAATCACTATCCCAAGTTTCTTAGTTGGCTTCAAACCCGCAAAGAAAACAAAGCATCACAGCGGCGCATGGAAGCCGGGTTTTCCGTCGGAGTAGACAAAAATGCCGGCAAAGGCTCGAAGACTCTGGAGCAATTCGCCCGCGAAACACCAACACACTACGATCTGGCAAGGCGTCTAGCGGAGACGATCAAGCGCGTTGGAAAGGATATGAAGAAGAAACCGGACAAACAGTACAGCTACGAAGAATGGGTTGAATTCACGCAAATGATTCGATTCACTGCGGTGAAGGATGACGATGACATCGCAGCCGAAAGCGAAGAAGGCCTAGTCGAATGGGATTGGATCGGGGAGAACAGTCCGATGATGGCGCGCGGTAGTGAAGCGGAGTTCATTTTGGATCGTCTCTGTGAAAGCATGAGCAGGTGGGTTCGACGAGTCTCGGCACCGGACCATGGGGAGGGTTCTCCTGTGGGTGCGGATAGGGCGGTTTTGGCGAAAGGGCGCTCGAAACCTTTGCCTTTGCCTGTACAGCGTACTAGATCTGGTGGGAACGGAAATGGGAGGAAAGTGGATGCGGGACGAGGTTCTGGCAAGAAGTGGATTAGAGCTGTTGAAGAGCAACGAGGTCAGAATACTTGAGGCAATGACCAATAGTCTGGCGTTTGGATTCAAGGTATTATTCTCAGATAGACATTTGACAGCGAAAACGGGGGATTCATACCTATCTTAGATACCAAATAGCCCTACCATGAGTCTGTCTATCGACACGACACCTTCTGACGTGATGCAAAGCTTGCAGCTCTCAAATTTGAGTTTGTCAAACTTCACTTCAGTGATCCCTGTGGGTCTCACATGACCACCTGCCTAGCAAGCAAACTAAGCCACAAAGCGGAACAAGACCAGTGCTGCATGCGCAAATCACATGTTCTTCTTTGTCTGACATGTGAGAGCGTCTTCTACTACGCAATAACATCCAACACACTTCCAACATTACCCATCCATACACCACGAGTTGAAAATCTCTCATAGCGAATAACCCACTGCAGAATCAATCACAATGAACAAATCGCGCCGCAACGCCATCACACTCGATCTCGACGATGAAATCAGTCAAACATCCGAGCTAACCCCAGCAAAAACGACCTCTGCGAAGCCAACTTCCCAAACCAGCAGCAGAAAGCCCTCTCTCCAGACCCACTCCAACAGCACAACCTCATCCGACCACACTCCTAGAGGCGAAGAGCACTACATCCGCATCGGCCGACGCACAGCCGAAGACGACAAGGACAACGACATCCCAACCCACTGCCTCGTCGTCGCACGCATCGAAGAGGAGCGAGAAAAAGTCGTCTGGCTCGCCGTGCCAACCTGGCAATTGAACGGCCTCCGCATCGGCACGGCCACCACAGGCGACCCAATCCGCGAAGACGCCTATTTCAATCTCAGCACAAGCCTTGATCCCGATCCGTACTTTTTCGCCAGGAATTTGCTCAGTCCTGCGAGGCTTAGGAGGCATTTGCTCGAACTTGTTGGGGAGCAGAGGTTGGATGTGCAGGCTGAGACGCTGGATGATGAGGTCGCGGAGCAGGAAAGGGATCAGGCGCAGTGGGGGAGGTTGGCGAAGGATACGGGGGCTGTGAAGGATAGGGATGGGGATGGCTGCGCTTTGGCTGGGCAGGAGGTTGAAGAGCGGTTTCCGCATCCGTGGGCTCTTCCGGTCGCGCTTTCGAGATCGACGGTTCAATTTCCAGGAGGTCTTGGTGCTTTCGGTGATCATGGAGGTGGGAAAGAGAATGTTCACATTCCTTCGATCAACGTGATCGCCATCTTTGCGAACGGGATCAATGAGCACGACTTGCGTCTGCCAAACTACGTTCAAGTGGAATTCGAAGCGGACGAAACTCTGGAGCAAGCCAAGCAGTATTTCCGTCTGGGAGAACCCGATGGAGGTTTCCAAGGGCTGGAGGGCTCACGCCTTCTTGGGCATGGACGGTGGATGTTGGAGATATGGGTTCTGCCGCAGTTGCGCGGCTGCTCGACGCTATTCAGGTGGGACGATGTATCGGGGTTACCGGCTAGGGTGTTTTGTGATTTGCAGACTTTGATGGAGGAGGCGGATGGGAAGGCGAAGTTGTATGTGGAAGTGAGGATTGTGCGGAATCCGGACGTTGATGAGGAGATGCTTGGTGGTGGCGATGATATGTCTGATTGGGATCCCTATTAGGAAGACTCTGAGTAAAGGGAGTGCTGGCGGTATGGACAGCGTAGAATACTTGGTTGTAAATGAAGAATGATTGGCATATCGGTTGCGCTTTGTCTGCTCCACCGGCATCATACACTTGTGAATCACGGATTAAACGGTATCGCTGAGAAGCGCACACAGCGAGCGACTCACTTGACGCAGTGAAGCGCATCCCGTTAGACTGAGTGAAGCGTGCATGTGAAGGTAGGGCGATAAGCCCCTCCCATAGAGCAAATCGCAATCTTGCGTCGTCACATGCAAACGCACGACTGCGACCAGCCGCGCGCAGATTCAAACGAGGAAGAGCTTGCGACTTCCGTTGGCTGCCACTGTTGCCACAGAACTGATTCAGTGACTTGTACACAAAGAACAGGCTAATTCTTTCGACAGCGACGACTGCACTCATCCGGCACCATGGCCATCTGCCGTCACTGGAGGAGGGGCTTCTGCGAACAGGGCTCCAAATGCGGCTTCCAGCATCCGAAGACGGTGAGTGTTTGTCGGGCAGCACAGGTGGTTGCCGTGAGAGCTATTGACTACATTAGCCACTCTGTCCCTCCGTAAACAGCGTCAACTAACAAACCGTCAGGACCCTCCGCCTCCGAGAGCGAAGCCACGAAAACAGACAGCAAGGAAAGCATTACCACCAAGCCCGACTGTACCTGTGTCAGAGATGCCGCCTCCCGAACACAATCACACAATGATGCACCCTGATCGGCTGGCTCTTATAGAGGGACGTGTGGCGGAGGAGCCACCTCGCGCCGCCTTTTCTGCGGATTTGTCGATCTCGGCAGGGACAGAGCATGACCAACAACGAGCATCGACATGGCCAAATGAGGTGCCACTGCCATCATCATCAAACACGATGCCGGCTTGGGATAGTGTGTTGGCATCTAACGTTGACGACAACAGCGTGCCAGCAAGAGCACATGAAGTCGGTTCGGAGTGGGAAGCCGAGGGCTGCCCGATTGGCCGCCAGCAGCAGGCATGCTCCTTCGGTGGTAGCAACAACCAGCATTCCGCCTACGATTACTATTACGACAATCCCGAATATACTCACAACAACATCTCTCAACCCGCCAAGATGGGCGCGCAAAAGCGCATGAGCAACGGCGAAGCGAAACCCCCCGTCGGCCCTCACCCCAGCACCATTCGAGTCTCCGCGCAATACCAGACCCAAGCCGCCTTGGAACAGAAGTTGCAACCACCCACCTTGGACCTCCAAGAGCGCTCGATAGCAGAAGCTAAAGAAGACTCGCTACGTCTGCAAGGCGTACAATGGCTGGACATCGTGCGCCGCGCTCTGCAGCTCCCCGTCCGCACCTTCACCACAGCCTGCACCTACTTCCACAAGTTCCGTCTTGCCCATCCGCCAGGAACTCCTACAGGAGACAGCTACATCTGGAGCGATGCCGCCGCGGCCAGCTTGCTCACGGCTTGTAAGATGGAGGACACGTTGAAAAAGAGTCGGGAGATCTTGGCGGCGAGCTACAACCTCAAGGCTGCTTCTGCCCATGACCATTTGCCCTCGGACGATCCCATGTTCGAGCAACAATCTCGCGTGGTCATCGGCCTCGAGCGTATGATTCTGGAAGCCTCGACATTTGACTTTCGGAGTCGAGCGCCGCATCATACTTTGACTAAGATTGCGAAGACTCTGGGTGGAGTTGAGCGTGTCAAGCAAGTACACGACCTTGCCTGGACTGCCTTGACGGATATATATCGCACTCTTGCCCCCCTCAAGCAAACATCCATCACACTCGCATTGGCCATGTTGGAGCTCGCAGCGCGCCTCACTAACGCTGACCAAGTGCTGGCTGCGATCGAGAGGTACGATCTGGGGAAAGTCAACACGACTAGAGAGGAGACAATGGAGACAATTCTCGACTCGCTGGACCTTTATGTTCAACACACTACAGCATCGACACTAGGCACCCGGTTCAGTCTCGACGACTTTCTCCGTCTCCGTCTAGCGTTGAACAGAGAGAGCGAAGAGAATAGCATTGCCCGCCACTGCACCGCACCAACTCACGTTTCATCGACTACGAAAGTCCAGAACGGACACCCAACCCCTGTCTCGCCACCTCAAACCAATGGAAATCAACCCCCACAAGCACCCGTCGTGCTCGAGCACGCCCCACCAGTCGCAGGCGGCACGCTCCGCTTCATGCTCAATCCTCACCTCGCGCACGATGAGCGCGAACAAGTCGACAGCTACTTCAAAGAAGAATGGGAGGAATACGAGGAAGAAATCGAGGTTCCCCTCCCGCGCACAGAGAGAAGACACGGTCCGCTATCATCGCGAGCGTCGTCTCGCGACAGAAGGTCCGACGACCGCCGCGACGAACGGGACAGGCCGCCGCCTAGAGCTTTTGATGATCATCGCGAGCGTGAGAGGGCGAGAGTTGATCGTGAACGCGAGTTTGATCGGGATAGACGACCGCCTCCTAGGGATCGCGAGCGTGATAGGAGGTACGATGATGATAGGCGAAGGTATGACGAGAGAGATCAGAGGAGGTATAATGAGCGGAGATTTGATGATCGTAGAGGGCCGCCGCCGCGTGACGAGAGGCGCTTTCCGCGTGATAATCGTCGGTGAGGCTGATGGAAGTCCTGTCAGCTGTTCTGGAAAGGTTTGGTGAGAGTCTGAAAAGGTTTGGTGAGAGTCGAGGATTCTTGTACGAGTGGAATATAGATACCCCCTATGGATAGTGTTGGCTTTGGGCCTCTAAGAAGTTACCTACATTCTGGCGAACTTTTCCAGCAATCCTCATTCTCTGTGGTGTTATTGCTTCTGCGATGCGCCGGTGCAACTACCATTTCGTCGGCCCTGACTTGGAAGAATCATAATGTCATTGTTCCTACAAGCGCAGCCTTGTCTGGACAAAGACAGCCACACCGCCTGAGCACAAAGCCCTTTGTCTTTCGAGCTTTCCAGCCGGCTCACACATATTTTGGACAAATAGCCACCCGTCTTCGCCAAGTGGTCATAGATACCTTATTCTTCGTCGTCACTCTAGCCACCACAATCTCCCACACACACTCACTCAGCAACAGCTTGACAGACGAGAAGAAAAGACCAAAATGTCATCCCAAGGTAACACAGCGCCTCCCATCGGCACACACATGCTAACCCAGCTTCTTCTCAGCATCGGCCTGCCTTTCCTAATCATTCCCCTGATCGCTGCTATGGTTTACTATGGGTTCCGCTACTTGCGCAACCGCAAGTCTGCGAAGGGGGATGTTGAGAAGTGCGTCAAGGATAGCAGCAGCAGTAGTTCTGGGTCTGGAAGTGAGAGCGGTCAGGCGTTTGAGATGACTCCCGCTTCGGCTACGAATAGTGTGCAGGTGCCTCGTGCTTCGTAGGAAGATAAGATGGGCATGGTCGTTTTGTGTTTACAGTATGTACCATAAGTTTGCGGATTCATTTTTGAGGCATGCGGCCTATGGTAAAGCGAAGATCAATATGCTCCTTAGTATGATACGAATTGAAAGATTGATTTTAACCCAAAGTGAATTCATTGACCAAAGATATCCCGTGTCCTATCAGGTGCGCTCAACTGTAAAGCCGCGATAATCTGACATACGGGCGCCTTGCCATTGCCCAAGCTGGCAAGTGCCGTTTTGGAGGGAGAATATATCAAACCTTTGCTGCTCGACATTGTAACGACATCAATTTCTTTGCCTTGTCCGAGTTTCTCCTTGAAAATGAGGACGACTCTGATCGACTCCCTATTGATACCGAACCTGACATAGGATTGGTAATAGCATGTGTCATCTCTGGCGGTGGACCTTGCGCACACGCTACCTGCTACCTCCCCTCCATGACAAGGCAACCCATCCAGATCCCCCGGAGATGCTTCTGCTCCCCACACTGGAGCCCCATTCAATAATGCGGCCTCCACAGCGGCTCCTCGAATACACCACCCACGCCGAGTTCCGACATCAGCGTGACTGCTTGAAAACGTTGCCAAGCAGCTTAGACGATTCAAGCTTTAGATCTGCAAGACGCGAAGGAAGCAGTCCGCTGCGGTGGAATGTGATACCGAGACGCCACGGCGATGTGACTGGCTGACTTGACGGCGCGCTGGCATCAACGGCTGGAAGACTGGACGTTCATTGGCTTTGACGCTGAAGTGGTGTCAATCTACTGAAGAGGCACGCGTGTGATGACGGCGGGGCATTTGCCGATTGCTGAAGAGGAGGAGCTTCGATTTGCTTGTCATGGTTAGATCGGTTCTTTCTCCCTTGGCGGGTGACCATGTCAAAACGGCAGGCAGCGCCTGCGCGACGGGTGGGAAGGTTTTGTGCTCTGTTGTTCCATCCTGTCTCGAGAAGTGAGTGATCAAACAACAGCTCCCGACTCTCTGGTTATCACTGTTACATTACGTCTCTAGAGGCGCGTCTGAGGTGAGTGCAAAGTGGCTTGCGTGCAACAAGCTTGTTTCTGCACAGTCGGCTGGGCATTTGCTTGGTAGAGCTTGGCCCTTCGTTTCTTCGCGAGTCCCGTTCGTCGCAAGGTGGAACAAGCAACGTTATCAAATGCTGACAATGATGCGATGTATTAGTCAAAGATGGCAGACGAGAAACGAGACTCCTCTCCGGAGTTCAACGAAGATACCCGTGACGATGCACACCTTCCAGGAACTGGCGAGTCGACGAAGAAGATGGGCGTCGGTCGGTACTTGGCCACAAGGTTCAGCACCTTGAAACCACCTATGGACAAGGTCGAAAACCCGATCACAGTATTGCGACTTCTCAGCTCGAAACAATGGCTTTTCTTCCTGTGTGCCTTCGTCGCGTGGACTTGGGACGCCTTTGATTTCTTCACTGTGTCTCTGACCGTATCCGACCTTGCCGAACAATTCGATCGATCAAAGACTGACATCACATGGGGTATCACTCTTGTGCTCATGTTCCGTTCCGTCGGTGCGATCGCATTCGGTATTGCAGCCGACAGATACGGCCGAAAATGGCCATTTGTGGTCAACAACATTCTGTTCATCGTCCTTGAACTCGGTACTGGCTTCTGCAACACATACCAGCAGTTCCTGGCAGTTAGAGCGCTCTTCGGAATTGCAATGGGAGGTCTTTATGGCAATGCCGCTGCCACAGCATTGGAGGATTGCCCGGAAAGGGCAAGAGGCATAATCTCCGGCATGCTACAGCAGGGCTATGCCTTCGGGTACCTGCTTGCGACTGTGTTCGCACGTGCTCTGGTGAACACCACGCCTCATGGCTGGCGACCTTTGTTCTGGTTTGGCGCCTGTCCACCAGTTCTCATCATCTTGTTCAGGCTTTGTTTGCCAGAAACGGATGCATATATTGAACGTCAACGTGTAAGGGCAGCCGGTCAGAACGTGGGAAAGACCTTCATCAACGAAGGCAAGGTTGCACTGAAGCGTCATTGGCTGCTACTTATCTACCTTGTCCTTCTCATGGCTGGCATGAATTTTATGTAAGAACTGTCTTGCTTGAATTACTGATTTAGTTAGCTAATCTCTCATAGGTCTCACGGAAGTCAAGATCTCTACCCGACCATGTTGGAAAACCAATACGGCTTCTCAGCCAATGCAGTCACAGTGACGCAAGTCGTCGCGAACTTGGGTGCCATGACCGGCGGTACTATCATAGGATATCTGTCTCAAATGTTTGGCCGTCGCTTCAGTATCATCATCGCTAGCATCGTCGGCGGCGCATTGATCTACCCCTACGGCTTCATTGGAACGGAGCGCGTGATTGCGCCAGCTTTCTTCGAACAAGCCATGGTCCAAGGAGCATGGGGAGTTATCCCCATCCATCTTATGGAGCTTAGTCCCGGCAGTTTCAGGACCTTCGTCGTTGGTACTTCATACCAGCTGGGAAATCTTGTTTCATCCGCGAGCTCGACAATCGAAGCCAGGATTGGCGAACGGTTCCCTCTTCCGCCGCTTGAGGAGGATGGAAAGGTTGTTCCCCGCTACGAATACGGCACCGTCATCGCCATTTTCATGGGTTGTACTTTCGCCTACGTGATTCTTTTGACGTTCCTCGGGCCAGAGTATAAGGGTAGAACAATGGGTGCTGGTAAGCATAGTCGTCTCGTATTCGCAGATAGATCACCGCTGACTTTCTTTCTTTTTGTAGCTGGAGATGAGGACCTCCACGAAGCTGCTGGCACCGATGCAGTTGACAATGCTGCTCATGTTGCTCGCGACAACACTGGAATTCACCGAGGTGGATCTTCAGACGATAAAGTCTGAGTGGGCATATCCGATTGAGCATGCGAAGACGCCATGCCAAAATGAATTAAGGTATCTGAGTTGGACAAACAGTTTCTGTCACAAGAATTGATCTATGAGCGCATGTAAACGCTTTTTTGATATGTACGGAGAGATAATGAGAATTTAACGACAGTCAGTATTGAAAATTCTATGTTCTTCCTGGTGATTATTTCTGTGTCATGTCTTGTTGGCAGCTAAAAGCCAGAACAGTGAAAATTGATTCTTGACATTACACGATGTTACGGGGCTTCTTGAGCCCTGCACATGAGCAAAAATACCTTTCTAGAGAAAAGTTCACGGTCCAAGCGGCCTCTTGCCATGTATCGGGATTATTTCTCTTGGTCCCTCTTTCTCCTGGCCATTCGATTGTTTTCGCTGTAATTTGGTATGCTTGAGTTCATCGTCCGGCCGCGTCCACACCAAAACATCGGATGAGACAATTGTAAGCATATATAAAATGCACAAACTGGTCATACGTCATCCAACTCACTAAAGTGAGATGTGAAGGTTCTGTAGTGTAGGGGTATCACAGTACGTTGTGGATCTGAGCAATCAGAAGACAACGTCCGTACTAACCCGTGTTCGAATCACGGCAGAGCCAAGCTCTTGAGCCTTTCTTTTTTGCTTTTGGATCTATTTTGAGCATATTCGCTCGCAATGTCCGTTTTGTGAGGGAGCGAAGCTGGTTTCATGCCTCTTTTTTGAATTCCGAGAATTTAGGACGAGGAGGGAGCTTCAGCAAGTGCGAGCGGCTTTGTTTGATAGCAGGTCTCAATGTCACTTTCCATTCAAGCTACAACGTATTTCACATGCACTTTATATTCTTCGCAAAAAAGCATGCGTCAATCCATAGAGGGTTTGGTCGCAAAATTGCTCTCATGCATCCAACTGCTTCTCCCCAGCGTGCACCCTTCCCATAACCTCAGCCATGACCACTCGCTCCTCGTGTCCGGTGAAGTCTCCGAAAGCATGGTCGATCTGTTCGAGCGACTTGCCCATAGTCTGCAAGAGCATATGCGTTAGTTTTACGGACTGGGCAACAATGGAGTGATCGATACTGACCTCGGGGACAAGGAAGAAGGCCCAGATGGCGCTCAATCCGCACCAAAAGCCGAAGAAAATGTAGGTGCCAAAACCAATGCCTGTGTTTTCGTCGAACATGGGGGGTGTGGCGATGCCGCTGCGATAAAATGTGAGCTATGTTTTCTAAAGAAAATTGTGGGAACTTGTTGTCCTTACACGACAAAGTTCATGAGCCAGTTGATGGAGACTAGTAAGAGTCAGTACAGTTTGACATCGCCTGAAAACTGTCTTCGCTTACCAGAGAATGCCACACCCTTCGATCTGATCGAGACTGGAAATACCTCGCTCGGTAGTGCCCATCCGAGAGGCGAATAGGAAGCTCCGAAAATGATGATGAACATGAAGGCCATTGCTACGCATGCCCAACCTGCGCTTGCGTTGTCGGCCCAGCGGCCATCATAAGTGCCAGCCAAAGCCGCAATGACGATGTAACAGATCATGTTCCCTATGCCACCACCAATGGCCAAAGGCCTACGTCCGATTCTGTCGATCAAGAGAAATGCCATAAGAACACCGACGATCTGCAACACGTTAAAGACTCCGGATAGAACAAGCGACATCTCGTCTGTTTGTCCGAGGGATCTGAAAAGGGTTGGTGCATAGTAGATGAATGCCTGAGCAAAGTAAAGTCAGCCATCCCATATTTACTGGAGATTCTCGTTCGGACTGGACTAACGTTCACGCCGTGGAGCTGCTGAAAGAAAGCAACACCGGCTCCTGCTGCTGTACGTCGCCATCTCTTCTTCGAGAAGAGGTCCATCCATTGTGCTACTTCCATTTTGATGCCACTAAGACCTGGGTGTCTACGCTCTTGCATCAGAGCCTGGAACTTGACCTCTGCAAGAATTCCTTGGTACTCGGTTTGGACACGCTCATCAGTCGGCGGAAGTTTTCGCAGCTTGCATAGACTGCCTAGACAGTCTTCGTATCTATCTTTCATCGCGAGCCAGCGAGGAGAATATGGAAACATTTGGATCATTCCGCCGAGCAGCAGGGCCGAAGGTAGTTGTAGGGCAAATGGTAGACGCCAGGAGACTTCACCAGCCATGTCTTTACATGCGAAGGAGATCCAGTATGAGAGCGCGACACCTGCCACAATTGCAACTGATTCCAGGACCAAGAGCGTGCCACGCAAGTGAGGTGGGGAGATCTCGGAAATATACTATTGGGCGTCAGTTAAGTCATATGGCAGTGAGGAAGTATAGACAGACCATGGGAGCGCCCAGCGCGAGTGTGCCAGTACCAACGCCTCCAATCGCGCGACCTGCCACGAGAGTGCCATAGTCATAGCATGCGGTCTGCATTATGCCACCAATGCTGAAAATAGTGGCACTGATGAGCAAGGCTTTCTTTCTGGACCAGCGGTCCGCGACATAAGGATATATCCAGCATCCGACAAAAGCACCAAGTAAGAGCATGCCGGTCATGAACCCTTTCCCGAATGAAGTAGCCGCACGTGGGATGACAGCATGGAATTGAGGAAGGACATTGGCGATGCCCATCACTCCCTGATCATAGCCGAATGAGAAGCCACCTAAAGACGCCAGAAGAGCAGCAGATAGGATGTAGGGGCCGGAAGAGAAGAGACCCCTCACACCGCGTGGCCCATACTCTACATTTTCAACGACTTCGAAGATATCTGCTTCGCCTTTGATGTTGTCTAGTGAAGGCTTCTCGTCGTGCTGAGCCGTTTCGTCGTACGCTTGGAGTTTGCTCTTGACTGCTGCGTCTTCCATCTTCGCTCCTCGGATCCGGAGATGCTGCAGGAAGATAGGGTTTGAAGGAGCAGGTCAACAACCTGTGGAAAACCGATGTCGAGATAATTCTAGACACGAATGTTGAAGCCCGTGACTATTAGTGGCGATATTGCATGATTCTTATGCCTGACAGCAACATAGGCCACATGATGTCCGACGGCATATGAAGTGCGTTACTCAGCCACGATGGTCTTCCTGTTATGCTACCGTATATTGATCATACGCAGATCTCCCCGTGGGCAAGTCCCATCTCCGGCTATTGGTCGATGAAGATCATCCTTGGGAGAAAGGGAAGCAAAGGCCGCCCTCTGCCTCGGATACCAGAAGCAGTATTGGCCGGTCTTGTTATGAGCAGGTAGAAGAAGGGCAGAAGCCTGGGCATTCTCGGCATCCCCATCTTCTTGGTGGTGATCGGGTCACGTCGAACGGAGGATCCTCGGGGCGCGAGATTGGCAGACGACGACTGGTCGGGTCCTCCTCAAGGCCCAAGACAAAGGCGACAGTCAACCCGAGGCAAACAGAATACTTTAACATTGCCGTCTTGCTCTTTTAGCAATGTTCGGCGACAGAAGTGGACTTGCTCAGATCTCGAGACTGGTTCCCGGTGCTGTGGACATCATAAGCACAGGACCACAGAACCAGTAGCAGGGTGGGTGGCAATCAGGAATGGCATCCGTTCATATTGTCGGCCTGATTCACCAATTGAACATCCTTTGGGTGCTTCTGTTCGTCAACTGTTAGGAGGCAGCATAACTACCCGATCATATAATTTATGCCTGCGAGCCGTGAAAGTGTAATGCCGGCATTTGTTTGTTGTTTCACCTGGTACATCCTTTCGTCAACATCTCTCCCTTTGCCACTTTCGCCTTCGCATTGATGATTAGAAGGGAGAGAAGATGCACATTGACACCGCGGAGAATTTATGGCTTCGATCCTCAACAACAAGTCAGCCGCAACTGACATGAATGTAAAAATAGTACGCGGCGGCAGCCGCGCCTCAAGCCGCAGATGCATCTCAGCTTGATCACAACAGACACGATTAGGCCCGCGGCGAATCCACTACGATGAGGTCTTGACTATCAGAAGAACGATGAATCGTCTTTATGGAGCCTGCGCAACTACCGGACAGGTCTGGTTGCGAAGGCGACGACGCGATCGGGATGTACTCGAAAACTGCGCCTCCCAGCGATGCCGGCACTGGGACACCGGAAGACCACAGAGATACTAGACAACATTACCAAGACATCACGTCCCAGGGCCATTCTAGGGTACACATGGGTAATGTGTACGGAGGCCAGCACTTCTATGGACCACCGCCTCCACATTCGGAACCAGAGGACCTAAGCTTACGGGATGCTCTGGCTTTTGAGCAAATGGACTTTCGTTCTTCGACTATTGCGCCAGCCTATTCAAAGACGTGCGACTGGCTCTTTAGTTCTTCCGAATATAAGAGATGGCGTGATAAAGACCTAGTGCCTAAGCATAACGGCTTCCTTTGGATCAAGGGTAAGCCTGGTGCTGGGAAGTCTACGGTCACCAAACACGCATCGGAACACTCCCACACCATGTACAAGTCTGAAACAACGGCGTCTTTCTTCTTCAATGCGAGGGGCACAAGCCTCGGGAAGTCTACAGAGGGCATGTATCGATGTCTTCTGTATCAGATGGTAGACCTGGTGCCTCAACTTTCGAGCAAGGTCAAGGTTCCAGACCGGCGAGCATATCATTCCAAGGGCTGGCCGCTTGCCCTACTGGAGAACTTGTTCCGACAAGCTGTCTTACGCATCTCGGCAAAACGACCTTTGAACTGCTATGTCGACGCGCTTGACGAAGGGGAGGACGACGATAAGGTTCGTAGCATGGTTGACTTGTTCTGCGAACTCGCTGAGCAAGCTGCATCGGAAAAGTTACCGTTTCGCGTTTGCCTCGCGAGTCGCTACTACCCAAAAATCTCCGTGCATTATCTCGAAGAAATTCGGCTAGAGGACCAGAAAGGGCATCGTCGTGACATCGCAAGCTATGTGCAAGGCAAACTAAAGCTTGGGGGCGGACAAATTAAAGAAGAACTTGCTTCCGAGATCATACGCAGGTCATCTGGTGTCTTTCTCTGGGTGGTTCTAGTCATTGTCATCCTCAACAAAGAGGGTGATCGCGGAAATCAACATCTTCTGCGCAATCACTTAAGAAGAATTCCAGACGATCTTCATGACCTCCTCGAAGCCCTTCAGAAGCGGGATCCCTTCGACGAGCGTTTTCTCCCTGCCATCTCATGGGTCCTGTTCGCTTTCACGCCGCTCACAATTGAGCAGTTATATTTCGCCATACTGACAAGCGTTGGCCAGCTGACCGCTCAAAATGTTCTTTGGGATCGAAACACCATCGATGCGAGTGTCATCAACGACTACATACTCTCAAGCTCGAAAGGTCTCTTAGAAATAGGTCCTGAAGAATATGTGCAGAATAATTATTCCAGAGAGCTGGCTACCTCAGAAGCCGGAATCTCTTCCACCCACGACCCGAGACTTGGAGCGAAGGTCCAGTTTATTCATGAGGCAGTAAGGGAATACTTCTCAGGGGACGGACTGTTCAGGCTTGATCCTGACTTGGCCGAAAACGCGGTCGCGGTTTGCCATAACCGCCTCTCGCAAATCTGCCAAACATACGTACGGATTTCTTGCAAATCGAGAACCGGTTGGCGTTTGCAATACCTTAGCAGGTACATCGAGGATTGTTCGCCATTCTTGAGCTATTGCCTGTCTCGTGCGCTGGAACATGCCAACCTTGCTAGCCATAAAGGACGACCAATCATCGACCTTGCCCAAAACTTTCCACGGGACGAATGGATCAGCTGTACTGCGAGTCTCTCTTATCGGCATGCGCACACATGGTTACAACTGGTAACCCGTGAGAGCTTCGCACAACTGGTCGTGGACGAGCTCGCATCAATGGCAGAATGCTCGCGGCGGGGAGGACAGTCTTTCCAGTCAGCGCTGAATACCTGCTCGAGCGGCGTTGGCTCAGCACTGCATATTGCTGTTGACTTGGCACCCAGCTGCTTGCAAATCCTTTTGGACGCTGGTGCCGACGTCAACGTTATGTGTAAAGAGGTTGGAACTCCGTTACACACTGCCGTCCTTGCTTTTCGCAAGGAGACTGCCAGCCTTCTGCTGAAGCATGGCGCAAACCCAAACGCCATGGATGATCATGGTAACACAGCATTACACTCCGCCATTGTACGCAGAGATTTGAGAGTAATGAACGTGCTGCTCAATGGCGGCGCAGACATGAATCGTCCCATTGGAGAATATGGCGATGCTGTTCAGACTGCAAGCCAGACTAATGATTGGAGAGTCATGCAAATGCTGGCTGACTTTGGCGCCGGCGTTGACGCGAGTGATTTCAGTAGCTCTGGGCCATACAAACACCCCTTCGCGGCCCGTAGGAAGAAATTCGACGAAGGCGAGTTTTCATTTCCTTCACGCATGAAGAAACGACACAAAATTCCGGTAGACTGTCCGAATCTGAGACTGTATAGCGAGGTTTAGCGCTCTAATGGATTGCGTCGATACAAATGTCCAGCTCCAGAATTGAACAAAACCGTGCTCATTGAAATGTCAAATTGCCACCACACATTCATTGCATTTGTCATTTTTGTGGGCTTGAAATGCTCCCAGTGAGAGTGACCGTCTGAGATCTGACGCACACAGTGAAGCCTGATCCGTCAGTACGTGAGCCATTAATTTCAAGACCAGATGTGACTATGAAGGTACCTTGTGCATTCTTACGACTTCATTTTCTCTCAAGTCCTGCTGTATTGTACTTCCCAAGTCTTCATGCGTTGCTAAGACCAGATCGAATGTACTGCATAGAACCTTTCTATCGAGGAGAGTTCTAGACCACAAATACGAGTTTGGCTCAAAGAGCAAACCCTAACGAGCCAAACTCTGAACCGGAAATAAGAAGAGCAATGATATGCAGTGACGAAGAGTCCGGCACGTGGTACAAAGTACAAACAAGCCACAGCTAAGTGCAGTTAAGCGTGCAGCCATCACGAACCGCGCGCGACTCTATTTGCTTAACCCCGCCTTCGAGCTGTCAATGGGTAGCATCGACCTGGGGTACATGACCATTTGTGATCTCGGAGGTATTCTAACAATGGCAATATCTGCGTGGTACGCGCGGTCACGACCCTCGGTAATGCAGGTAGGTGGTGTTCGCGGTGGTTGATATAAAAGATCTCCGCTGGCAAGCGAGGCAAGCTGTTTGTGACTTCCAAAAGAGCAGTTGATCGTGCGACTTCCCCAATCGTTGATCTTTACGCATCGTATCAGGAGAGCCTCAGCTTGTACTACCGCCTGGAAACGTCTTGTGCGACATAGCAGTAAGCACCAAGTTGGCCAGATTGGCATCAACGCAATCATGGCGACAAGCGATCGCTCTAGTGAGTCAAGACAACGAACCGTGAGCACCAACAAGCATGGCGCTGAACAAAGTGAAAGGAAGCCCCGACTCTCCACCAGAAGCAGAGAAATCTGCTGGAGGGATGGAACACGTCGAGCAGATCCATACCAATGAGCGTGTCCCTGGCCATGACAACTACTATGAGAAGAACGGTTTGCGTACCTACGGCGATGACCTGGACCATGATCAGGCTCCCAAGATGTCGTTCAAGCGAATGATGTCGCTGATTGCCATGGCATTCCGTATGTGATCTTAGCGAATCAAAAAAGCAATGTCTGCTGACACGACCTGAAGTTTGGACGGGATCTCAAATCCCAGTATATCTCTTCGGCGGCGTCCCACCGTACATCTACGGCGACCTCGGCGGTGCAGATCGCTGGATC
The DNA here is from genome assembly GCA_030772445.1 of Cladosporium sp. MBC 237. Classification (NCBI taxonomy): domain Eukaryota; kingdom Fungi; phylum Ascomycota; class Dothideomycetes; order Cladosporiales; family Cladosporiaceae; genus Cladosporium; species Cladosporium sp. MBC 237. The sequence continues at coordinate 381,880 of JAPHCH010000043.1, forward strand.
TGGTTTGTCCTGGCAAATCTGCTCTCCCTCGCCGCAGTCTGTCCATTCGTGGGCTCCATTTCCGATCTCATCGGGCGCCGTTGGGTAGCAATGATCGGTGCGACCTTTCTCGTGGTGGGCATGATCATCTGCTCGGCCGCAAAATCCATGAATACCTTCATCGGCGGCATGGTATTCGCTGGGATCGGTGCTGGAATCAACGAATTGACAGCCTTGGCCGCTACATCTGAATTGGCACCCACGAGTCAGCGTGGCAAGTACGTGGCAGTGCTGATCTTCACGATCGTGCCTTTCTGTCCATCTGTTCTCTGGGCTCAATTGATCGCGTACCATTCATCGTGGCGATGGATCGGTCTCTTTTGTGCTCTGTGGGCTTTTGTCGGCTTGGTGATCACAGCTATCTTCTACTTCCCACCTCCTCGCGTCAACAGTCAAGGTCTTTCTCGCAGAGAGGTGCTTGCTCAAATCGATTATGTCGGCGGTCTCTTGTCAATTGCTGGCATGCTTCTTTTCATGATGGGAATGCAGTGGGGAGGGTGAGTACCGACTCAGTCTTCCATGTTATTGTACTGACTTCTATGCAGGTATCAATATCCCTGGAGCTCGGCGCACACTCTCGCCCCATTGATCCTTGGCTTCGTGTTCATCGTTGCTTTCGTTCTGTGGGAAGCATATGGCGCAAAGCATCCAATGTTTCCAAAGCGCCTGCGCCAGGACCCTCGCATTCTGAGCCTCACTCTGGTCATTACATTCATTTCGGGAGCCAACTTCTTCTCCATTCTGATGTTTTGGCCCACACAGGTAATGCTCTTGGTGTGATGACACAATAGGCTTGGGCTTACAGTGATTTAGGCATTCAACGTATACGGCCATGACCCCATCGGAGTCGGGATTCGCGGTATTCCAGTCGGATTCTCGATCCTGGTAGGCGCTTGCATAGTGCTTTGGCTGTTGTCTGTTTTCAGAGGTCACAACAAGGAGCTGCTCATCATTTCCTCGGTTCTGATGACAGCCGGTTGTGGCGCGTTGGCGGTTGCGCGTACGGACAATCTCCATCAGCTCTGGGGTATCCTCGTTGTGGCCGGACTGGGCATCGGCGGTATGTATCTGAGTGGCGTTGTCTTACCATGTCTGAAAGATACTGACATGCTTCAATAGGTATTGTTGTCCCGGCATCGATCATTTGTAAGTTTTTTGAAGTAGAGGCCCGGGAAGAGCAGAATGGCGAAGGCTAATTAACCCTGCAGCGACCATCATTTGCCCGGACGACCTCATAGCTACAGTCGCAGCTCTCACTTTAGCTATCCGTGTTATCGGTGGATCAATCGGCTATTGCGTATAGTAAGTCTGCATCTCTCTTGTATTCCTGACAGAACACTTACATCTTTTAGTTACAACGTCTTCATCTCGAAGTTTGTACCTGCCGCTACCAAGTATATTGGCGGAACCATGGCCACGAAATTGAACATTACTTCGCCAGCTCTCATTGGCGAAGCCATTGAGCTCACCGGCGCATCTCTTCTCGAAGGCCTGCACGAAATTCCAGGCATCGCTGACGTGCCGGGTGCTTATGAGATGGTGGTTGCAGCGGGCCAGACGGCTTACGCAGAGGCGTATAAGTACGTGTACTACGTCTCGATTGCGTTTGGTGCCGTCAGTATAGTGGCAGCATGCTTTTTGGGGGATATCAGCAAGTACATGGACGATCATGTCGCTGTGGTTATGTGAGCGTGGGGCAGGCTTGATCAGATCCCCTTTCAGTTGTTGTAAGTGGTACACAGGCGATCAGACGGTCGTCGAGGCGATCCGTAGCGAGCGTGTCGCGCCCATGTTGTATACGTGAAGGATGGAGTGAACTAGGAAAGCGACGAATCCAACTTGAAGATATCAACCATTTTGATGAACCTACCCCTTCCGTCCACCGTACTCTCCCCACACCCCTCCACTTCAAGCATCTCAATTCCACATGTGTCCATTCGTGCTCTGTGTCAACCGATCACAATCAACCAACACCCCTCAATACCAATCGCCATGGATATCACAACCTTCGTGGCAAGCAAGCGAGAAACGCTGCTTATCGCCGACCACGCCACATACCGCGCGCAGCTTTCGCGCCAAATCCACGCAACCCGCAAACGCCTCGGCCGCGCAACTCCCAAGCGCGAGAAGTTCGCTCGCAAACCGCTCACCGCCGAGGATGTGAAGAAAGATGTTGCTTTTGTGCATTTGCAGCTCCTGGTAGCCGAGCGCGCGTGGGCGCATGCCATGCATATCAAGAATTCGCATACCGAGGACGAGAGGGGAATCACTGGCAGTGCTAGAGCGCAGATCTGCTCGAAGCTGTGGAAGGCTGCGAACACTGCCGGTGAGCTTGTAGAGGTGTTGAGAGAGGTTGGGACGCAAAGGGATTTGTTGGAGGCGAGGACTTATGCTGCCATGCTTGCGGGCGCAGAGGAATTTGAGAAGCAGGCCGAAGGCGTGCAAAAGGAGGGTGGGGAGGAGAGATGGACGAAGTGCTTGAAAAGATGGAGCGAGGCTAGAGTTGGTTATGCGGCGCTTTTGGAGAAGGAGAAGGCTGAGGTTTTCAGAGAAATGCTGGCCAACACCGTGGACCCGACTATTCGCTACGCGGCTTATCAGGCAAGATTGAGCAGGACAATTGCAATCGAGGTTGTGGCCAGGAGATACTTCCCAAGAGACGACCAAGAAGCCGTCAGACTGGTAGAGGCGGAGGATGAGTTTGCCTTGAAAGAGAAGCCCAAGGCCGAGGCTGGAGAGGAGGTCAAGGCTGGATCACTAGATGTGCCAGATTCTGTTACCTGGAGAGGAAGGAAGGCCAACATCGTTGATGCATCGATCGGTCAGGCTCTGGCATCTGTCACTCTGGCCGAGGCCAAATTGAAGGCCTACCTGGCTGAGCACCCTTCGGCGTCTGCCGGACAGAAGGCTGCTGCATACGACGACATCCTGATCGCTTCACAAGATGCTGCAGATGCTTCTAAGCGTGCCACCGACGAGCTTGAGAAGGAGAGGGTGGATGAAGGCGATGCTCGCATGCAGGATCTGCGTGTGACTAGCCTGGCAGTGAACTACGATCTTGTCTCATGGCGAGTTGGCCGTAACAGGATTCTTATTGGCGACAACGACGGCTTGACTTTCGAAGCACAGAAGCAAAAGAAGCCTCAACGTACACGCAAGGACGGCACACCATACCCTGAACAGGAAGAGGGCAGGGGCAGGAAGCTTGCTCGTCTGCGTGAACGTGTGGTCCTCTACGATGCTACAATTCAAAGCGTGGAATCTATCAAAGACCTGCGTGGTGCCATGAGAGATGAAACCTTCGTCCGCGAGCTCGACGGCAAGTCAGCTTACTTCCGTGCGCTCAAGTGTGTAAATATCTCCTACTCGCACGCTCTGCTTGACAACCACCTCAACGCCCTCGCCCTCCTGAAACATGCCCAGGATCTTCTGACCGCCAACCCGCCCGCCGCATCAACAGCAACGACCTCAACACCACCGACACTCGACATCCCCTCATCCGAAACAGCAAACCTCGCTGCCCATGTCAAGAACCTCCTTCACCGCACTCACGCTCTTGTGGAGATGCACAAACTCTCGTCAAACTCCGCCATTGCTGCCGAGAAGAACATGACTTCTGCCGCGCCCGCTGTGCAAGACTTGAACTCTTACCCTACCCCTGGCTTGCAAGTCGACCTCAACAACCTCGTCTCTTACCCGCCTAAGATTCAGCCCGTGCCCGTCAAGCCTCTCTTCTTGGACGTTGCGTGGAATTACATCGAGTACCCTGGTCGCGCTGTGCAGCAGCCTTCGGCTGAGTTTAACGGGAAGATGGATGTTGATGAGCCTCCAGCTGCTTCAACGACTGAACCCGTACAGGAGAAGAAGAGGGGTTGGTTTGGGTTTGGTCGGTAAATTTTGGTGATACTTTTATGAGAAGATAAAATGGACATGATAGATTCGAATACTGTAAGGCTTTGAACCCATGAATGACAATCGAGTTATGTCTCTGCTTTGGGATATCCTGATCTCGGACACTGACTAAAGGATGACCAACCGTACGCTCGCCAATTTCTCGTACATCCAATTCCCCCCTCACCCTATGCGAGTTTCTGACTCTCTCGCCCACCCACTTCATGCGCTTCTTCGTCACCCGAGCAACTTTGATTCTCTAAACAATGATCACTCCAAGCTCGCTGCATCTTCCCCTTATCACTCACATGTTGTCGTTTACTTGCCCATTTGCGTAGCTCCACGTGCAGCTGACGATCTCGCTCGGCTGAGCAACTCTGGTCCTCCCCACTCTCACCACTCCAAGCCCCGTGCATCTTTCCCTTCATCATTCACATGTTGTTGATGACTTACTTGTCTTCGTGGGTCAACGTGCGTTCTGATGTTCTTGCTCGGCTGGGCAGCTTTGGTGATTCATGCCATTAGCACTCCAAGCTCGCTACATCCTCCTCCCATCATTCACATGTTGTTGACAACTTACCTATTTGCGTTGCTCCACGTGCATTCTGACGATCTCGCTCGGCTCGAGGCCACTGACATCCAGCTCCTCGATTCCATGTCGGTCTTTGCAGTTCCCCGATGAAAGGTGGAATGTAAGCTCATACCGCTCGGGATCAACCCCCATTGCCGCAGCAAGGTTGAACTCGATGAGGTCTTTGTCTGACAATAGGCCAAGCTCGTGACGAAGGGTTGCTTCAACATCTCCTTTGGGTGGTCGGGCGAGGCTAGCGGCATCGATCTTGCTGGTCGGGCCTCGAAAGTTGCAAGGGCTGAAAATGGTTTCGTGAGGTGGAGGCGGATCGGCAACAATGGTCTTCCAGCGCTCTTGCCACTGCTGGAGCTCCGCAAGAGTAGGAGAGGAGACGTTATCTCTGAGGACAAAGTGAAGCTCAAAAGTGCCGTCGACTACTTGATTTTCCTTGCCGGAAAGATCCGCGTAGTTGAGAGCGCGAACTTCCCATTGTTCTGGGCAGAGCCGGTGAGGCGGTGCTGCTTCGTGAAGGTGGATCTTGTAGCGGCTTGGGTCCACATTGAAGGCGATCAGAATTTCTAACTCGAGGTCGTCTGCCCAGTTCTGGATGGTTTTTTTGCTTTTGGCGTGAGTAAGTTGAAAAGGCTCGCGGTTTGCTGCTTGCACTGCGGCCGTTTGATCTTGTGTGAGGGTGCGGGAGCATAGTTTGATGGTTGCGTTGATCTCGGGGCGAGGGGGTGACATCGTGGTGGGTGTTGAGGTGGTGAGTTTGTAGGAGATATTATGGGATGCTGAGCTATGAGATTTTGCAATATGGTGTAAGGTTAGTCGCGCAGCAAACGGCGAACAATGAGACGTTGCGGCTACTGTCGGCTGTGGAAGAGACATGTGATCATAAAGTTGGCGCTAGGCTCAATTGTAAGTGAGGTGTGCTATCGTCTACTCAATCGAATCCTGATCCTCATCTTCGCTCTCGCTCGGATCTCGATAATTGGCCTTTGGGGCAACCCTTCCCCCCTTGGTGACTACTGCTTGCTTTCCTTCAACCACGGGCACAATGTGCACAACCATCAGAACCCTAAAATCTTTCTTGACGGCGTACCCTTGATAGAGGAAGTCACGCGCCCTCCTGCGTTCGTCGAATCTTCACAGATAATTAATCCCACCAATTCGACCTTGTAACAGCACCCACAATTGCATATCCCATTTCTTGCCCTCGTCCTTGAGATGTTTGAAAAACTGGGTGGCGCCTTTCTGTCCTGCCAGAGTTTTCATGATCCCCTGGTAGACACTACGAAAGCTGTCAGACTCGACGTCTTCAAGTATGAATTCAACGTTACTTGAGAACTTTGCAGCTGGCGTGTCGTGTGTGGGAAAATGATTGATGAATTGCAGGGCGGCTGTCACGCAGTAGTCTGGGAACTCTGGTAGACCTATGTTCCCGGGGAGGTCGTCATTGAAGCAATAGAAAAGGCGGTCTTGGGCCTGTGCTCCAAGATACTTTTCCTGATCATCTTCCTTTGGCAATCGGTCTCCAAACTCGGAAGACAGTTTCCAGTATGATTTGGTAGTGTCATCTGGGCCGTACGGAGAGTTCAGCACCAAGTTCTGCGGTAAGAAAGGATTGGCCTCCCTTTCCACACGGGTTTCCCCGTTCGTGTCGTAAATTTCCAGTTTCCTCAGCCGCCACGCCGGCACGCGCATCAATGTCGGTCTGCCGTTTTCCCTGTTCTCATCTCGCTTCCAGAAGTAGACATCTAAGCTCTTGATGTTGCGATATTGTTCCGGGAGCTGCTCTTCCCACTGCCCTTCGTCTGGTACTAGAAGGTTTGCGTGAAGTACATCACCAACACGATAGTAACGCCTCGCAAATGGTCGAGTAAAACGTACGTCCACGACGCGATTCTCTTCGTCGCCCAGTAGGTCCTTCTCGGTGAGTTGTAGAGTAAAGTTGGTCATATGTTTTTTGGGGTCTTGCAACAGATCCGAAAGAATTCGGAAGCGAGTGTGATTGCAGATGTCGTATTCAAATGCCCACTGCAGAATAGCATCGTTTGATATGGGAGATGGTTCCATGACAAGATACTGAGCATTTCTCCTACCATTCTTCGCGGTATTTGTCTGGGAACCCTTTCCTTCTCTGGTCTCGCTTTGTTGCGTGGAACTTGGAGCTGCCTCCACCGGCTTCTTGAGGTTTCTCACGTAGAAATCTCGGTCATGTGTCTCCAATTTTGCAATCATGTAGAGCTTGAGCTCTTCAATGACTTCTTCAAGTGTTTCATGCTTCGAAAAGCGGAGGAGGTGCGGTTGCCATCTATCGAGATCGACTTCGGTGCCGGAGCTGAAGTTGTAAGCCACTCTGATGTAAGCGCTTATACGGTTGGCGGTATCTGGCTCAATGTTTGTTTCCTTGTCAACGTTGTTCTTAGGCATTTCGACATCAACCGATTCGGCGTCGTCATCTGGTTTGGCTTCTGCCTCGCTTCCTTCTTCATCTTGTCTCTCTTGGTTACCTTCGCTGTCTCCATTTCCACCGTCGTCCCGATCATCTTGGTCGTCTTCACTACCCTCACCATTGGACTGATCCTGGCCGCCACCCTCTGGATCTTGATCTTCAGAGGGATCCTCGTCATTCTCTTCGCCATCAGAGACTTCCTCACGGAAATCTTCTTCCTCTGCGTTGTTGCCATTGCCCGAAGCGTGGTCGATGAACTTCGCAGACTTCATATTGATTTGTTTTGAGTCGTCTACAAAGTCGACAAGCTCGGGCTGCGCTTTGGGCTCAACTTCGATGGACATGCCGTGAGGTGGCACATCCGAGCCATGGCTCGAAGGACGATTGGTTTTCGGGCGCCCGTTTTCTCTCGAACACCCACCGTCTCCATGCGACAGACTTGGCAGATCAGAGACATGTAGCACTAGGAAGAAAGGGACGCACGAGGGATTCGATCTACGGTGGTAGCCCATTAGGATTGGAAGAAAGTCATAGTTACGCGGTGTGCCGAGTCCAGCCTATCCTACCCAACATGCATTGCGTCGCCGATCCTGCGATATTCGTATGCCCCAATTTCCGTGGCCAGCACCCATGGTCATTTGTGGAGTTCACTCGCGAAAATCCTTCCAGCTTCAACGATCAGGGTTGTTGTTTCACTCTTCCTCGCTGCTGGTCGCCATCTCCTGCTGGATGGCGGAGAGGGACTCTCTGTATGTCATCCTAAAACCTCTCAGGCTCGCCGGCGTCGCCCGAACGCGCGGCCCAATTGGCTGGTGAAGCTCACGGTCTCCAGGCAGTTCAGGCCGAGTACGAAGTTGCTTCTCGGGTCTGGCATTAAAATCGGAGCCTGTCCCTAGCCCGGCGAACGTGTTGGCAGTACCTGGAGGTTCCATAACGTGGTGGGCTGATGAAGACGGCGTTGCAGCAGAGCTGTTGATGACGCTGTCCCTCTTCGTTGAACGATCGTCCGCTTCCGTAGTTTCGACCAGCTCAGGGTACTCCTCCAGCCAAATCTCATGGCACAGGCGGACTTTGATCTGGTCGAAGACACGAAGACGTAAGTCATTGTCAAGAGCGTACGCTTTGGCGATTGCCCGCTCGCGACGGTTTTCGATGGCACGCGCTCCAGCCATACTGTCGATCGCGAGTTCCTCCTGCTCAAAGTCGGCCCAGGATCTGCCTGCGCGAAATGCGCGTTTGGCGCGTGACACAAAGTTAAGCCCAATTGAAGAATTGACCGGAAGGTTAGGAACGAGGTCCGATCTGTAAACCGAGAACTCGTTCCAATCATCGAGCTCAGGGTCGGTATCGACTTCGCCTTGAGCCTCATCGGCGCTTGCTTTCCATGCCTTCCTCTGGTCTGAGAGATTGAGGAAGTCGGTCGGGCGTGGATACTCCCAAGGATAGACTGAGAGCCTGCTGGGATGAAGCTCAGGATCTGCCGTTTCGAACGTCGGTTTGGGCTGCGCCGGGGTTTGGGCTTTCACTTTGCGTTTTTGCGGGTAGGGTCCCTTGCGCGCAGATTTATTTGATGCGTTCGTCTTCCGAGTCTTCTTGGTGTTGCGGGATGAGCGAGCGAGGGCTCCCGTAGCCTGAGTCAAGAGAGAGTCGAGAGGGGTCTGTAGCTCGCCCTTGTTTGTGGTGCTCTGCGGTTGGTAGGCAGATTGAGTAGGGGTTTGTTGAAGTTGGGTGCTAGGAATTTTGCCCTCGAGTGGTGCTGCTGCTGATGATGACGACTTCGTTTCTTTTCCCGCCAATGTCGCTACTGTCACTGCCTCTGCTGCTGTCTCTGGATCTGCCTCTGCCTCTGCTTCTGATCCCACTGCTGCTGGTGCTGCGGCGGCTGCCGTTTCTTTCTGTGCTGCTACTATTGCCTCGACCGGGGCTTGCGACACGCCATCTCCACTCTGTGGCTCTAGACTAAAGCTAGCAGCATCTGCAGAGTTTGAATGTGCCATCGAAGCAGATTCCTGCTGCTCGATGGCTGCTGACGGGTCAGAAAAGATGGGGGATGTGGGGGAAGGTGCAGAATCAAGGAAAGGTGTAGTAATACCTGCAAGTTGCATTTCGGCATCTTTGGCACGTCGAGTCGGGCGAACGCGACGTCCGCCGCGGGTTCGGTTGTTGGTCTGAGATTCCGATTCCATGGGTGTCGGCAAGTCGTGTAATAATTCAAGGTAAGCGTTGATGGCGGATGCTTTTGTTGAGATAGATGCTTAGCATATCACAGTGGATGCGCTGGTCGGTTGAGCATGTAACAAGTCATGATAGTCTGCGGCTGTTTGGGGGCGGTGATTACTGCAGTGTATAGGGCAGGCACTCTCGGGAGAAGCACATGTGACGTGGCAGGAGGGATCTAGGAGAGAAAGACGCGAGAGAAGGGGCATGTGAATGTTGAGGAGGTGTGGTAGCGGCAAAGATCTATTAGGGATATGTCACCTGTTTCGCCACCAAAGCTGCTGGTATTACTGTACACCAGTAAGGAGCTGGACTTTGGAAAGGCCGGCATATATGTGTAGGTGTACAGGAAAAGCATGTTCGCGGCGAGGAAGTAGGCTCTGGCAAGCCTCAGATGAGTATTTCCATGGTCGGTTTCTGACCAAAACATTCTTCGTGGTGACTGCATGTTCCTGGTGTTAAAAATGTAAGTGAGGTCTGATTGATGAGATGTGCTGAGGCAAGCGAGACCAGCCTGCCATTGCGCTACTTCCTCGTTCGGACTAGCTCAGATCGACTACAGATCCAGATCCGATCGAGTCGCGTCAGATCGCCAATTTACGCGTGTGGGCTCGAGCTTTGAGGAGAATGATGACATCGAGACATTCATTGCTCTCGATATCGCTGTGAGCTTTCGCCTTTTAGCGGATATCTTGTTCCCTTCAATCTACATTCTTGTTCTCGTTGGTATACTCCCTTGGAAAGAACCGGGAGATTCAAGGGTTGTAACATTCTCTACACCTCCATCAACAGACCCAATACAATCCGGCGAACAGTTGCCACCATGTCTTCAGAACCCGTGGTTTCGGCCGAGACCACACCGCCGACATCGCCAGAAACACGCGACGATGGACCAAGCGAAGCGATGCAGAAAGAGGAGGAGCAAATGGCGCAGGCACGAGCGAAGGAAGAAGCGAAACGCGAGCGCAAACTAGCTGCAGAGCGCCAGAAAGATATAAAGGAAGGACCTGCTGCAGTGGACACGAAATACAAGGCCCTGGAGTACCTGCTGAGCCAAAGCAAGCTATATTCTACCATCATGCTTCAACAAATGACCCAACAAGAAGATGCAGCAACAGCGAAGGACGAAAAGAGCAAGCAGCGCGCTGCAAAACGAGAAGAGAAGGCAGAGCAAGCAGCGGTAGCAAGTCAGAAGCGAGCAACTAGAAAAGGAGCAGCAGATGAACAAACCGCTGAAGGTGCAGAACAGAAGGATACAAAGGAGCCTTCTAAGCGTGGCTGTGGACGTCCGCCCAAGAATACCAAATCTGACAAGAATGGAAAGATATCGGATTACCTCAGCAAGCAAGACCTGCAAGCCAAGGCTGGAGATACGTCAATTTCTGAAGCCTTAGCAGAAGAGTCGAAGGACGACGTCAAGCCAAGTGACATTGGTATGCAAAACTTGCGTTCAGCCAAGCAGCCGGAGCTGGTCACCGGTGGCCTCATGCGAACATACCAACTAGAAGGCCTGGAGTGGCTGCAGTCGCTATACGAGAACGGTTTGAACGGAATTCTTGCAGACGAGATGGGCTTAGGAAAGACCATTCAAGTGATCTCATTTCTTGCTTTCCTGCGGGAGAAGGGTATCAATGGACCGTTCTTGATTGCGGCGCCTTTGAGCACAACGAGCAATTGGGTAGCCGAGTTTAAGAAGTGGACTCCGGACATTCCAGTTGTTCTCTATCACGGAAGCAAGGCGGAGCGCGAAGAGATTCGCACCAAGCGTCTGCGAAATCCTAGCAGCAAGAACTTCCCTGTGATCTGCACCAGCTACGAAATCTGCATGAACGACCGCAAGCATCTCGCCCACTTTGGCTGGAAATTCATCATCATTGACGAAGGCCATCGCATCAAGAACATGAATTGCAGGCTGATTCGCGAGCTTCAGTCGTATCAATCTGCCAATCGACTGTTAATTACCGGCACCCCGCTGCAAAACAACCTTGCTGAGCTTTGGGCGCTCCTTCATTTCTTGATGCCTAGCATCTTCAATAACTACGAGTCCTTTGAGTCTTGGTTCGACTTCAGCGCATTGAAAGAGAAGGGTGGTTACGAGCAGATTCTTTCGGAGGATCGCCAGAAGAAGTTGGTTACCAGCTTGCATGCCGTTCTGAAGCCGTTCTTGCTTCGCAGAATAAAAGCCGACGTGGAGACATCGCTGCCTCAGAAGAGAGAGTATGTCTTGTACGCGCCGCTTACGCAAACCCAGAGGGACCTCTACCAGGAAATCCTGGACGGCAACAGCAGAGCTTACCTGGAGAATAAGATCGTAGAGACCATCAGCCGTTGCGCAACCCCAGGGAGTACTCGAAGTACTAGCCGCAAACGAAAGACGGCTCCTAGTGAGGCTGCCACACCTCAAAAGAGCGCAAAGACAAGCCGGGCATCTACACCGGCTACTGCCGACGGTAGTGGAGCACGATCGCGCAGGGCAAAGAAGAGCCAAACGTATGAAGAGGTATCTGATACGAAATATTTCCAGCAGCTTGAGGAGGAGCCAGAATCACCCTCACCAAACGATGATGATGAAGAAGATGAAGAAGAGAGCGAGCGGGCCAAAACTCTCGCATTGGCGAAACGCGAGATCGCCCAGAAGAAGTTGCAAAACCCCGTCATGCAACTGCGACAATGCTGCAATTCCCCTCACAACTTCTACTACCCTTTCGACATCGACGACAACACGCCTGTAGACGACACGCTCGTAACAGAAAGTGGCAAAATGCTGCTGCTCGACAGGCTCTTGCCCACGCTTCTCGAAAAGGGTCACAAAGTCTTGATCTTCTCTCAATTCAAGACCCAGCTCGACCTCTTAGAGACCTACTGCGATGAGCTCCGACAATGGCCAACCTGCCGCATCGACGGCTCAATAGCGCAGTCGGATCGACAAGAGCAGATTCAAGCTTTCAACGAGCCCAACAGCGAAACCAACATCTTCCTCCTCTCAACTCGCGCCGGCGGGCAAGGCATAAACCTCGCCGCCGCAGACACCGTCCTCCTCTTCGATAGCGACTGGAACCCGCAACAGGATCTCCAAGCGCAAGACCGCGCGCACCGCATCGGTCAAACCAGGCCGGTAATCGTCTATCGCTTCGCCACAAAAGGCACGGTCGAGCAAATGCTCCTCGAGAAAGCCGACAGCAAGCGTCGACTGGAGAAACTTGTCATCCAAAAGGGACGCTTCAAGTCTCTACGCGGCGACAATGCGGGTGCGGATTTCGCCGAACTGCAGAAGCTCTTGGGCCAGTCTGACGGTGAGACTGTGGATATTGCAGAGGGCAAAAATTTGCTTAGTGATGAGGATTTGGCTATTCTAACGGATAGGAGCGATGAGGCTTTTGAGAGGGCTGCAAAGGGCTTGGATGTTGCTGGAAATGCTTTCAAAGCCGTGCAGACGACTAAAGATGGTGAAGGTTTGTTGGAGAGTTTGCAGAAGTAGTTTGTCGATTGGATCTGCGACTTGTAATTTTAGTATTGCAGTTTGGAGCGTGAGACGTTATGTCTCCTCGCTTAAATGGCTTGTATATCATATTGTGATACTCTGGTTCACGAAGAGATTTGATGGTCCAAATTCATCTTGTCGTCATACTCTTGTGCTTCTGCTTTTGCTAAGCCAGATCATGAACATGGTACAGTGCATCCTTGCTCAGGCCTCAACAACCCAAAGCCATACTAGAAAATCGAATCAATGGCAAAATCCGACATCGGAGTAATAGCAATATCGTTTATAACCCACTGCTCCCCTCCCGCAGGCTTATCGTCAACCGGCTTCGCGAACTCCGACAAGAACTTCAGCATCCAGCGATCAAGCTTAAAGCTCGTCTCCATGCTATTCCTACAAGCCTTATGAAAAGCCTGCAAACGCATCATGCAGAAATCCAGACTCGGCCAAAGACTGCGTAGCTTGAGCAGGATTTCGTAATTGTACTCGAGACGTTGCTTCGCGGCGGCGATTTCGTCGTCGTCGGATGAGAAGAGGAGAGTATGGATTTGGACCGTCGAGGAGATCACGAGAACGTGCCCGACCATGTTGTAGAGCACGTCGCAGCCGGGTGTTTGGTGCGCCATGTAGACCATGTTGCAAAGCTTTGCTGCGTGGTCTTTGCATTTTTGGGCTAGGCGCTGGGTGTGCTGGAGGTCTTCGTCTGTTGCTTCGGTGGAGCTGTGGAGGTATTGGTAGAAGAGGAGTTGGCCGAAGTGGTAGAAGCCGAGGTAGACGGCTACGTATGTTCTTCCGAGGCCTTGGGCGGCGTAGTGGGCGAGGTTGGATGGGTTGTCGCGGATGAACTCGGGGAGTTGTGTTTCCCAGTCGTCTAGTCGTTGGGACAACGCTTCCACTTCGCCACGTCCTAGAGCCATTGTTCCTGCATCGACGGCGTTTCTGTTCAGTCGGTTGACGTCGGCTAGGATGCGGTTGAGCACGATCATTTGTGACAATAGCGATGACGAGGACGAGGAAGGAAAGTCGTCCTGCGCTATGGTATCTGCCGAATCATAGTTTCTAAGTTGGAGGAATGCCATCTCCTCCATGGGAAGGGGAACGTCTGAAGGAGGAATTGCGATCTGCTTGGGTACCTGGATACCAGTCGATGACCACTCATCAACCATGCAGAGTGTGTGCCAGACTAATATTGGTCAGATGGGTCAGGTTCTGTGTCAGCAGGGACGACTTACCTCTGATGTTTATCTCCCGCTCCAAGCGAGTGCTGCAAACCCGATGCGGCAGATCAATCAGTTGAGCCATGCGACAAGCGATGCCATAGTACACCGATTCGGCAGGGGCATCTCCTTCGACAATGTAGCACGCGCCTAGCAAGACACTTGCTTGAATGGATTGCAAAGAAACATCGCTTGGGTCGAAGAGGCTTGCGCTCTTCTTTGCATACTGCGTCCCTCTAACTCGTGGACTGATACCAGCGAAAAATTCATGGGATGAAAATCTGCACGCCAACACTGTTAGGCCTTGTGATATGGTGCGAAAAGAGCAATTACTGACCTTGCTGAGAGCGCAATTACAGCGTACATAATGACCGGCGGCGTCTTATTCATGACCATATCGGCCATGAATGCAGGCTTCTGAAAGAGCGTATGCAGCTGGTCGTGAACATAGTCGAAGTATAGCGTGGCGAGATGGAAGCAGACAGCAGCAGGCGGAAGAGGAGTGTCATTGGGAGTACCATGATCGGTGACACTTGGGCTGGTTACGGAAGCCTGGAGTGTTGTGGTCTGTGGTAGAGATGCTGCGTATGGCGAGTCTCCATCGACAAGAGACAGTGGTGCAACAGCATTAGACGGTGCAGTAGACGAAGTCGGCTTTGCGGATGTGCCAAAGCTTGATCCTCGTGTGCGAGCCGACTTCGTTCCAGAGCTTGACAGAGCCGATGGGACGCATGGCACGTTGTGTTTCTGGCACAGTGCACAGATAGCACTGTCAGGCGGGATGCGTTGGCATCGCCTCCGCCGGGATCTTTTGTGACAGTAGTTAGTCGGGCAGACATGCTGGCGGGAGCTGTGTGAGAAGCTTACCGACAGAACTCGCATGCAGTTGGTGGCCGCATGACAGATCGTCTACACCATCACCGCGGCACTACGAGGCGCACATGGGGGGATTGAAGGAGGTTCTCCGCCGGCGGCGAGCGACTGGGCGGTAGACAAAAGGACATTGGTGCTGTATTGACTTTCTTGGGTCATGAGTCTCGTGTGAGAACGCCACAGCCACAAGCCCAAGAATTGTAGTGGGGAATTCCCTCCACTTCTCCCGACTATGACGCTGCCTGACCTCTCTCACACCACCAAACAACATTGAAGACATGCATTTGCTAATAATGTAAGGTGTACTGATATCATGTCACCAGGAGCTCATGAGAAATCCCCAGATCAGCCCAGCAGTATTTCCAACAAGCGGTCGATACTCCATCGGCACCATCACAAGGTTCAGCAAGCAAACCATCGGCCAGAACCTGTAGCTGGCTCGAAGCATCGGCCAGAAGTCCTAAAGAGCATTAGAGTCTCATGATAATGGTTCACTGGACCGTGATCCGAATACCTCAAAGAGAGAGCCTTGGATATGTGCCAGACTTTGTCCTTTGATCCACCCGAGTACAACTATGAACAACATGGTGTTCGTCGTCGCTCCCAAGGATTGGTCCAACACGAATTTGATAATCGTGTTGGGAACACTCAGCTGGCCGTACTTGGCGAGCAGCTTTTCTTTGATGGTCTCGTTCTTCGAATCGATCACCTCCAATCGCGGTTGCTCAATTGTCCTGGATGGGAAATGCCTCTCGAGTGCAGTTTGGAAGATGAAGTTCGGTGCTGCGGTGATAGCCGTGAACAGCATGAATTGGAGGATCTGCCCGATGTCGACAGCAAATATATCCTACGAGATGAACGTTAGCGTGCGGATGCGACCAAATGTTCTTACAAGACGAGCGTACTTTCGCCTGGTAGGCGGCAAATGCTTGTGCAAGCATGCCAGAGATACAATTGAGAACGACTGCTTCGATCGTTGGGCTGATGATATCAATCTTGGGATGCGATCTCACAGCCATTGCAAAATGTTGAAAAGTATTCTCACTGCGCAGTCAAGAAAGGTATTCTGGAAAAGACGGGATTTGTGCAATTTATTTGGACAGAAAAGGCTTCGGTTGGACGGAACCAGCACCATTGATCTATTATGCTCAATCATCATCTTTCCAATATATGAACTTGGTATAGACGGTCGAACAAGGCCTCTTAGGGCATCATTGATTTGAGGCGGCTTTCGGGTTGTTCCTCCACTTGGTCAACGTAGAATTGCTAGTGTTTTCCGCCTGTGAAGAAATCCTCTGGAAATCGGTGGATCCGCACGTGGTCGAAATTAAGCCTAATTTTAATATGATAGGATCTCCTATGTGGCGTGTATGTGTTGTTTTGTTCTTACCTGTTAGCTTGAGTCTTTTTTTTGGAATGCAGGCTGTTGCTCTCCAAAAATGCTTCGAGACTAGCAAGCGGATGTCTGTCCATGTCCAAGCCTCAAGCCTTAAATTGTGCATCGAGGCAACGTGTTGTTACATGATCTGGGCAACATGAGCCGCAAAAACTCATACTAGCAACATTTGTCGCTGAACTGACAGTACTGATCCAAAGGACTGAAGATCCGGGCTGATGCAATACCCCAACCCTGACCCTATGATACTGTAACAATTCTTTATCGATAAGAGAATCGGGCCTAATGCCGATCGTAAGTCACACTTCTGCAGCGACACTTGCTCTTCTCCATCACCGTTGACTAAGAAAGGCTTCGATCGCGATCATCATCGAGAGGACGAGAAAACCCACGAAAAGGCGACTACTCTGTATCATCAACATGCACGAGAGGTCACACGGGCGATCATCACCACCTCCTTCATAACATCCTGGGCCTAAGGATCTGTTGTCTGGGACGTGATTCCAAAACCTCTGGTTATCATGCAAGCCTGGCTGCGTGTAGTGACGTCCTGTGTAATATGCAGGAGACCAGTATGACACGCACGCATCAGACCCGTCATATTGGAAGCTAGCCGTTTCACGGAAATGCAAGCTGGCTGTGGGGCTTCACCGCGACTCCTCCGTGATCGTCTTGTAGCACCGTTGGACGAAGGCAACATGCTTTGTCTCTGCAGCGCCGATATAGCGGCTGTGAACGGTGGCATGACAGCACTTACTAGATCGACGTGCGTGCAGGTAGTGATCAGCGTCAGGGATATCTCATATGTAAGTCGAACGGGTCCCAGTGAAAGAGGAAAGTAATGTCTTGACCATATGACATGGACGACTTCTCCCAGTTTCCTTGCCAGATCGGCCATCCAAGAAAGGCTCAGCCAGAGTCTTGGGCCTCACATGCATTCAGCCTGGAAGTCAATAAGAAGGTTGCCCAAAATGGGACCAGGCACATTCAGACTTGCGTCGATTTGGCATTTGCTCTGATAATCTGGGAGTTCACAGGCGATACACCAGTACGGTCCCTGATTTCAACGGCACATCAGCATCTAACAGAGCATTCAACACGCAAACTGGCTATCGACTCAGCTACAACGATCTCAGCAGCGCTAAGAGACATCGCGAAGTCTACGCAGAGGATCTCATCCGCCAATCCATCCGCTCCCAGTGCACTGGTACATACAACAAGTGACGCTGAGTTGCCTTTTCACAAACCAATTGAAGGCGTGCCACTGCAAATAGTGTGCGCAACTCGAGATGAGACCTCGCAGCTACAATTTCTTGTGTGGTACGAGAAAGGTTCGGTTCACTCATTCCACGTCGAGAAATATAGTCGTCGCCTCGCCACTCTCTGCGAGTCAATCTGGCTTGCAGACGGCATTGACAACCTTACTCAGTTCACTGGACTGGGACCTGATGATGAGGCTTTCATCAGAACCCTCAATTCCAATCCACAGGACATGGATTTTAGAACCATCCATGAATGCGTTTCCAAGACCGCAGCCCAAGATCCGCACGCGATTGCTATCCATGCATGGGATGGCTCCTTTTCTCGCCAGGAACTGGAGAGTGTATCGCAGCGACTCGCGTGTACTCTCATCGACACTGGTGTGCAACGTGGCTGCATAGTGAGCATCATGTTGGATAAGTCAAAATGGACGGCTGTGTCCATGTTGGCCGTTCTCAAGACTGGCGCAGCATTTCTTTTCCTTGAGCCGACTTTGCCTTTGGAGAGGCTCAAAATCATGATCACGAAAACGGCCAGTACTCATGCCATTGCTTCAAGGCAGCACACGTCTCTTGCTTGCTCACTCATTCCGCAAGTCATCACAACTGACGGCCATGGTGGTTTCTTGGAAGTCGACAAGGGTTCTGGATACCAGCGCAACACCCAGTCGCGAGCAATGCCACAGGCCTCACCAGAGGATGCAGCTTTTCTGATATTCACCTCAGGTAGTTCTGGAATCCCAAAGGCGATTGTAACACAGCATTTCGCTTGGGTCACAGGTTATACTCAACATGTGCACAAGTTTGGTATCAGTGAAGGTACACGGGTATTCCAGTGTGCATCTTACAGTTTCGTTGTCTCGATCCTCGACACTATCTCCACACTACTTGTTGGTGGTACAGTCTGCACACCAAGCTCGGATGAGCGCATCAACGATCTCGAAAATGCAATTCGCCGCCTACGGCCAGACTACGTATGCATGACTCCCTCTATTGCCAAAGTCATCGACCCGGCAAACGTTCCCAGCATCAAAACGCTCGTGCTGGTTGGAGAGCCCATACCTCGATCCCTCATTGAGCCGTGGCTGGCAAACAGCAACGCTACACTCAGAAATGGCTACGGTCAGAGCGAAGCATGCAGCATGAATAGCACCGCTATCCTTTCACAGTCTTCCAGATCCTACCGAACCATTGGCAATAGTACTTGGCTACGGTACTGGATCACCGACCCTCGGAACCACGACCGCCTCATGCCAGTGGGCGGACTAGGAGAACTGGTCGTGGAAGGCTACAGTGTTGCACAAGGCTATCATGAGGAGCTGGAGAAGACATCGGCAGCTTTCATACAGAGCCCAGCCTGGGCTCCTCGCTTCGGAGCAGGTACCGATGAGCGTAGATGGTACAAGACAGGCGATCTTGTCCAATATCAGGAGAATGGAGAGCTCTTCCTGTATGGAAGAAAAGATGCCCAACTCAAAGTCCACGGACAGCGAGTGGAGGCTGCGGAGATTGAGCACCAGATTTTGAAGTCATTTGACGGGAACATCAGTCAGGTTGTAGTTGATAAGATTGCGCAAGGCGATGCCGGGGAAGAGGAAAAGCTTGCGGCATTCGTCCAACTTCGAGAGATTGTAAATGCGCCTGTTGATGCTGGCGTCCCGATTTCACAAGCGGAGCGAGAGCAGCAGGTCCAGAAGGAAATGCTGAACCGCCTTGAAACCGCCATTCCGACTTGGATGATTCCCGCGACAGTCATCCTCGTCAATGAAATGACAAGAACGGCCACTGGAAAACTTGACAGACGCTCACTCAAAGAGAAATACTCCAAACGCATTACCACAAGAATTCAAGAGCCGATCAAAATTTCGCCGACAGAAGGCATGCCTGGTCGCATGAAGGGCCAGCAGGGATCCACTTGTCCTACATTCAACGCACTCAGGCGAATCTGGAGCCACATACTTAATCTCGACCAGGCTGCACTCACTCCGAACAGCCGCTGGGCTCAGGTTGGAGGCAACTCGATGAATGCCATGCTACTGGTCAGGGATGCAAAGGCAGAAGGTTTTCATTTCACCTCGGCCGATGTCTTATCTGGTGCATCTCTTGCAGAATTGGCCACCAAGAAGCTTTCCAGCGATATCGTCCCTCAACCTCCATCGTTCAAAGCTGAACAGCTCAACGAGCGTGCCATGTGTGATCTTTCGGCACCTGCCTCAGACTTCCAGTACCACTACGTGACCAAAGTGCATGGCCGGATTAGGAACCAGCTGCACAAGTACACTATCGCCTTTGTAGCGAACATCAGTATCGAACAAATCCAGCGGGCGGTGCACGCTTGGTTCCAAACCACGGAAGCTTTTCGTATCAAGTTTCGTCGGCTCGAATCTGGGGAGCTTGTCCAATTCCTGATGGCCACAGGAGACTCAGAATGGAGACAGCGCCTGCAAACACACGACAATGGCCAACAAATCGTCGAGAGGTCGATGAAACACGACTTTGTAAGTCACCCGGTCTTTGCATCTCTGCAGAAAACAGCCTCACCTGAGGTCGGTGGTGTCCATCTGATTTTGCACATCCATCACAGTATTTTCGATGGGTTGTCATTCGACCTAATGCTTGATGACTTGATTGAAGCTTGTCAGGGTCACAATTTGGTGGCACGACCTTCATTCTTGGATTATCTCAGTAGCCGTTCTACGAAGCATATCTCGAAGTCGATCGACTATTGGAGCGAGACACTTTATGGTTCGATGCCAACGACGTTACGCACGAAGCCTGAAGCGCTGATCTCGGTGGACGAGACTCTCACCAACGACACCCGGACTGTTTCACGAGTCGTTTACCTTCAGTCACCTGACGAGTGCCGAGACGTTACTATGTCAACTGTGGTTCATTGTGCTTGGGGCATGGTCCTCAGTGCGATGTCGGGAAAGCCCGACGTCATCTTCTTGACTCTCATGCACGGGCGAGATGAAGATGTTGAGGGCAGTGGGGAGATTGTCGGCTGCTGTGTGACAGAGTGTCCTTTGAGGATCCAGTGCACCGATGCCATGTATTGTTCGGACTTCGTCAAGCAGGTACAACGACAAGTCCTCTCCACGACCGCTCACGCGCATTTGGGTGCCAACACAATCGCCTCCAAGTGCACCGGATGGCCATTGAAAGAGAAATGGTACCAACACAGCTCTTTTGTGCTGCACCAGAACGTGCTTACCAAAGAAAACATGCCTGTCGGTGACTTGGGATATGTCCATGTCGGGTACCCTGATGTCGAAAAGGTCCAAATGTACGATTTCGATTTGTTGACAAAATCGGCTGACGCTGGGGAGTTGTCGTTCGAGCTGGCGTGTTTGGAACATCTCTACTCGGCCGAGGAGGCGGATGCTGTGGCTGATGCGTTCACTATGGCGGTCAGAGCGATCGTAAGGGGTGAAGGGACTTTGCGATCTTTGCGGGAGAAATTGTCTGGCATTGAATCGTTGCCGAGAATGTAAAATTGCTTTTGTGTTCCCATAGTGAATACCGCATCGAGATTTCTGTCTGGCTTTCAGAAGCGTCAAGGCAAAGTAACAGGGAGGCAGGTTTTGCCCGCTCAAAGTCGAACGCATCTGCCAGCATCACTTGTCAATTCATCGTCTGACATAACGCATTTCGAAGAATTTGATGATACCAGCACCAGTTCCACGAATATGCTACACTAAAGCATGTTCCCCTCAAAGATCTTTGGTGTAGCTTCCGGCATGCTTCTCCACATCAGCTCACAACATGGAGGTACCTCACTCGAAGTTCTCCGCCTCCACCTCCGCCAATCCCGCCAATTTCAAGTAGTTTCCCGCCTCGACGTCTAGAAGCACAACATGTGCTTACGGGCACATGATAAGATATAGCCATCTACAAGTCAGCAGTCAAAACTGCCTTTACGAACGCCACCGTTTCTGAAACGATACCAAACGATTCCATTGCATCAAGATGGCACTCCTGAACCTGGCTCCTCTCGCAATCTGGGCAGTTCGCGCTGCAGCAGTGAACAATGGTCTAGCAAGAACACCGCAGATGGGATGGGTAAGTAGTTTCAACAGCTACAAATCAATACGTTTACTGACATTTTCGGTCCCAGAACAATTGGAACACCTTCGCCTGTGATGTGTCCGAGGATCTTTTGCTGGAAACCTCTCAGCTGCTGATCGATTACGGCCTTCGAGACCTTGGCTATAATTACGTCGTTCTCGACGACTGCTGGTCGCGAGGACGCGGTGATGACGGCTACCTCATTGTCGATGAGGCGAAGTTTCCGAAGGGCATGAATGCTGTCTCGGACAGCTTGCATGATAAAGGCCTCTTGTTCGGAATGTACTCAAGCGCGGGCGAGTTGACTTGCGCGAGATATGGTATGTGCTCTAAGGGTCTTTACAATTTATTTGTGCTAATGGTGTACAGCTGGGTCGCTGGACTACGAGAAGCAAGATGCAGAGAGCTTTGCTTCATGGGGCGTTGACTACCTGAAGTATGACAACTGCTACCACATGGGCCGCTTTGGAACGCCGATCTTGTCGTTCAATCGTTTCAACGAGATGGCAAAAGCCTTGAAACAGACTGGAAGGTCGATCCTGTACAGTCTTTGCAGCTGGGGAGAGGACTACGTTCACACCGTAAGCTCTCGTTAGCATCAAGCGTACAATGAGAAATATGCTGACTCTGGTAGTGGGGTCCTTCGATCGCCAACTCGTGGCGCATTTCGGGCGACATTTACGATTCATTCGCTCGTCCGGACGATCTCTGTGGCTGCGGTGACCCAACTGATCCCCACTGTGTCGCTCCCGGTACGCACTGCTCAGTGCTTGCGATTGTCAATAAAGTTGCACCATACATTGACCGTGGGCTTCCAGGAGGCTGGAATGACCTCGATATGCTCGAAGTTGGTCTGGGTGGCATGTCAGACGAAGAGGTAAGTTTCGCAGACGTCCGAATGGACGAGAACGTCAAAACTGATGCCTCAGCAGTACAAAGCGCACTTCTCGATGTGGGCCGCCCTGAAATCGCCGCTTCTTCTGGGCAACGACCTTCGGGATATGGATGCCTCGACGTTATCCATCATCAACAACCCAGCGATCATCGCCATCAGCCAAGACCCACGAGGCAAAGCAGTTCAGCGCGTTAGCAACAACCAAAGCGTTGCTAAAGACGAGTTCGGCATTGGCGAAGCACACGTTTGGAGCGGACCACTGGCGAACGGCGATCAAGTTGTCATCTTCTTCAACGCCGCCAATGAAGACCTTGAGATGTCTGCATCCCTGGCCGAAATCTTCGTGATGGATGGAACTGGTGGAAGCGCACCACAAGTACAGCAGACGTGGGCCGTCCATGATCTGTGGCAGAATCGAATGTCCGATGCTGATGCGCAGAGCATCCTCGCGGAGAAGCCAGGCATCATCTCAGGTGCATACAACGCAACAGAGGCCCCATACGCCCAAGGCCTGGCGGACGAAGACCCGCGTCTCTTCGGTGAAAAGATTGGAGTGGTCAACGCAGGTGGACGTCTTGAAGCACAGGTGCAGCGCCATGCAGCCAAAGTGCTCCGGTTGCGAAGCGTCGATGGGAAGGATAAGACGAGGAAGAGCCTGGTGAGGGAGGAGTTGTAAGACTTGCGTTGTGATGCACTTAGGTACATTGGCTATTGGGAACTGCAATTAGAAGTTAGAAGTGGGATGTTGACATTCTCCGCTCATAATTATTGTATTTCATGGCGTTCAAGATCTGAACTCCCCAGAAAGTCGTCCATATTCCTTTGTAGTTCTTGCGGGGCGTGTGACAAGATGCTAGGAAGAATTTCTGATTGCCCGCGAGATTACCCTCTTGCACATGCATGACTTTCTCCATTATATTACAAGGCCATTTTGACGAGAAGAAGACCATGTGATTGAGCGAATGTGCATCAATATGTGCGAATGTTACAGCCGATGTAAGTTGGGGTGATGCTTCTGGCCAGGGAATCTGTGTGCGGCCTTCAAGACCTGCTCAATACACAACGACATTGGTTTGGCCTTATGCCGCCATGCTTTCTTGCGAGGATTATGGCGAACGAACAGATGGGTCGAATGCCATCCTATTCTGGAGACCCGACGCCATCGTTTGTTCACGCGTTTTGCCACCACGGCAGTGCGGATGTGGCAATGTCGCCGGGAAGTGCCTTTGATGGCCTATACAAGGCGGAGTGATTCAAAACAAAAAGCGCCAATACTGCAGGGCAAAGTTCCAAGGCGATGTGAGTTGCGGTATATTGACAAATGAGTAGAAGGGAGCATGATGGAAAGGCAAAGGCCACGTTCCGAGCGAAGATGATGCTCCTCCACATGCCACGCCCGGCCTTGGCAGCGGCAGGTGGAGAGACTCACACCACCACAGCAAGAGAGCAACAACAGCTTCACAGGTCTTGGAGATATCATTGATTGGGGTAGTTACTTTCTCATGCTGGGGTACTTCCATAACCCCATGGGGAGGAGGGGCCATCACCCTTGAGAGACGATTGGATCTGGCCTTTGGCTGGACAGCCACAAAAGCGTAACTCGGCGTGTCGACGAATCAACGACACGCCAGCCACCCGAGCCAGAACAAGAAATACACCGAGCTACACGCCCAGACACCCCAAAGTGGCTACGCTGGGAGGACGCCACACTCTGAAGAGCGCTTTTGCTGGCGGAGAACTCATACGCCGGCGGAAGAGCACGTACAGACATTCTGGGCCTCCACAACCTCCCATGAGCATGTTGAAGCCCTCATACTCTCTACCAACACTCTCACAACAGACAGAATATATAACCATGGACGAGATTGCACATTGGAGCCAATACCATCACCATCACAACAGCCTTCTCCACAATACAACTACAGCAACCACAGCGAGTGTCTATCACTATCCGCAGCCTCGCAACAATGGCTCCAATGGATGAGAAGAACAACATCACCATCACTCAGGTCGAGTCCAACGGCTTGACTCCGACCGTTACCACCAGTGGCAAGGCGCTCCAGCAGACCATCGCAGATGCCACCAATGCTGAGCACGAACTCACTATCAGAGAGGCTTTGAAGATTTATAAGCCTGCCGTCCTCTGGGCTCTGGTCTTTCAAGCCTGTGTTATCATGGAGGGCTACGACACGAATCTTCTGTCAAACTTCTTCGCCTACCCCAGCTTCCTGATCAAGTATGGCCAGTGGGTTGGCATCACTCCAGAGACACCCACAGGCTACCAGCTCACGGCGGAGTGGCAAGCCGGCCTCTCTCAGGGTGGTGGAGCTGGATCTATCATCGGATGTCTCCTCTCTGGTATCCTTGTCTCCAAGTACGGCTCCAGGAAGACCGTCATCGGCGCGCTCATCGCACTCTCCCTCGCCGTCTTCGTTGTCTTCTTCGCACCCAGCCTCCCCGTCTTGGTGGTTGGCGAGGTCTTCTGCGGTCTTCCTTGGGGAATCCTCGCAACTACTGCACCTGCCTACGCTTCTGAGGTCCTGCCGACATGCCTTCGCACGTACATGACCAGCTTCACCAACATGTGCTTCATCCTCGGACAACTGATCTCGGCTGGCGTGCTTAAGGGTCTTTCTACTCGGGAGGACGCCTGGGGCTACAAGATCCCGTTTGCTCTCCAGTGGGTCTGGCCATGCTTTTTGATCCCGCTTGTCTACTTTTCTCCCGAATCACCATGGTACCTGGTCCGCATGAACCGCATGGAAGATGCGGAGGCCTCGTTGAACCGCCTCAAGTCAAAGACGGCCACTCACGTTGATGCCAAGGACACGCTGGCCACGATCATCTACACCGATAACTTGGAGAAGCAGCTGTCCGTCGGAACTTCTTACTTCGACTGCTTCAAGGGAGTTGAGCTCCGCCGCACCGAGATCGCCTGCCTTTGCTTTGCTGGCCAGATTCTCTGTGGTATCGCCTTTGCATACAACAGCTCCTACTTTTTCTCCCAAGTCGGCTTGGGCACTAGCGCTACGTACTCGCTCGCTCTTGGAGGTACTGCTCTTGCCTTTGTCGGATGCTTAGTCAACTGGTTCGGTCTGATGCCATACTTTGGTCGCCGCACAATCTACGTCTGGGGTATGGCTGGCATGTGCGCGGTCCTCATGCTCATCGGCGTTCTCAACGTCTGGACCAGCAACCCATCCGTCGCAATGGCTCAAGCCGTTCTTACCCTTGTATGGACCTTCATGTTCCAGCTCTCCGTTGGACAATTAGGCTGGGCCCTGCCGAGTGAGATGGGTTCCACGCGTCTCAGACAGAAGACCATCTGCCTTGCTCGGGATAGCTCAAACATTGCAGGCCTCATTGGCGGCACGCTTCAGCAATTCATGATGAACCCGCAAGCATGGAACCTCAAGGGCTACACGGGCTTCGTTTGGGGCACGACTTGCTTGGGAATGTTCGTCTGGGGTTACTTCCGCCTTCCAGAAACCTGGAACCGCACGTACCACGAGCTCGATATCTTGTTTGCGAAGAAGATTTCTGCCAGGAAGTTCGCCAGCACCGTCGTCGATCCCCTCGACCAGAACGATAGCTCCAACGACTTGGTCGCTGAGGCTGCGAAGGAGGCTGCGAAGGATGCCGTCAGGACTGGATCTATCTCTTATGTTTGAACATTGGGAGAATTGGAGGCTTTGTCTGGCTTTCGTGGGGAGTTAGTAAGATTTTGATCTATATCGTTTCATGCGAATGCTACATTTTGGTTGTATTGTCAAACAAACCACTTATCTCACATCACAGGCACATGTTGCCTATATCGACGCTTAGCCGTTGCTACATCCACTGCATGTTGAATCACCAACAATGCCGCCCGCGCCGTTCAAGTTGAACTTTCACAGTCGTGCAGGATATTGACCCTAACGTTGATCATGGACAGCCAGAAGGGGACTCAATCCGGAACGCATCGAATCCTGTTGATCAGACTGCTATTCAATCGGACAAGGCCCGGAGTCCCAAATTTCAACCAGGTCAAGGCACATCCTGCAAAGCATTCCCAATGATGAGAAGCCCTCGCCATGATACATACGACCACCAGGATACATTCTCTTGCATGCCCTACCTACTCCTCGGCCCAAAGAGAATGCGATGCGCTATCTCGAGGCGGGCCAAGTCCGATGCCCCTCGGTCGGGCGGGTGCCGACAGCGCTTGCTTATATGCCCAGAGCGCCCACAAGAACTTCACAAGAACTTTTCGGATCTTGTTTGCACAAGCTGCTGTCGTCTTTAGAGCGTCGGCGTCTTGGAAAACATGAAGGCCAATATCGACGAAGACATGCGGCCCCACCCCCGCGACCACTCCCCGCCCTCCGCATGGCCAGGGCTCCAGCAGCAATTGACACACCGGCGACGTCGAGGTCCTGGGCATGGCTTTGACGAAGTATATGGGAAGAGGAGACTTGCGGAGGGGTAAGAGTATCTATAAAGGCAGCATGGCCCTGGTGGAATCTGGACGATCAATATCCATACAAGCCACAGAGGCGTCTTCACCATGGACCAACAAGCACGCGCCACTGAACACGTCGCCGCCGGAATCGACAGCAATGTCTCCAGGAGCCACTCCGCAGCGCATGCTCAAGACATCGACGAGAAGGCACGGCTATCTGAGCATATCGAGGATCCCACCATCGACCCGATCGCTGCATTGAACGATCCAGACTTTGCCGCCAAAGAAAAGGCGCTCGTCCGGCGGCTTGATATGACCTTCATACCGTGCCTATGGATACTGTACTTCCATAATTATCTTGATAGGTCCGTGGTAGAAGTTTTAACTACTGGTTCAATTGCTGACTTGGACTTTTACTATGAACAGAAACAATATCGCTCAAGCACGCCTTAGTACTTTCGAGGAAGACCTGAACTTGACAGGAACCGATTTCAACTCCGCCATCTCAGTTCTCACCGCTGGATACATGATCGGGCAGATTCCTTCGAACATGCTGCTCACCCGTATGCGACCAGGCCTGTATCTTTCTGGTTGCGCTTTTGTCTGGTCTTGTTTGTCAGCCGCCACGGCGGGAGTCACGAATCTGGACACTCTGTTAGTGGTTAGATTCTTCCTCGGGTTAGCCGAAGCTCCATTTTTCCCGGGCGCAGTCTTCTGTCTTTCGGCTTGGTATACTCGTGGCGAGATCGCGCGACGTGTCACATGCATGTACGTCGCACTTTGCATTGCCATGGGATCTTCTGGCTTGATCGCTGCAGGTGTGTTCGGCAACTTGCATGCCGCCATGGGCTTAGCTGGCTGGCAGTGGCTTTTCATCATCGAATCTGCCACGGGAGCATTCTTCGCACTGAGCGGACCCTTCTTCATCCCAGATTTTCCAGGCTCAAAGACTGGCGCGGGCGTTTACTGGCTGTCAGATGATCTTAGAAAAGTGGCAATGGCTCGCATTGCAGCCGACCGTGTCTCTGAGCCGAAAGCAAGCCAAGGTGTTTGGTATGGCTTGAGACTTGCTCTGACCGATGTCAAGACTTGGGGATTTGTAAGTCAATCGAAACGTGTCTGCTACGCTCGAAAACTAATGCCGGTCTAGATTGCACTCAACATTAGCATTTCTTGCGCGTTTGGTTTCAACAATTTCTACCCGTCTATCGTGAGGGCTCTGGACATGGGGTCTACAACGATGACCACTCTCCTCACTGCCCCGCCATACTTCATGACCGCTTTTACCGCCATGGCTGTTGCCTGGCACAGCGATCGGAAAAAGGAACGCGGTTGGCATCTGACGGCACCCATGATCGTCACGGTCGTCGGCTACATCATCTCGGTTGCAACGCTCAACAACGCCGCACGATACTTCGCTTCTTTCCTGTACATCGGTGGTAGCTTTTCCGCCAACCCACTTGTTATTAGCTGGGCTGTTTCCACTCTTGGTCGCACGCCCGAGAAGAGAGCTGCAGGAACTGCTGTTGTCAATGTGATGGGCTTCATTGGAAATCTCGTCACGCCTTTCTTCTTTCCTCAGTCGCACGAGCCTCGATATTTGATGGCCATGTTGCTTATGATGGCTTGGAGCGTTGTGACGGTCTCCTGTGCACTCTTCCTGAAGTGGCTCTTGAAGAGGGGCAACAAGCAGCTGAAGGCGAAGTCAGATGAGGATGGAACTCCTTACGTGCCATACACCACATGATTGTTGCTAGGCCATGGATCCTGGGATCTGGGCGGTGCGAAGAGGATGGGACGGCGGGATAAGTGTGGTAGGGGAGGGACGTAATCGAACAAAAGCCAGAGATCGGTCAAAACCGCATGTCAGAGAACCGGTGATCAGAATCCGCTTGCAAGAATTGTACATTCCCTTCGATATTTGGGGGAAAGATAAGAGGTTGGCGTCTATAGGATTTTGATGTAAGCGTAAACGGGGATCGTACGTAAATTGCCAGACCCGCACGACCATTGAGAGATGGTTAAGCGTTATCGACCGCAGAGATAAGATCAGGAGATCGTTTCTCTCAAACATGAACTTGTACCCTAGCAAATTTGAAGATCGAAAGCCACGAGCTGTGTTGCACTGAGAGAGTGCCCCTCAGTTCCCCACCTCGAGTCGCGCCGATATCGTACAGCAAGTTGTCTACGAATTAGGCAGCTTTCCACGATACCGCTTATGGACACATAGCGACTATGTTGACTCCATGGCTACTTGTTCGATATATTACTTTGGAATTGTCTAAAGCCTCATCGCATCAGACGCCCTCGAAAGACACACAAAACGAAAGTAATCACAATCATGAGCCAGCTTTCTGTCGAATTAACCGCGCCCAACGGCCGCACTTGGTCACAACCGACCGGCCTTTTCATCAACAACGAGTTTGTTGCAAGTCAAAAGGGAAACAAAATCACCACCATTGACCCTGCGTATGTGCACTCTCGATTTTACATTCACGAAACACACGGCTAATGGTCTCGTGAAACAGCACGGAGGCTGAGATTGCAACAGTGCACTCCGCCTCAGTGGAAGATGTCGATCGTGCAGTTCTTGCCGCTCACAAGGCTCTCAAAGACCCGTCATGGAAGCGTCTTCCTGCCACTGAGCGTGGGATGCTCATGACGAAGCTTGCAGACCTTATGGAGAAGAACAAGGAGCTTCTCGCTACAATTGACGCTTGGGACAATGGTGAGCGCAAGACTCACTGAGTCAATATGCAACTTCAACTGACTCAATCCATCCAAGGCAAGACCTACTCCGAAGCACTCAACACAGACCTTCCTGAGGCGATCCTGACAATCCGCTACTATGCCGGGTGGGCTGACAAGAACTTTGGCCAAACCATCGAGACCACACCTGAGAAGTTTGCCTACACCATCAGACAACCAATTGGTGTAATTGCCCAGATCATCCCGTGGAACTATCCCTTATCGATGGCCACCTGGAAACTTGGGCCAGCACTTGCCTGTGGCAACACTGTTGTGATCAAGGCCGCCGAGAGTACTCCTCTTAGTATCCTGATCCTAGGCCAGCTTATTAAAGAGGCTGGTTTCCCACCTGGTGTTGTCAACGTGCTGAACGGCTACGGCAGGGACGCTGGTGCAGCGATGGTGCAACACGAGCTTGTCGACAAAGTCGCATTCACAGGTTCATCGACAACCGCCTCTCAAATCATGAAGATGGCATCTGCCACACTCAAAAACATCACCCTCGAGACCGGTGGCAAATCGCCACTACTCGTCTTCCCGGACGCAGACATGGAGCAAGCGGTGAAATGGTCGCACATGGGCATCATGTCAAACCAAGGTCAAATTTGCACCGCGACATCGCGACTTCTGGTGCACCAAGACATCTACGATGAGTTTGTGGAGAAGTTCATCAGCACCCTCAGAGCGACTAGCAAGGTCGGCGATCAGTGGGACGACGCGACTTATCAAGGCCCGCAAGTTTCTCAGGCACAGTACGATCGCATCATGCAATACATCGACATTGGCAAGTCCGAAGGCGCAACTGTCGCTGCAGGTGGTGCAGCAGATGATGCTCGTGTCTCGAAAGGCGGCAAGGGGTTCTTCGTTCAACCAACAGTCTTCACTGGTGTCAAGGAGAACATGCGAATCTACCGTGAAGAGATCTTCGGACCTGTCGTGGTGATTGCAAGTTTCGCGGACGAAGATGAAGCCATCAAGGCGGCGAACAACACTACGTACGGTCTGGGCTCTGCAGTGTTCACCAATGACCTCAAGCGTGCGCATCGTGTTGCTGCTGATATCGAGGCTGGTATGGTGTGGATCAACAGCACGCAGGATTGCGATCCACGTATCCCATTCGGAGGTGAGTTACACAATGTTTTCCGTTGCAGCAAAAGGCCTTTGCTAATTCTTCACAGGCGTCAAATTGAGTGGTATTGGAAGAGAGCTGGGGTCAGCTGGCTTGGAGGCTTATACTCAAACCAAGGCTGTGCATGTCAATATGGGCAACGATCTTTAGATATTGTAGATACATCTGATATGAATGATGCCTTGATACTCCGAGTGGGAAGCATGAGTCCCACCGATTCTCATCAAATATGTTAT
Source organism: Cladosporium sp. MBC 237 (assembly GCA_030772445.1). Taxonomy (NCBI): domain Eukaryota; kingdom Fungi; phylum Ascomycota; class Dothideomycetes; order Cladosporiales; family Cladosporiaceae; genus Cladosporium; species Cladosporium sp. MBC 237. Next base: position 412,796 of record JAPHCH010000043.1, read on the forward strand.
ATTGCGCTTGACCACAAAGGCGCCGATAGTGTCAGAAGTGGATTTCCGTGGCTTTAGAGAAATTTACATTAACAGATGAGCATCTGTCACACAACGAGAATTACTGACCCGCCGATGTTGGGAATGCTCCATGCAAGATGGGTGCTTGTAGAGGCACTAGTTGAGTGAAAACTGACAGCGCAGGATGAGACGATGACTGTACGATGAATGGTTTGAAGAGTCTGAATCGCTATACTCGCAACTATATGCTATGACAATTAATAAGAAACACCCGCTCCAAATAGAAACCGCACCTGAAGCGATCGCATCAAAGCTTGGCCAGAAGACCGTGGTGATCAAGGAAAGTAAGATGGCTTCGCGAGATATCCTTGACAGATCGGCATCTGAACATGTTAGCATGTATTGCTGGCATGAGTGGAAATTGACATACCCAGCAAGACCCATAGTCAACTTAAATTCGTGCTGCAAGATCTTAATCCCAAGTTCGACGCCTTCTTGACCATTGTACTGTGGAAGTCATTAGCTTGGTCGCACAAACATGAGTGCTGACTTCCGGAACTCACAGCAAGACCCCAAATGGGGATTCGGCCAACAAACACATGACAAGCACCGAGTGCGATCGCCTTGAAAATGTCGGAACCCCGACGAATACCGCCGTCCACGGCAATGGGAATTCTATTTCCAGCAGCGGTCGCGCACTCGCGAAGAGCGTCCAGAGTGGCAGGAACGCCGTCCAACTGCCGACCGCCGTGATTCGACACCACCACTCCGTCAAGCCCGTACTTGATTGCAAGCGCGACGTCGTCGGCGGAGAGAACGCCTTTGAGCCAGATTTGCAGCTTGGTTTGTGATCGAAGCCATGGAATAGCTGTGTCCCAGTCGAGCGAAGGATCTACAATGCCTGTGTCAGTGTACGCTGTCATGTACAACGATCACGCCGCCATACTCACCAAATTCGTAGTTGCGAGTTTCTTGAGTGTGGTCGTCTACTCCCTGCATGAGCTCTGCTTTGCCATTGGAAAGCAGGTTTGGCCATTCCATGCCGTCAGGGAGATGAAAGTCGTTGCGGAACTCATTCAGACGGCGTCCAAGTAGTGGCACGTCTACTGAAAGAAAAATGGCTGAGTAGCCTGCTGCCTCTGCACGTTCGAGAATTTGCTTGGTGGTATAACGGTCTCTCAAAACGCAAAGCTGCATGGCGTAAGGGTTAGAAACGCCCTGTGCTTTGACGTTCTCCATAGATTCGGTCGAGTAAGATGACAAAGCCATTGCAATGTTGTATTTTGCTGCTGCGCGAGATGTGGCGAGCTCGCCGTCTGGGTGGGCCAGGCGGTGCATGGCTGAAGGACTAAATCCAAGCGGCATTGATGTCTGCACATTGCTTAGCGGGTGGGCGAGTAATGTCAAGCCGCTGAGTCTACTGACCTTGATTCCGAACAATTCTGACGATGTGTCGATGTTGTCAACGTTGACGAGGATACGAGGTTTAATCTTGTATCGGTCAAACGCGGCCTCGTTATCCCGCAGTCTGTAGGCAAACTATTAGCGAGAAGGCTGGCATGTGATGTGATTGCACATACGTGACCAAATCCATGGCACCTTCGTTATAGTAGTCACGATACATCTTGGGCAGCTTCTTGCTGCCATGCTCGCGAAGGTCGGCAATGCTGTGGACCTGAGTGTCCCATGTCTGTCCACGGTTGGCCATTGCTGTCTGAGAGATGAAGCTGCTGTACTACTGTACTTGTGATAGAATGATACTTGGGGTACAAGAGGAGATAATCCGAGCAACAAACGGTACTAGGGAATGAAGACTATGGTTTTACCATGGCCGTCGACGCGGCGCCCACCATTTCATACATGCCACCTGCCTGCCCATCCGGTAGGCAGGACGCCACCGTATTGAGCTTCCTCGTCGATTGTCTCAGGTACTTCAGAGCTCAATTACGGTCTAGTCTGGTCCGGCATGGCGATGCAGTAGGTAGGTAGCTCTACAAGCATTGTAGGCATGTGGAGAGAGCAAAGAGGGAAGGCCACAGATTGCGGCTTGGAGCATGGGGAAGTTGGGAGGCGTCTCGTGGTCGCCTTCCTCTTTCAAATTAGCCCCAGTTTGTGTGGGAGGCCACAACAATACACGATAACGATGACAGCACGCATCCCATGCGCATACACCTGTCTCTGGTGATGATACGGAGACGGTCGGACGAAGCCTTCCGAAGAGCTTCTTTGGGCACATCTTCCACATACCATATCGAGCAGGCAGACATATGCCCTTGCTCACGGCCCTGAGCATTATCATGGCGGCGATACAAATGTCGCGTAGGCTGCCTCGAACCGCACTCGATTCTCCATTTACAGGACTAGGCCATTCTTGAGTACTTGCCAACATGCATACCACCAGGACTGCACGCATGCTGGGCAGCCGAGTGGCTCAGCCAGCTCGACGATCATGTATCCAGATGTCCCGAAGGACGTTGGCTACAGTGAAATGGCCAACAACGCACGAGAAGATCCAGAAAGTGGCACCTACGCAGAACTACATCGACAATAAATTCACGGAGTCGAAAGCACAACAATGGATCGACCTACACGACCCAGCAACCAACAATCTCGTTACTCGCGTTCCCGAAAGCACCGACGAGGAATTGAAGCAAGCAGTGGAGAGCGCTCAAAATGCCTTCCCAGATTGGCGGAACACTAGTTGGCTTCACCGGCAGCAGATCATGTTCAAGTTCGTTGCTCTCATTCGCGAGAATTGGGACAGACTTGCAGCTTCGATCACCCTAGAACAAGGCAAGACTTTTGCAGATGCTCGTGGTGATGTTCTCCGTGGGCTGCAGGTTGCTGAAACAGCATGCGGGATTACCACCCAAGCACCGGGCCAAGTTCTCGAAGTTGCCAAAGATATGGAAACGCGAGAGTATCGGGAACCACTGGGCGTTGTTGCTGCCATTTGCCCCTTCAGTACGTATTTGTTAGAGTCCTCTGTCGAGACCTGCACTAACTTTGTAATTCAGATTTTCCTGCGATGATTCCTCTTTGGTCGATCCCTATTGCAACAATCACTGGCAATACCCTTATATTGAAGCCCTCGGAAAAAGATCCTGGTGCAGTAATGATCCTCATGGAACTCGCGGAAAAGGCTGGCTTCCCACCTGGCGTAATTAACGTGATCCATGGTGCAAAGAGGGCCGTCAACTTCATTCTGGATGAACCCTCAATCAAAGCAATCAGCTTTGTTGGCGGCAACGCTGCCGGCGAATATATTTACTCTCGCGGCTCGGCCAACGGCAAGAGGGTTCAAGCAAACTTAGGAGCCAAGAACCATGCGATCGTCCTGCCAGATTGCCACAAAAACACGACATTAGATGCGATCACTGGCGCTTCATTCGGAGCTGCCGGCCAGCGTTGCATGGCGCTTAGCACCGTCGTTCTTACTGGTGAAGAGACTCAGAGCTGGCTGCCAGAGTTAATTGAACGGGCCAAGCAGCTTTCTACCAATGGTGGATTTGAGAAGGATACCGACGTTGGTCCGTTGATCAGCCCAGAGAGCCGTGAGCGCGTAGAGCGCCTCATTGCATCTGCTGAAAAGGAAGGAGCCAAGATCCTGCTTGACGGCCGTGGCTACAGACCAGCAAACTACCCGAACGGCAACTTCGTTGGTCCTACGATCATCACCGGCGTCCGACCTGACATGGAGTGCTACCGCGAAGAGATCTTCGGTCCGGTCTTGCTTTGCATGGAAGCAGAAACGCTCGATGATGCCACCGAGATCATCAACAAGAATCCCTACGGAAACGGAGCTTCGGTTTTCACCACCTCTGGTGCTTCTGCGGCTTGGTTCCAAAAGAATGTGGAAGCTGGTCAGATTGGCGTCAATGTCCCTATTCCTGTGCCGCTCCCTATGTTCAGCTTCACGGGCAATAAGGCCAGCATTGCCGGAGGAGGAGTTAGCACTTTCTATGGCAAGTCCGGATTGAACTTCTATACCCAGATGAAGACGGTGACCAGTGCCTGGAAGATGGAGGATTCGACGAGCTCGGTGTCGTCAACAAACATGCCGACACAAAAGTAGACAGACGCACTTTCGCAAATGTATTGTCCCCAGGCTGCCAGCTTTAAGGACTCCGACATAGATGAATTAGACTATTCGATTCTTCATACGAAGAACAACTATCCTTGTGCTTACAAACATTTTCCACTTTCAAGCAGTATTGCACGTTGTTGAGACAAATGTGGCTCTCATGGTGTTTCCTTGACGTGATCGGCTGGCCGCTTGGTCAGCTTCAGCTTAGAAAGCGAGCTTCAAAGGGCAAGTCTCCACGACAAGACAACAGCTCACCCATCCATCAATACATTGTTAAGACGAAGACATCCAATGTATTGTTGTTGTGAATTATCAGCTCCATCATAACTCGACTTATCCAAACAAGCTACGATTCTCTAAACACCGAAAACTTGTCCATAATGGCAAAGCTCTTCCTGTACGTCGCAGTCCGGCAACCTATATCCAGCTGCGAACATTTAATGTATAGCTACTGCTAACACTTTCTACAGCATCGGCGCCACTGGCTACATTGGCGGTGACTTTCTCCATGCTGTCACCCAAGCCCACCCTGAGCTCGCCATCACGGCGCTTGTCCGTCAGCAGTCTTCGGCCGGCAAGCTGAAGCAAGAGTACCCCAATGTCCAAGTGATCGAGGGCGATCTGAACGACAGTGACACCCTAGCCAAAGCGAGTTCAGAGGCAGATGTAGTGCTCAGTGAGTGAATAACTCTTCATGACGGTGAATGCGCACGCTGACAATTCCCCGCAGACCTTGCGGCGACGAGCCATCTCCCGAGTTTGAAGGCATTGCACGAAGGTGCATCAAGCAAGAAGTCTTGTAAGTCTTCACACTGCACGGCCATGATCTAAGAGTCTAGTGCTAAAACTTCCGCAAAGCTTATATCATCCAAATTTCCGGCGCCACCATGGTATCTCAAGACGAGATCAAAGCGAAGAACTTCGGCAACGCAACAGACGACCAGTACAGCGACATTCGCGACGAAAAGCAGCTCCAGAGCATCATCCGCAAGCATCAGAACAGGACAGTCGACAACTTCATCCTTGATATCGCCGAGAAAACACCTGATGTAAAGGCCGCCCTGGTCATTCCTTCGCTAATCTACGGCAAGGGCCGCGGTCCAGGCAACCAGAGAAGCATTCAGGTTCCAGAGCTGGCCCGTATTGCTCTTGAGAGGAAGCGAGCTGTGCAAATTGGAGCCGGTGCCAACATCTGGAGCAGCATCCACGTGTCAGATGTCAGCTCAATTCTTGTCGGGCTCGTCGAGAGCGCCATTTCTGGCTCGAACGACAAATCTATCTGGGGAGCCAACGGCCTTTTCTTCGCAGGAGCTAACCCAGGGATCTCATTTGGCTCGATTGCAAAGCAAATCGCGGAAGCTGCGCACAAGTCCAAGCTTCTGCCAACGGTGGAGGTTGATGAGATCAGTGCCAGCGAGGCAGACGCTCTCTCGCCGCATGCGTCGGCCATTGTGGGTACGAATGCACGTACGCTGAGCGAGAGGGCGCAGAAACTGCTGGGATGGAGCGCGAAAGGTCACAGTTTGGAGGAAGAAATCCCCATCACCGTTGCAACCGAGGGAGAGAAGCTGAAGTCTCACCTTTAGATAGGTGCTTGTAGATAACAATTGAAACGAAATATTCCCTTGAGAAAGAGTTTCTTTCGGTTTTTGCGTCCGTGCTATGACTTAGCAAGACATCTTCTTGATGTTGTGCCTCCGTTTCATATACCACCGTCTTATCGGATGTGTTTATACCTATGAAGAAACTCCGTGACCCGAAATTGTATTAGAAGAAGGGTCTGAAGCTGCATCTGAGGTTCGCATACCTCTCCCCTCTTCATTTTGCGCATTGACGAGGAATCTATCGAGCGAAGAAAAAGTATATGCATTGGGACTCTATCATAGTGCGGGGCGCACTTTTCAACAGGTGACAATATCTCTCGACATCCGTAAGTTTCTCGGCTATGAGCCACGTGAGTGCGGAGTGCTCATCCTTCCTTGAATATGGAATCCAAGGTTTCAACAAGCATGTTGGCTACAGTAAGAATTTCATGTCAGCGACTTCTCCTCATTACTGCTGTCGGGAACAATGACCGTGACCACTTACCATGCTGGTCCTGGAAAATGAGCATCGGTCGAAGACGAATCGCCCTCTCTCCACTGCTGCCGATCAGAACACCCTTTGCAAGAGCCTTCGCAATCACGTCCTCGCGTCGTGGACTGTCCCATGCAATGAATGTGCCACGGTCTTTACCACGCAGGTTCTGTATCTCGTGGGGGTATTTGTTCGCCAATGTGCTAAGAGATGCGAAGAGGTTTTTGCCAACTTGTGCGGCGTTGTCGACCAAGTTCAGCCGTTCAATCTCTTGAAAGATCGCTCGGAAAATGAGTGCTCTGGCGGGATCTCCCATCCAAGTGTTGAATTGACGATACGGCTGACGAGGTCGCAGGTCCTGTTTCCCGTAGTAGAATCCAGCTGCCTGGGCTTTCTTAGAGAATGTAACCATGTCTGGAGGTGTGGGCAGATCCCAGTGCTCGTGCGCCCAGAACTTTCCACTGGCGCCAACGCCAGTTTGAACCTCGTCAACGATCAGAAGGACTCCCTTCTGCTCTGTCAAGGCTCGAAGCTTGCGGAAGAAGGAGGCAGATGCGTGGTTATCACCGCCTTCTGATTGGATAGGCTCGACAACGACGGCAGCAACTGGCTTTGCAGCAGTGTCTAGTACGCGCTCTACCTCATCGATGCAGCGCTGTTCCTCGGCAGCATTTTCAGCAGAGAACTGATCCAAAGGGTATTGCAGCTTAGGGAAGGGAGCGCTCGGCCAGTCGAAGGAGGGGATGTCCAATTTGTGGATAGGCTTGCTGCGGGTGGTTGCGAGACTACCGAAGGTTCTTCCGTGGAAGCCGCCGTTGAAAGATAAGATCGAGTATTCTGGAGCACCTGGAGCCTGATTACGCATGGCGGACTCAATCTCCTCGGTGGTGAAATCGGAATCTCCTCGTTCCTTCGCGCGCTTCCACATGAATGCAGCTTTGTATGCGGTCTCATTTGCGTCAGAGCCCGTGGATGCCGTGAAGACCTGGTCCAAGCCAGGTGGAGCAGCACGCAGGATGCCTGTCGAAAGTACTTCCTCCATGTCAAGGGAAGGGAAGTTGCCGAGAGCGGGTCTGTTGATGAGTGCTCTCACCATCTCAGGAGATGAAGCTGCTTTTGCAACATTGGGGTTGTTGTAGCCCACTGCTATTGATGCAATTTGGGAGAATCTATCCAGGGAGTCAGTGGGATGTCTATTGATGATTCGTGCTTGAGACCGCGTACGCATCCAGAAATCGATTGCCATCAGCGTCAACGATACTAAATGACATGAGCATCAGTATACTAAGCTAGTGGATGATGCGTTGTGACCACATACTAGTTACCACGGCTGTTCTCATAGTCAACGAGCATTCGCATGGCTCCGGTATCGAAAACGCGGCCTAGCTTGGCCCGACCTTCCATCGACTGGGGACCTGGCAGCGCGGTTTGTACGCATGGTTCTCTAGGCTGGCCGTCGAACAGGGTGGCATATCGCCGAACAGAGGTTCTCTGCGTTGAGAGGAGGGGGCGAAGACGAGGAGTGCTCAGGCGGAGAGACATGGTTGGAGACGGAGTTGAGCAACTCCCCAGCAGGCCGACCTGATAGAGCCATCTTTATTGTGTTCGGTTCGGGTTTCCATATAGGCCGTGAATTGACTGGCCCCATCAACTTGACCGTATTGTCTATTGGTGATCCGTTAGGAAATCCAGTCCGTGTTGCTCGATGAGTTGCCTTGGAGGCCTGAGGCAGCCACTCCGTGGTCGCTTGCCCCTTTTGAACGCGAAGACTTTCCCGCTGCCAGCTTCGGACCTGCCTCCCATCCACCTCCTCACTCCTCTGTGTCGGAAAGTCATCACCAAACAAGAAGGCATCTCATGTGGACAGCTCACAGCTCATGACCCATAGCTACCATGTACCTGATCATTCTACTGATAGAAAAGAGGCTAAGTATCGCCATCTCCCATTCCAATTGTTTGCATCTACAACCAGCCACTCCCACTTCATTGCTCTTCATCTACACCGTCGTCTTTCCAACATCCGAAGCACACACTCCCAAGTCTGTCATATCATCCAATGGGCTCTATCCAAAACATGGCTCCCCAAGAACTGAAGGGCATCATGGTGGCCCTCATCACCCCCTTCACCGCAGACCAGAAATCCATCGACGAGGCAGCATACAAGGCACACATCGACCGTCTCATCGACGAAGGTGTGCATGGCCTTGTACCCGGCGGCAGCACTGGCGAGTTCACCGTTCTCTCTTACGAAGAGCGCAAGCAACTCGTCGAGCTTACTGTCAAATTCGCCAACGGCCGTGTCCCGGTCCTGGCTGGCATTGGCGACCTCGCCACTGAGCGTGCCGTCGATCTCGCCGTGCACGCCGCTCAGACTGGTGCCGCCGCCGTTATGGTTGTACCGCCTTTCTACGATGCCCTCAATCTGTCCGAGCTGCACGAGTTCTTGAACGAGATCCACACCAAATCCGGCCTTCCGATCTGCTACTACAACATCCCCTCCGCCTCAGGAGTCAACCTCTCACCCGACGAGATCGCCGGTCTGTCCAAAGTCGGCGTCAAATATCTCAAGGACACATCAGGCAACGCGCCGAGTCTCACCAATCTCCTGTTCGACAAAGACGACCAGATCACCGCTTTCAACGGCTGGGACACGCTCACTTTCTACGGTCTCGCAGCTGGTGCCAAGGGCTCCGTCTGGGGCGCCACGAACATCATTCCTGAGCTTTCCATGCAGCTCTGGGATGCTGTTGCTGTCAAGGGTGATCTGAAGCTCGGCCGTGAATTATGGAAGAAGATCTGGCCGATTTGCAACTTCCTCGAGAACGGCAACTATGCTTCAACGGTCAAGACCGGTATGGAGATTCGTGGCTGGTCCACTGGTGGACTGCGCAAGCCTTTTGCTTTGATCAAGGACAGTGGCCGCCGGGCAGAGCTTGCGCAGCTGTTGAAGAATGCTGGCGTTGCCACCGTCGAGTAGATTCTAAGCGTGACATGTCGTTAATGAATAAAACATATTTCTCAAAATGCCGAAATTTACCACTGTTTACAGTGATGTTGTTTCAGAATCAAGAGATGGCACATGGTGAATAAAGGTAGTGTGGCAATGCTGCATGTTCATCATTTTTATCAAAAGATTGGGGCATTTCATCGTTATCATTCGTGTGGAGGGTATGCAACGTGATTCCATGAGCCTAAAGGTAGGCCATTGCTGACTCGTCCACCCCTTTGAGAAGCGCAATGTCATATGAGAAAACGGCAGGCACCACCGGGGCATCCACCATCTTGAACTCGTGGAAGCCCATGTGGAATAATTCCATTCCAATGATGTGCAGAACTCAAGTCTGCGCGTGAGCTTTTATTTGCATGAGGTCCGATCTTTGCCTAAAAAAGCGCGATCGAAGCACATGAGATCGCTCGCCGATGCCACCGGATGACATATGGCAAATGGTGAGTAGGCTTCCACTGGTCCATGCTGGCTATAAGAAGCGACTCGCTGAGTTCGAGGTAGCATGAAGCCTTTCAAGCTGATACGGCCGAGACCGGGACTAGATCATCGAATTGACACACCACGAGGAGATCGACGCCATGGAACACAGGTTTTTGCAGGATCATTGCCATGCCTGGATGGCGCTCAGTCTTTGGCAACATCCAGCCAACTGATTGTCCAGTCATCAGTCTGCTGTCGACGCTCCCACACACGTTGAGCAATGTGGCTCATCTTGCGGATCGTAAAGAAAGCCGCACATGCTTCGACTCTTGTCAAGCAAACCAGCGCTCGGGCCTGTAGCGAGTCTGTTGCAGCTTCACAGGCGACAACGAATGCTGTCCAGGCGACAAGTAATGTCAAATCGTGACCATGGTTGAGATCGTCAAGGCAGGGTTCCAGATGGTCAAGCGCTTTGCCCACCAGATCCTGGAGGAGCATCGCATCCACCTTTTGAACTTGGCGGTAGAAGTAAATGAGGAGTCCTTGATGGACTGCAGGTATTAAAGGACTCCCAGGCGGAGAGTGATTAGATGAATCCTCTTGCAGACGGAGCGTCCACAGATTGCGCTCAAGCCTTTTCGTATGGCGTCGTAGAGCTTCAGATACTCGCCTAGAACTGATGGCCACGGCCTCAAGGCGTTGCTTGCCGTTGGCTAGCTTGACGGTTTGCGACAAAAGTGTCAAGAGAGTCTCAGGTACGCCGTAGATCTTAGTGTAGAGGGTCTCCTGCCATCGTCCATTCACATCCAGGTGAATGTCGTTGTACCCTACTTCTGTAGTCTTCTCCATTGTTGGATCGAGTCCAGTCTCGAGCGTCTCCTCTGTGACGGAAAATCTGCCCAGTGATCCATTTGGTATTTCGCGGTTACAGCGGCCAGTGACAAAGCAAATGCTCTCCATGATGATTCGAAGATATGTATAGACGTGCAGTAGCGCCCGAAATTGGAATGACTTCTCCATGTCTGGCACCTTTCGTGATCGAATCAGGCGTTCGGCCTCGATGAGGTGAATGATTGTTTGATCGGGCTCATAATATAACTGGTGATCTGTTAGCTGATAAACACAAGCACAGTCGTTGCGTGTGTGAGCTGAAAAGTGCAACTTACAGAGTTCAAAGCTATAGACAATATAGCTGAGAGTAAGTCCTGGCAATCTGCTGTCTCTGAACCAGGCCGCAAGGCACTTTGGAGATAGTACAAAGCAGCCTCCTCTGCGCTTTTACCGATGGTATACCAGCGGGAGTCGTTCGGAGGTTGACCATCCGATCTTTGCAGCGAGAATGCACCATTGGCGAGGGTTGAGTAGAATACTGATGACGACACGTCTGACGCTTTGCCAAACACGGACAGTTCGGCAAATGTTCGCATTGCCGATGGCAGAATGAAAGACTTCCAAAAGGACTGCTTTGCAGGCTCGGAGGCTGCATCATCAACTTGATAGCAACGGAGAAGAGAGGGTGCCTCAGTTAAGAGATGTGCCCAGTCTGAATGTTCTCTTACGATAGGCGTGGCGGGCTTTGGAACAGGATCGTTGGAACCAAATATCCCAGCGTTGTTGTCCATGGCGAATGCAGCGGACGCCGCGTCGAAGGAGTCCAGAAGCATAAAATCCCCACCATCCAAAGGCATCCCAAAGTCCCCCATGAAAGAGAACGGATCATCTAGTTGCCACAAGTCATGTTGAGACATTGTCTGCCCTGCAACTGCATCGAAGCCGTTGTCGTTGTCATGGCCGTGGTCAAATGAGTTATATCGCCGGTTATGTTCAATTTCTTCGATCGATGATTCGTTCGATGGTGGATCTTCCGGGATAGACATCAAAGGCCCCGCCTCGGTACACGCAAAGACGTCTGTGTCGGGATCGGCGATGGCATTAGTTGAAGTTGCATCGGCATCTAATGCTGTGGATTCTGCGGCCTTTGGTGTGTTTCTGGGGCCTCCCGTGGCGGCGGTCGTGAGGCCTACATGTGCGTTGCTGGACGACTTGGCTTCAAACACCCCAAAAGGTCCGGTTCGAAACTCGCTCGGCAGCTCGCCATCGCCATCATGTTGTTGGCAATAGTCATCAAGTTGGGAGATCAAGTTCATAGCCGTGCGACCTTTAGTGCTGGCCGATAGCTCGGCCGCCAAGCTCTTCCTTTTGCTCTCTAAGCAGGAATCAGAATATGGCCCGACTGAGACGTACAAGACTTAGCACAAGATTGCAGGAGCCTTACCTGAGTAAAGTGGATATCGATACGCTTGCGTGCGTTGCGCGCGATGCTGCTGGTTCAAAGAACCATCGCCAGCAGCATCATCGGCTAGCCAAAGCAAGCACGACTGGTATCCCTGGCACTTCAATCCAAGACGACGACAGGAACCACATGTTGGACGGGCCTCATCACACTAAGAAGTCTTGCTTAGCAAGTGAACAGCAACGTTGCACCGCCAATAACGGTCTCACCTTGAGATGCCTGCCTATACGTCACTGTCAGAGACGATGCCCATGCATTGGAGGTGATCAGAGCTCGGGAGTACTCACTCCTGCACGTGCCACAACCTGTAAAAGTGCGAGATTGGGTGTTGCGCTGATTCTTGGACTTGGACACCATGTTGCGCTTGAACTGGACCGAAGACCCAGCTAGGGTGATTGAGGAAGGTGGCGGAGGGCAGGCGAGATGACCCAGAAAGCCATTGAAGAAGTGCCTACCTAAATGGAGGAAAGGGGAGGCGGGCGAATATAGGTGTACATGTTCTGGTGGTTATGGCAGCAGACTGTCATACTATTGATCTGGCCGTGCAAAGAAGGAAAGCGTGACGAAACGGGCAAGTTTCCACGACTGCTTCTCCACATCTCCACGTTTGGTGGCCGGCCCGCGAATCTGGGTTATCATGTAGACTCTTAGACACGTCTCTTATCTTCTGATGGACATCACCTTTACCACCGACATACCTGTACCCTACCTCGGACATGCATGGCACAATTTTGTGTCGGTCGATCGACCTGGAGCTTGTCCCTGTGCCGAATCGACCGAAGTCAACTATCAATTCTGGTCACCATCGCAGCAAGAAATCGCAATTATCTCCCTGGTCTTCACCGTCATATGCTTAGATCGGCCAACTGCAACAGTCTTTGGGACACTGCCAGGCTATCAAAAGTATCGAAGAGCTCTAAGATCACACGGGAGCAATTACTAACGATCCCACTCGCAACGCGAGGCAATGATACATAACTTAGCCCTTCGGAATGTCTTCCTATTGCCCTGTCACGCGGCGATATCTGCTAGATTCCTTCCGGGTCCTTGAGTGCCTTTGCCCTTGCCCTAAGCTACAAACTTGGTGGTTATCAGTATCATGGAAGAGACCCACGCGATACACTACATGTACCTCATAGTAACCTTGTTCCACGTTGTGCCTTCGGACGCAATTAAAGGAGGTAAGGCAAGCTTCCACGAAAACGATTCCAATGCTCACCATTCATCCCGAGGATGTACATTGTGCAGCCAAAGCCCTAGATACCCTTGGGTGTGGCCCTCCACATTCTTCGCGTTATGGTAATACTGTCTGATTTCACTTGCCCAGCAGTCTGTGTCAACGATTCCTTGATTCACACCTTGATATCAGCTACACGATTTTTTCTTCCAGCCAATTTCCACTATTCCCTTCTTCAAAGGTTTCTAGATGTTCAAAGATATGCTTGGAAACATGCCGATCAAGACGAAGGAGCATCGGCAGCAAGACCTTGCACTCGTTCCTTCGGCGCCAGGAGAGGTTCTCGACAGTAATGCAGCAGAAGGAGGAGACGCAGTGTTTGGTCATGCCAGCGAGGATGGCCCAAACTACCGCAATGCATGTCATCTTTACAACAATAAATCCTCTCGTACATAACTGACAGTTACACAAGGTCGGTTGGACAGGTACCATCGTTCTCATGATGAAGACCCAGATTGGCCTCGGAGTGCTTGCCATCCCAACCATATTCGACACACTAGGGATGATACCCGGTGTCATTTGTCTCTGCGTTATCGCTGGTTTGAACTCATGGTCCAACTATCGGGTAGGCGCATTCAAGCTCAGACACCCAGAAGTCTACGGGTATGCTTTCCATGCTTGCAGTCCTTTGATAGTCTTTGCGTACTGACATGGGATCTCAACAGTATTGACGATGTAGGGCACATCATCTTTGGTCGAATTGGTCGAGAGGTGCTTGCAGTCACTTTCTGCCTATGTAAGTGCCAGACTACTGCATCGGACATGGATGACATCTGACCATCGCACTCAGACGAAATCTTCGTATCTGCCTCCGCTATACTGAGCACCTCCGTTGGTCTCAACGCAGTGTCAAGCCACGGCGCATGTACTGCCATATTCGTTGCAGTTGCAGGTATCGCTACGTTCGGCTTGGCTAGCATAAGGACACTTTCGAAGCTCTCATGGCTCGTTTGGATCGGCCTGAGCTGTATTCTCGTTTCCGGTTCGTGGCGAGTACAATGACCTTGTTCAAGTCTAAGTTTGCTAACAAACTCCAAGTATTCACAGTCACAATCGCCGCCGGCATCCAAGATCGTCCCGCTTCAGCACCTCAGACAGGCCCTTGGGAGTCTGACTACAAGCTGATCAACTCTCCCACTTTCCCCGAAGCAATGTCCGCCGTCTCATCGCTAGTCTTCGCATTCGCAGGAACGCCGACGTTCTTCCCTATCGTCGCAGAGATGCGCAACCCGAAAGATTATCTGAAAGCATTGGTCGTCAGTCAGACTTGCGTGACCTGCGTATACATTGCTATTGGGGTGACAGTTTATTACTTCTGCGGCACTTATGTCGCTTCGCCTGCTCTCGGATCGGCCGGTTCGCTCATGAAGAAAATTTCCTATGGCATTGCACTCCCAGGACTTCTTGTCACGGCAGTGCTTATTGGCCATGTGAGTTGTCGATCTCCCTCAATAGTGCACCGGTGGGCAGCACGCTAATATGAGAGCAGATGCCTGCCAAGTACGTTTTTGTGCGCCTCCTTCGCGGCTCGAAGCACCTTACATCGAACAGCCTCACCCACTGGGCAGTCTGGCTGGGCTGCACTGCAACCTCCGCAACCATAGCATACATTATTGCAAGCGCCATTCCGGACTTCGGCAGTTTGGTGGCACTGGTGGGTGCATTGCTCGGCACCCCGATGTCCTTTCAGCCGATGGGTTTCATGTGGCTTTACGACAACTTGCAATCGCCGCGGAGTACGACGTGGACCCTCAAAGCTGCTTTCAGCGTCTTCATGATCCTGGCGGGCACATTTTTGATGATCGCCGGGACATATAGCGCTGTGTTGGGCATCATGGACGCTTACTCACGCCCAACTGCGGGATCTTGGTCGTGCACTGATAATTCGAATTCGACTTGAGGTGTGAATGTGCATGGTTTATTTGGCAAAAAGGCTCAGGCGGTTCACTCAATGTAGTAGCGTACAACGCCCTGGTGCAGTCAAACGATTATAGAACGATTAAAAGCTTCTCAAATCTTTTGTCGAGTCCGTTGCTGCACGAACATTGCACTCAAGCAAACAGCAGCCAAATTTGGCGTTCCCGCATCGCTCGCCACATAGTCCATGGCCCGTTATCAGTGCGTCCTTCTTTCCAAATATGCTCTAGGAGATGCAATGTATTGCGCATGGTGGCAAAGCCCAGAGTTTCAGACATGCTCCCCAGACGTGCCCTGATTAGATCCCGCATACTCTCATCTGCGGTGCACGAGCCCAAGACTGTCAACGGCCATAGTAAAGTTGTACTGATGCGCGCAGCCAGTGGAATTCCCTGCATGTGTTCAAGTGACTGCATTATCGCATTGTCGATTGCCTGTCGATGTGTTCCCTCTCCAGGTTGCCCGGGAACACTCATTGTCGTGAGGAGATAAAGCATCACGGTTTGCTGGTAAACTTTGCCGGATAGGAGAACCTCATGCTCGACTTGTGCCGCAGGCTGATACTGTGCGATTTTGAGTTGTAAGGAAGCAAACGTAACAACACAGTTGGCAGACAGTCGACCAGTTCCATCAGCCTGGCTGTCAATCTGGTGTTTCAAGTTGACAATATCGGGTATCAGCATCAGAAGACTGAGCCAGCAGCCGCACAAGTGTCCGACGTAGTGCTCGGCGACAAGCGAGTGCCCGGCTTGCTGCAATTGTGCGTCGAGGTGCGGCCGGTCTGCAACATCCATGGAGATCATGCTGAGGGTAGCATTGAAGAGATAGAACTCCACAATGAAGCTCATGAGTTTCTTCGGAACGGAGTTTGTCGAGGAGACCAGATCCATGAGTAATGACTTGGCGGCTTGCAAGTGGGAGAATGATGCTCCTTCTAGGTCTCCTCTTGCTAACTAGATGACACAGTCAGTCGCTTGTCTAACAGTGCACTATCTCCGTTGCCTCTTACCTCTGTCACACATAAGGTCAAGCTTCCGATGGCCAAAATTGTGAGTCTTTCCTTGTTCCCAAGGAGGTATGTGCCAAGAGCGTCGCGATACGCCCGTATCGCCTGAGTGTAATATGTGCGAGCTGAGTCGACATATCGTTGCACCACTCCAGAGGGCCCAGAGCCTGCAGCTTCAGCTCGATGCGCGGCGGCCTGGGCCAAAAGAAGTTGCAACAACAAAGGATCCGTAAAAGCCAGAGAAATGAGCTGTACGATAAAAGGGTTGACTGATGTTGCACCATTGCTGATGGCGATGGATGTCTCGGTCAGGTAGTGACTTAGTAATTCGGAGTGCATGACACCTTCAGGAGGGTTGACATTTAAGCCTCTTGCCATGGATAGCAACTGTAGTTCAGACATGTTGTAACTTGGAGATAATGCAGAACACGTCGGACTTGAAGCACGCGAGCTGGGAGGAGTCTCCTCGTCATATGCGGTGCCCGGAAAATCAGATACAGTCTCTTCTTCAGATTCGGATAGTCCAACATGACTCGTCTTGTCGATTGTGTTTTGAGAGTCGTGTGAGACCGGCTGCTCTTGAAGGTTGTCGCCACGTGTGGTAATCCAAGAAAGCGATGACTCTCCGGATGTAGCATTCCTTAATGTCCTCAATCTTGGCCTACCTAGCGAGTTCGCGGCCACTGAGGACTCTGCCAGGTTGCCACCTGGTGCACTTGGATATGTCGATGGTGGCGGCGGGCTGTTTCTTTGCCGAAAGGTTGCTGCAACTTTCGTGGACTGATCTCTGAAAGAACCGTCTTTCTCGCAAGGCAGGTCATTCTTTGAACAAGCGCCACATACTGGGGTCTTTTCGTCGCACTTCTTTTTCCGTCTGCGGCAAGTAAGACAACCCGTCTTCGACCTTAGTAGCCTCCTTCGAGGTCGAAGGTGCAGATCTGGTGGCGCCTCCATTCCAGAGACATCTTTGTCAGTTCCGAATGGGAGTTTCGGGAGCGATTCGAGCAAGCATAATTCGCTAAAGGAAATTTAAGATTCGTACGTCGGAAGATGATGTCGTGTAGAGGACAGAACCATGTTTGCCAGCCATAGACACACCTCCAGCAAGAAGACGGAAGCCGCGGACGCGAGTGTTCCGAGTTGACTCCCCGAATGATCCGCACAAGTTGAGCCACCCACCTTCCACGTCTCGCACGTCAGTTAAATGGGAAACCAGGATGCCAGGCCAACCTCCCCTTTCACGCTCATGAACCGCAGTGTATTCTTGTCGCCATGATCATGAATTGGCTGATATCGTTTCGCTCTATAACCTCTCGATACATATAGATACCACATTTCCTGCCCATTTAGCCCGTATTGGGCACCTCCTGTGCTTGCCGGCAGCTTTCGGATTTGGCCATGTTGGAGCCAAGAGCTGCGGCTGATGTCAGAAATATCTTGACACCGAGAATGGAGAGATTATCGTCATCTCATGTCTTTTTCACGACGGAACTCATATTGTTTTCCGTGTCTGTTCTCAACGGTCCAATGAGAGATGATAGCGCGCTCGGGGGCCGCGGCCACCGCGCAGCCCTACAAGGCCACTGCCACGACAGCTTATACAGCACGGAGAAACCCATGAATGCGTACGTGAAAGCATTGCCAGCCCTAACTCGTATCTCTTTCAGTTGCCATTGAGTTTCCTGGCGCCTCGTATAACTCAGCTACGTCGCCTTCATCGCCGGCGACTTTGGTGTACGATTGGTCTGGAGACGCCTGTTCTCTCCTATTGCGCAGCTTGAACCACACCATGATGCCCATGGAAGTCACCAGGAAGAAAGTTGTTGCGATTGCTGCAACGACTGCTCCGGAGTATGATGTCGATGCATCAATACAGCCGGCGAGCCATGGGTAGCATTCCGACCCGATCATGATGAACAGTCCAAGACCCATATATAGGACGGGGACAATGACTTGAGCATATCTTTCGGCTACACGCAGGATATCTTTCTGCTGCATGACAAGCCATGCGAAAAAGCATAGCACACCCAGGAGCACGTAGTACGTTATGAGGTGGATGACCATATCCGCGTTCTTTGCTTGGGAGAAGAGCGTCATGTATATGCCGATGTTGTCCCCGCCATTGATCACAGTTATCATAGCGACCTTCGATATTGCTTTCCATCCGCCAGTCTCTACTTCAACTTCATCTTCTTCCTCATCACTTCCGACCAACAAATCGAGCAGACTCCAGAATCCGAGCAACATGGGTAGGAATCCGAGAAAGCCGATGGGTTCAGTTGGCAACACTACGGTCGCGGCGAAGCCAATCATGCTCACTGCTAGAATGATTGTGAATCCGACATGTTGGCCTAAGGTAATGGTGAGAGGAGTCAACAGTGATTTGCCGGTCGAAGCCTCAGCGAAGAACGTGACCAGGATGAACAGATCATCTATGTTGGTGATGAAGAAGGAGCTGCAGGCTGTTCCAATGGCGTTGAGATATTGCATGCCTGCGTTTGCGTGGGTGTGGTATCACATATGGCCGGATGCGAACATGCACTCAATCTTCAACACATCGGACGACAACCAATTTTGCCAATGTTAGCTAACATCCGCAGCGGCCGCTCTATCCGACATCCATCTCATCTTCGGTTTCAGAGAATTGTACTCAAGCATCGAAACACCCACAAAAGATGGGTTTAATAACAGGGAGAAGAAACCACATCTTCTAGTATCCCATGGCAGGCGGCGAGAGTTCACCTTGGAAGCACAACAAGTGATCGTGCAGCCACAGCGATGAAAGTCCAGGCTCCAGCGAATGACAGACCGTTCCGCGCAGATCAAGTTGCCCGCCAAGCATTGCGGCTCGCATCTGAGCAACGCTTCCAGAGATACCTTACTTTGCATCTTGCCGAACACGACGACTGACCAATGGGAAGACGTTGCGCGCTAGATCCACACTGGCGGACTTCGCTACGCGCGCCTCGATGATAATCGATCCTTTGGTGATGCTAACGACATATGAGCAATGGCGGCAAAATCTCCTCTAAAGGTTACGGCCACGTTCTGTCATTGCAACAATGAGGGCATTGGTAAGGTTGCCTGGTTCTGCCAAATGTATAAAAGCAATCATGGTCTGCTCTCAGTGCGGCACGATGTATCGATTCCTGGTCATTGTGTGATGAGCAGCCGGCAACATGCCTCCATACTTCGGATCCTCACACCTTCCCAAGGACACGGTCCAGGATGCGCCTGATACACCACCCGAGGATGGTTCAACGTTTTTAGAAGCCACTCCAGCGGAGCTGGCAAAATTGGGCGACTTACATCGCCAGACTACCCGAGCCTCACATGCTGGCCTGGAGGACAAGCTCGATGTACACACGGAGTTCAAAGATTTCCTGCGAGAGAACAACCCTGAAGGCAGATGGTACCCAGCACACCAGGGTGTTTGTTACGATTCCCTCTCGGTCTTTGGATCATCTGGATCAGGACACTCAGCAAAGACCTTCGGAACAGCGCTTTGGAGGACTTTGACATGTCAGGACATTCTGGAGAAAATCGTGCCTTCCTCGTTCGAATTGCAAAACGCAGCTCCAAAAGCCATCATATCCGGTTTCTCTGGTGTTGTGCATAGTGGAGAAATGATGCTGTACGTCTTGTCACAGAGATTCATTGAGGGAACGATTGCTAACGTCTCACAGTGTTCTTGGTAATCCCGGATCGGGTTGCTCGACATTCTTGCGTACCGTCGGCAATGACCACTCATCTTTTGAATCTGTTCAAGGGTACCTGAGGTTTTCTGGACTCTCGCCAAAAGATATTCGAAGGAACTATCGCGGAGAAGTCTCCTACGTGCCTGAAGACGACATGCACTTCCCTACATTGACTGTCAGACAGACCTTGGAATTTGCACTGCGTAGCAAAATGCCCAAGCGTTACCATGGAGATATACCTACTTTTCTCGACGTCTACGGCAAGGCATTTGGCATGAGCCACGTGATGGACACCATGGTGGGCAACGAGTATATTCGAGGAATCTCAGGCGGCGAGAAGAAGCGTGTTTCAATCATGGAGTCGCTTGCCGTCGATTCGGCAGTCGGTGCTTGGGACAATTCCACTCGCGGCCTGGACGCAGCATCTGCAGTGAAGTACGCCCAGAGCTTACGAATCCTGACCGACGTGACTGGAAAAGCGACAATAGTCACGATCTATCAGGCTTCAGACGAAGTTTTTACCTTAATGGACAAGGTCATGCTCATTGACGAGGGCCGTATGCTTTACCAAGGGCCCGGCAACGAGGCTAAGCCTTACTTCGAACGCCTGGGCTATCTATGCGACGATCGCCAGAGGATATCGGATTTTCTCACAAGCGTTACGTCTCCGACTCAGCGCCACTTTCGCGAAGGCTACGAGCAATCCGCACCAAAAGGCGCAATCGAATTGGAGAACGCTTTCAAAAACAGCACACATTACGCCAAAGTCTTACAAGAAGTTTCGGCGTTTCGCGGACTACAAGGATCCGAGGATACGAACTCTGAGCACAAAGCCAACCCATTCAAAGATTCGCAACAAGCCGTGAAAAAATCCCGATATGAGCCAGCAAGTTCATCGTACCACACATCAGTCGGAAATCAGCTTCGCATTTGTTTACTCCGGGAGTGGTGGCAATTGCGTCAACACATGTCACCTCTCTACATCCGAATCGTCAGCATTATCGTCAACGCCTTCCTGATTGGATCTATGTTCTACAACCAGCCTCGCAATACTGATGGCATGTACTCGCGAGGGGGGTTCATCTTCTACTCGGTCATTACAACCGGCTGGATACAACTTGCGGAACTCGAGGGAGCCATGGACGGGCGCCTTGTCATGGCTCGCCACAAAACACAAGCAATGGTACGGCCGAGCCTTGTAGGTCTGGCGAAAGTCGTGTTCGATCTCGCAATCATCCTAGTCGAAGTTCTTATCTTCACTGTTGTGACTTATTTCTTGGGAGGCATGAGGCAAGATGTATGTGAAACAATACGTTCTTCGAGACTGATGCACTAACAAAGCTTCCTAGGCCGATGCGTTCTTCATCTTCCTCCTAATTCTCTACCTGGAGACTGTTTGCTTCACGCAGATGTATCGTCTATTCGCAGCCGCGTCCTCATCATTTGAACTCGCTTTACGCTACTGTGGCGTGATGCTACTTGCTTGTATCCTCTTCGGAGGCTATCTCTACCCACTTGGACAACTCTTTGAGGATGTCCCATGGGTTGCATGGATTGTGGTAAGTGTCTAGTGTTTGGGATGCATATGTAGATGACTACTAACATATCCTAGTACCTCACCCCTGTCATCTACGGATTCGAAGCGATCGTGGTAACTGAATTCGGGGGCCTAGTCTTCGACTGTGTCGACAGTGCCTTAGTACCCAGCGGACCAGCATATCAGGACGACTCCCTGCAGACTTGTGCTTATCCTGGCGCGCAACCCGGTCAATCGTTCATAAACGGAGCCGACTACTATACATCTTACTACAGCTTCAACAGCGATCACTTGTGGAGAAATGTCGGCATCATCATTGGGATGACGCTGGCATACATTTCTGTGTCGTTGTTTTTACTGGAAATCTCTGAATGGGGCTCTGCAAGCGCATCCGGAGTCAAGTTCCGCAAAAGCCAGAAATCGCTTGCTGGAAAGAGCGACGACGTAGAAACAACCCCCGGGATGCCGAGTGTTCAGACTATCGACGACAGTGAGAACCAGGAGGCCAATGAATCTCAAGTTGAAGCGACGACTTCAATCTTCACCTGGAAGAATCTGTCTTATGAGGCTCCTGTTGCTGGGTCTCAAAGAAGGTTTCTGGATGATGTATCTGGGTACTGTAAGCCTGGCGAGATGACAGCGTTGGTTGGATGCTCGGGCGCGGGAAAGTCAACACGTCAGTTTACTAGCCTTTCCTAGAGAAGAAAGCCCCCAACTAATAAAACTTCCAGTCCTGACCACACTTTCCCAACGCCAGAAATCGGGAACGGTGTCTGGAGAGCTGAGAGCTAATGGACAAGAGCTCAGCCCGGCTTTTCGAAGACAAATCGGCTTTTGTACTCAAAACGACATCCACGATGACACCAGCACGATTCGCGAGGCCTTTTTGTTCTCTGCACGGCTTAGGCAAGGCCAGGCGGTTCCTGACGCCGACAAGGTAATGTATGCAGACAGTGTGTTGGGACTACTAGGTCTTCGGGAGTTTTCAGACGCTCTCATTGGATCTCTCAGCCTTGAGTTGAAGAGGAAGACATCGATTGGAGTTGAGCTGTGTGCAAAGCCGACATTGCTGATGTTCTTGGACGAGCCGACAAGTGTATGTTACAAAGTACTATCATTGATATTGCATCCGGCTAACGATTCCCAGGGCCTGGATAGCAAGGGTGCTCTTAGCATCATCCGACTGCTTCGTAAGCTGGCAGATGGCGGCCAGGCGATAGTTTGCACAATCCACCAGGCTTCGCATCAGCAGATTGAATTGGTATGAGCGGCTTCCATCGCCATCGCCTTGCAAGAGCTGATAGTAATCATAGTTTGATCGCATCCTCGCCCTACAACGTGGAGGCAAAGTCCTTTACAATGGCGCTGTGGGACCCTCTGGCGACGCAGTCTTCAAGTACTTTGAACAACGCGGTTGCGAAGCGGACCAAGGATGCAACGTTGCAGACTTCATTATTGAGGTTGGCACCGGCGCGATTCTCCCCAAAGAAGACCCCGAGGTTGACTGGTCGCGCACATGGGCCACGTCGCCCGAAGCTCAAGAGGTCTTGCGATTCATCGATGGGGTCTCTTCCAAGAAGGCCACATCTACGCACGGCAGTGACCTTCAGCAATACTCCTCATCCACCGCCCAGCAGGTCCGACTCTTGACTGTACGAAACCTCAAGCAATTCTGGCGACTACCGGAGTACCAATACGCAAGATTGTACGCTTGCTTTGTACACGCCCTTTTTAACGGGCTGACCTACCTCCAACTCGGCAACAGCGAGCAAGACCTCCAATCAATGGCTTTCTCTCTATTCTTGATCCTCATGCTTGTACCGGAGTTCATCAACGGCATTTCCATGAGGTTCATCGCCAACCGAAACATATGGCTCGAGAAAGAATTCCCCAGTAGGACTTATGGCAGTGTTGCCTTTGCAAGCTCTCAGATCATGGCGGAGTTGCCGTTCACGTTCGCCGGAGCGATGGTGTTCTTTGTCGTCTTTTACTTCATGGTCGGCCTTCCTTTAGGCGTTCAGGGTGGATATACTCTTCTGATGACATTGTTCTTCCACCTTTTCGCCACGTCTTGGGGGCAGTGGATTGCCGCTCTTAGGTGAGTCTTCTGAGACAACAAATCTTCAGAAGCAATGCTGACATCGATGACAGCCCCGACGCAATGGTTGCGGCAAACTTAATGCCGTTCTTCATCATTCTATGCGAGCTCTTCAATGGAATCCTCCAACCGCCGCACCAGATGCCTGTCTTTTGGCAATACACAATGTACTACATCACACCCTTCACCTACTGGATTGGAGGCACCATGTCCATGGTACTAGCCGGACGCCCTGTGGTGTGCGACTCCGACGAGCTGGTCTATTTCGAGCTCCCAGCAAACAGCACCTGCGGCACTTTTGCAGAGCCATTCTTGGAGAGCGCATCGGGCTATATTTCCAACCCTGGGGAAAGCCGAGCTGGAGAGCTGTGTGGGTATTGCCAATATGCAACAGGAGAAGACGTAAGTTGCTTGGATTCTCGTGAAATAAAAGATATAGGGCTGATATTGACTTTGCTGGCAGTTCCTAGTCAAGTACGGGCTTTCGCGTTCATCGATTTGGCGCGACTTTGGCATTTTCCTAGGATTTGTTATTGCAAATTACGTTCTTGTCTTTGTTTTTGTCTATTGGCGTACGCCTAGGAGCGGAAAGAAGGCCGCTATTTCCAAGGCGTAGAGCATTCCGGATAGACCATCAGTAGAAGATACCTCCCAATTTGAACCAGCCTTATGATCACATTCAACGGATTCATCTCGATATAGTGGGTCGACTACCAGGTTGGCAGACGGCACGATCTACGCGCTATCGTCGACTAGGCAAATGAAAGAGGCCCACAGTCTGCGCTTGCCCACCTGTTGCCGCTAGTCAGCCGCTGGCGTCACTGCCTCACTGTCGATCGCCATGTGCCAGATGAACCTTGGAGAATAGATCTTGCCCCTAGTGCTGCTCTGGGCTAAACATCTCTCCTTCAACACTCCATGTGTACATACAACACCATACTCATGTACTACTGCTACTACCACCACCATATGCATGTGATACCAGTACTTTGAGTACATACCATCACCCCACGAGCATGCCATACACACCCAGCCTTTCTCCCCTCAGCAGCATCGCATACCCTATATCACCATGAATCGACTCCACGCCGACTCGTACACGGCCCGCCGCCTCGAACATGCTACCCCGGACCACCTGCATCACACCAGCAAGCGTACCTTCATTGGACCCATTCCGGACGGCTGGCTGAAGAGCCATAGGAGGCAATGGTACAAACAGTATCTGCCCATTGGCGGCGACAGCAGGCAGAACACCTTTATAGCTGCTCAGCCTGACGTGCAATCGCCGCAGCATGAGACTGGATTGGGTGTCGCAGCAGTGGGTTCGAACGTGCAAGCGCAACAGTCGCAGCAACAGCCGGAGGCAGAAGGCAGTGGCGTAAGAGCAGAACCTGGAAGCAGTGGTGTGGAGGTGGGATATGTTAGCGATGCGCAACGAGAAGAGCAAGACCATACAACACGAAAGGAGGTACAGTCGCCGGTATCGCCGCAGCAAGCTACACCTAGATTCTCCTCTCAGTCCGCACTGGACAATGCCAACGAGCATTCCACCACTTCGCTGCTGCCAGGCCAGCACACAAGCCAGGAACAACGCCCTGGGCCTCCTCGGTCTTTTAATCGCGCATCCAGTCGGAATGACAGTCTAGCTCTTGAGTCTCAGCCGAGCAGAGGGATGCTATTCGATCGAGCCCGCAAGAATATGCCTCGCGTACAATTTAGCGAGCCTTCCCGTCTCCAGATCCGCGCCA
Source organism: Cladosporium sp. MBC 237 (assembly GCA_030772445.1). Classification (NCBI taxonomy): domain Eukaryota; kingdom Fungi; phylum Ascomycota; class Dothideomycetes; order Cladosporiales; family Cladosporiaceae; genus Cladosporium; species Cladosporium sp. MBC 237. The sequence goes on from JAPHCH010000043.1 coordinate 437,920, forward strand.
GAGCACAAAAGCTTGCTGCTAAGGGCCGCTTGCGGGGCAGCAAAATCAAAGATGGTGAGGTCATTAAGATGGACAAGATGCTCGTACGGATTGATATCACACAGCAGCAGCTGCCGGAACAATTCGACGAGAGGGTCAGCCAGGGCATCGAGACGAAGTCACTGGACAAGTGGCGCGAGTTCATGGTGGTGTGCAGAAAACACAGCGAAGACGATGCGACGGCTGTTCTGCAGCTATACCAAACGAGAGTCATTGACATATCAGAACGTGGCAAGGTCAAGAAGAAGCCGAAGGCTCAAATCCTGCTCAGCGCGAGATATGCCAGAGTTTCTCTGTTTTCTTCACTCGACAAGACATTGTGTCTCTGGTCTAGCAACGGTGCTCGAACGACGATCTATTACCTCCGCGCCACCACCGCTTCGACTTCAGTGGAGTGGTTCACATTCCTCACTAGTATCATGGGTTGGAAACGAGCCCAGACTCTCACGGTTCACGTACCAGATCTTAGTGTGAGTCTGCGCCTCGACGATCCATTCGAAGCGCTTGAGAGCGCACAGATGCAGATCGCAAGCCAAGGCACAGATGGCAAAGGGCAGCTCGTCCAGTCAGTTACAGACGAATGCGGTGCAGCTGGTAACATCGTATCGCGCTGCCTGGCTATGCTCAAAGAGTCACCAGAGTGGGAAGACGTGCTCAAAGCGTGGGCCAAGACCGGACGCGTCGGGTTGGCCTGGAAGAGGTACGATCGACTCGAATGGGTGTATGGCGCTGCTGAAGAAAAGATGTACGGATCGATTGCAATGCAGAAGACGCACGAACTCGAACTGCGGCCTAAAGATCATTACCCACTCAGTGTGAAACCACGGGGAGAGCCGGAGAGTATCGATGAACCAGCTCCCGTTGAGGGCTTTCTCGTTCGTTTGACTAGTCAACAAGGCCAGGATCGTAGAATGGGGAAAATGCTTTTCAAGAGGCTATACTTCTCCACGCTGGACAACTTCCTTCTATTCCTTCGCCCCGCCCGAGCAACGCCACCACCTCCTCCGAAGATGCATTCGCACGGCAACGACAATGTGCCCACAGCGGAACAAATTGCAAAAGACGTACCTCTAACGTTTGAAGTCAATCCTTTCCCCGTCGAAGATGGCCAGCTATCCTGGCTGAAACACGGCGACCTGCCTCCGCACGAAATTGAACAGCACGATCAAGATGCGGCACAAGAGGCACAGCGAAACGTTGACATGCTTCTCGCCTCTGACGGGTTCATCAACCTATGCGATGTCACCAAAGTACGAGCTATGCACAAAGGCGCAGTTCCTGCCGATGCGAACCTCGACAGCGGCGAAGATGTCGACTTCAACATGCGTGGAAATGACGGGCACGATGACGAACTCACAGACGACGGTGCTACGACAGAAGTCGACGAAGACCGCATCTTTGAGCTCGTCATGAAGAACGGTCTCGTCGTCCGCCTTCAAGCTTATAACAAAGCAGCCCGTAAGGAGTGGATGACCCGCATCCGCGCTCTGGTCAAGTACTGGACCAAACGCGCCAAAGCAGACATGGACCTCTACAAAACCGTCCGCGAGCAAAACCTCAAGAGTCTCAACATCGACGAAAGAGCCGAAGCAGTCGTCGGTCAATTCGCCTACAAATGGGAAGTCTCTCAATCCTACGCCTCTCCAATCCTCTACAACCTCTGCGGCATCGCCGACTGCCGCACCATCCACCTCTCAGGCCTCCTCTTCCGCAAACCCCGTCGCCACGGCACCTTCACGCGCTGCCACGTCATCCTCTCCCACGGCCACATGCTCGTCTACCAAGACACACTGCGCAAGACGTCCGGCAAGAAGCTCGTGCACATCCACCACGAGCGCATCGCCTCCATCGACTTGCAAGGCTGCTACGTCTACTCCGGCCTCCTGACAGAAAACGACCTCCTCTACCAAAACCGCACCTTCGACTCCAACACGCCAGGCCACAACGCCCTGCCCAAAATGTACCTCGAAGACGGCTGGACGTCGACCGACGAAGACGCCATGACGACCTTCGTCATCTGGCACTCGAAGAGCAAATCCTGGTTCCGCAGCTCGCAGAAAATGGACGACGCCATGGAAACTCGCAAGAAAGTCGAGCGCGGTGCTGGCGGTGGGAGTGGGAAGAAGCGCGCGAAGTTCACGAGAGTCAGCCAGTTGGGCGCTACGGGGCGGAGTGTGGTTTTCAAGGCCAGGAGTCGGGCCGAGAGGGACCATTGGGTGCTCGGGATTAATAATGAGATTGAGAGGTTGGTTGCTAGGGGGGCGGGGGATGGGGAGGAGGTGAGGCTTGTTGAGCAGCCGGAGGTGGAAGAGGAGGAGGAGGAGGATGATGCTTGAGCTTCGTTGTTTGGCATGCGTGCTTTGTTTTCTTTCTGGGGGTCTGGTTCACTGCGTTTCTCGGCCGTGGCTCTGTTGCAAGGTCACTTGACAGCGAGAGCTTTTATTTTCTCCTTCTGCATTGACGTTTAATAACATAGATACCCGGGATGGCAGGGAGGTAATGTTCATAGTTTAGCACACGACGAGGAGGCTTGTGTAATCATATATACATAGAGACGGCCACAACCAAGCAAAGTACCACAAGCAACGTGAAGCAAAGCGACCGCAACCTCTACGCATGAAATATATCCTCATTCTGCGACCACCCACCACCCTCACCACGACTCGCCCCCCACCTAAACCTCGCAAGCAAAAGCCCCGCAGCATCACCCTCACTCTGCAACCTCCTCAACCCCCCACCCGCATCCTTCCCAACCCTACTCGCGACCCCCTCAAGCAAACCCGCAAACTCTCCGCCAAGCCCATCGAACTGCCGCTCCTGCTCTTGCAGCGAAACGTCTTCTTTCAAACCGTGCGCGGCCACCGCGGCGACTTTGACGATGATCCCGGCCATTTGCTCGACGGCGGAGCGGATCCTGTCGTGTTTGCGGCGGAGGAACATTTTGGCGCGGATGTCGTCTAGGCAGGTTTCGTGCAGGTGGGTGATGGTGGGGAGGTCTCTGGGGGTCTCGTTGTGCAAGGCAGGGTTGGGTGGTGAGGATGAGGGTTCCAGGGCGGTCAGGTTTGTGGAGAATTCGGTCCAGGCTTCGGCGATGACTGTGTCTGTGAAGTGGGAGAAGAGGGTCGTGGCGAAGTGTCGGGCTTTCCAGGCGAAGCGTTGGAGTTCGATGGTGGAAGGTTTGGGGACTTTTTTGCTGCACAAGCGGGATGTGGCGTGGAGGACGCGGACGTGCATGAGTAATGTGCGGAAGATGCTGTCGTAGTGCTGCATGATGGTTGGCGTGAAGATGTCTGCTAGAGGCTCTGGGGGTGTGTATTGTAGGCGGAGGAAATCGAGAGCGTAGATCGATGTCGGATCCATTACGCGGTCAATTTCGGCGTCTGTCAGCTCGCGGATGGCGAAGCTTAGGCCTCCGGGGAGTTGGCTGTCTTTTTCGTTGCCAGTGTATAGAGCGTATGAGTCGGTGAGTACGTCGAGCAAGGTCAATCTTAGTTCAGAGCTGGCTGGCGGCCAACGTTGGCTTTCTCTACTCCCGAGTCGGAGGCCCATCGTTTCACTTGTAGGGACATTGCCGCGCTTTCGCTCAGCAGACTGGACTTCGTCGCTGAACAGTGCAATTGTGAGACGGGTCACGAAATCGCCGTTCCCAAAGAGATGATACGAGCGATGGAGCTCCAGGTGGGCTCGGAGGTTGTAGGTCCTGAACAGGTAGCCCATCACTGCGTTGTTGACCAAATTCGCTTGCACTTCGATGAAAGGCCTAAGTGGCGCCAAAATGCTGCCGTCTACATGGTCGATATCAGAGGCTGAGGAATCTGCAATTCCGTCAAGCGCGGTGCTAAGAGCTTTTTCGAGACTGTCGTAGACACTTGTTTGCACATCAAGATCTTGATGTTGTAGAGGGCTCGATCCCTCCAGTGATGGCAATGCAAAAGCATCCCCAGCTTCGGTGGGTGTTGTAACGCTTTCGCCCGGAAGAGACCCAAATTTTGCGCGTTGAAATGAGGCTCCTTGGTGATAACGTATCACCGCCTCCGTCATATCATTCTTGTATTTCTCCGCGACTTGCGCGACAGATTCGGGCCCGGACACTCCTGTCCCCTCCAACACGTCATGACTGAGCAACGTGCCATCATTGCTCGCAAGGGGGTGATCTGGAACATGTTGCCGTAGCAGCTTGATGCTGCGTTTCACACTGGACACTATTCTGTCATCTTCTGGAGCTAGAACTCTCTTCTCCGCAAATCGTTCAGAAGTCCCTGCTGGGTCGTCGTGAGACGAGTCGCCGCCATATACACGAAAGCCGGGTAATAGCCCTACGTCTTCCGCGAGTCGTTGCAGCCAGGGCATGCTTACGCGCGCCAACGTCTCTTGCATGACGCCAGACAGGAAGTGCCCGCTCTCCACCAAACAAGTGACTTCGTCGGAGAGTGTAGAGATGATGTCTTCATCTGTGGCGAGACACGCCAGTCGCTTGACAGTGTTGCAGAGGTGCATCAAGATAGAAGATGGCCGTCCGATCGTCTTCTGCAGCTGGAGGAAAGAACGAATTTGTGTAATTTGCTCGCAAATGCAACGCTCAAATTGGTCAAGCACAACATTGACAGCCCGTTTCAAGGCCACCAGCGCAGTAGGGTCTTTGGGGTTTGTTCGAGTTACGAAAGCATTCAGCTCACGGAAAGCGGTGCCAATCTGCATGAACGCGCTGACAAGACTTTGCGAGCTGGTCAGAGATGCCCCGGATAGAGCCACACCATCGAGTGTTTGCGTAAAGGATTTCTTTGCTGGGTCCCATTGGAAAAAGGTGGATGACCGGCCCAGCACGAGACTACAGCATGCTCGCCATACGATTTCGTGATTGATGACTCCGGCAGAACTTTCGTGCGGGCTGATAGCAGCGTCGAAGGCGCGATTGCCTGCTTCAGAAAGGTAGTGTGTGCTAGGTGGCGGTTCATCTTTGAGCTGGAATGCCTCCCATGTATGCAGGTAAGGTGCGGCCCGAATTGTAGAAGACTCGGCTTCGAAGTCCCACACATGATCGCCATCAGTCTCTAAAGGCTGGTCTGGAGTGAGTTGCCCGATTGCTTGCTCAGGATGCACATCCTCAGTGACGCCTTGGTCAAGTCCGGACTCGAGAGAAACATCATCCAAAGGCGGAAGACCAAAGTCTTCAGCCAGTCCATCGAAAAGGTTTTCTTGCGGCTCCTTGCCTGCAAGTGAAGATTCAACATCTAAGCGCAAGCCGTCAAAGATGCTGTCCTGGTGTTCACTGTCAATGGTGAAGATGGAAGGCCGCCAGAGCTCCTCCGAGCCAAAGATCCTGAAGTCATCTTCCATGGCAACCTAGTCGCAGCAATTGCTGACATCGTCGGTATTGGTAGAATAATTTGAACAAACAACGTGGTCATGCAATGAAGTCGCGTCGACGTTGGCTTATGTGGGAACCCTCCCAGACGAAACAACGCGCCGCTGTTCTTGGCGCTTGCTTACGGCGAACTTCACGTTTCGCCTGTGGAACATGGATCCTAATCTACGCCCCTACACGTGTTTTGTTCACGATTGGGGACCTTATTTGATCAGTTTGTGATGGAAGTGCGAACAGAATGCTCAAGGACTGGTCATGGTATTTGTGTGTCATTCAAGCTACGTGATGCTCGAGAAGCAAGCTGTGCTTTTTGTATGTTTTCAACTCCTTGCATCCCACAGCCGGCTTTTCTGCCAATGCCTTCCGCCCGATAAACCCTCATCAATCGCATCTACAACAAAAGACCGGCCGCCAGTGCTCCCATCCCACCAACGAAGCCAGTCATGCCTAGTGTTGCAACAGCACCTGCGGCTTCGGAAGACGCTGTCTCAGCAGCAGAGTCGGTAGGTGTGGCAGAAGCGGATTCCGAGTGACCAGAGTGGTCGGAGTGGTCGGACTCGCCTGCTTCAACACTGTCGGTCCACTCTGCTGCGAAGTTGGAGCTGGAGTTTGAGCAGGCGCTACCCAGAGTGTCGTTGGAGCCTGACGCGAAGTTCACTGCCGCGCACTGATGATATGGTCAGCATTGGGTCCAAATCGGACAGCATTCAAGATGAAGAGCTCACCTGGTACAAAGTACCGTCGCCGGAATAGTCGACCACCTGGAGAACACCGGGCTTGCCAGCAAAGTCCTCAGGCGCGCTGAGGTAGTTGAGGCAGAAGACGCCGAGGCCCTCTGTGCTGACCGTAGACAGATTGGTCCAGTTGTACGGCTCTTCGGTGTCGAGGGTGGCACGGAACTGCCAGTTGCCGGTCGGGTGTGAGCTCTGAATCTGGGTGGCGAAACGATCGACTTGGACCTCGGGGCTGGACTCGTTCACGCTGACAGTCGCGCCGCCGCAAGGTGAGTTGACCTCCTCTTCGTCAAGGAAACCGGCGGTCGGAGGCCATTGAAGGACGAAGTGTGCGGAGGTGGTGGCTGCGACGGCCAGGGTGAGGAATGTTTGGGAGAGCATGTTGATGATCTTGTGTGTCGAAGGGGTTGGCCGAGAGTAATGGGACGAGCGAGAGTAATGGGACGAGTGAGGATGGTTGGTGGCAAGTGAAGCAGGAGAGTGCAGCTGGCAGGTACGAAGAACAGAATTATTTGAATGAGGCTGATCGATGATTTTAATGTAGGTTTCACGACTGCAGGGCAGATGAGCAGATATGTATGCCCCCACTCCAAGCGAGTGTGAACTAGGGTCCAACGTTACAATCGCCTGGCTGTTTCTAGCCTCGCCGAAGATCCGAAAGCGTCTTTCAGTGCTACAGATCAACATCGCACATGGGCTCGATAACCACGCGAGCCATGGTCAATGGCCATATCCACATTGGCGCTTGTTTGCTGTACAAGGCCGAGACCAGGGTAAAAGCCAAAGGCTATCCAGGCGGGAAAGCGCGCTAAGCCCCGCCTAGGTGAGCGAGGTGAGCCGATACTCTCGCATACTTGCTCATGTATGCGGGGACTTCTGGCAGCGACGGCAGCTTTACCTCTCACCTTATCCAACGACATCCCTTCCATTTGTTCGCTGTTGAGCAGGTTGTCGGCTCGCCAGGGCAAAATGGATAAAATGCGCAGTCTGGGCACTTTAGCTGCCGCGGAAGCAATCATGTCGCAGGTCAAGTCTTTCCATCTCTGCTACGCGCTTTCTTCACTCTCTTATACATTCATCTCCCTTTCCTTTGAGCGCCAAGACCGCCACCATCCCCCACTGTCTCACCGGTGTTGAGTGCTACTCGTCGCTTACCTATACCCGCCCCCAAAAGCACGATTCAAGCGTCGCCGCAGATCGCGCATCGTTTTCTACACCTCAAGCCACGCGCTGGCGGGCCTCTGGCTCGCAGCACGACAACCGTCGCCATCATGAACATGGGTGGCATGAGTATGGGCGGCATGAGCATGAGCATGGGAGGCATGTTCACGCCGACCAACACTTCTATCGCTCACGACTTCTGGTACATCATAGTCGCTTTTGTCGGCTTGCTCACCTCTATACGAATCATCCGGTGGTGGGAAAGCCGTTCAAGACGAGCCGCACACCGCAAAAGTCACGAATCTGTGCCTTCAAGACCAGAAGGCTTCCTGGCTCAAACTTATGCCACGGCCACGGCGACCTTCAGAGAGCTCGCTTACCCGCAACCTCTCATTTTCACGGGCAAGTTTAGTAAATTCTTCACTCCACCACCTCTTGGAAGATGTCTGGTGCTTGCAATTTACTGGATCGTCATCCTCACCATGCTCTGGAGCAATACCATTCTTACAAGAGGCAGCTCCGAATACATGTACAAGTGGGAGAAAGTCGGCTTTCGAGCTGCTTGGGTCTCCGTCACGCAGATCCCTTTCATTTACCTTCTTTCCTGCAAATTCAATCCCATCAGCATCTTGACCGGAATTTCTTATGAGCGTCTCAACTGGTTGCACCGCTGGACGGCGCGAACAGTCTTTCTGACTGTCATCGTACACTGGACTTTCTTCTTCCAGGAATGGGTTGAAGCAGATTTTGTCAAGCTGCAAATGGAGATGATGCCCATGGTCAAGTACGGCTTCGGTGCTTGGGGCGTCATCACTTGGATGGTCCTGTCGAGCTTCGGCTACTTCAGAGCTCTCAGCTATGAGGTCTTCGTCTTCCAGCATATCGTTGCTGCAGCGGTACTACTATGGTTAATCTTCATCCACATACCAGCGTACGCCCAATACAACGTCTGGATGTGCGTTGGCTTTTTGGCGTTCGATTGGGGCTGTCGCATTATCCATGGTTTCCTGCGCAACACGCATTTATTGGGCAATCTGTCCATCAGAGCGCCTGGTTATTCAGCAACGACGGAGAATCTGCCCAACAATATGGTCCGCTTAACTTTGAACGATGTCGATTTCACATGGAAGGCAGGGCAGCACATCTACATTTCCATCCCTTCCTTGAGGCCTTTGGAACTTCACCCATTCACCATCGCCAACATTCCTGACCCTGAGGAATCATCTGGCAGAAGAAAGCTGTCATTGCTCATCAGAGCTCATCATGGCTTCTCGCGAAGTCTCCGAAAAGCAGCAACGAAAGACTTTGAGACCGGACGCACAAGACGAGTCTTCCTGAATGGACCATGGGGCATGCCGCCAGACGTGCTCCACTATGAAACGGTAGTCTTGATAGCCTGTGCCAGCGGAGCCACCTTCATTGTGCCGCTTCTTCAAGACATAGTCGCCAGACAAGGCTGTGTGAAGAAGATTCACTTCCATTGGATCATTCGCTCCCAACAGGACTTCGAATGGTTCAGCACCGAGCTTTCAGCAGTGGCCACCGCCGCGCGCTCCGCCGGACTACTTCTCCAAATGACAGTTCACGTCACCCAGTCTGAGTTCCCGGGCAGCGACTGCCAGCTCCAACAATCACAGTCAAGCGCGAAAGCAGACGACTCAAACATCACATACACCAGCTCACCCAGCAACTCCAGCTCCGCCAGCTCAACCATAAACAACGAAAAATCACCAGCCGTCCAATCCCACGAACAACCCCGACCACAAGCAATCGCTTTCAACTTCTCCTCAAGACCACAAATCGAAACCCTAATCCGACCACCAGTCGAAGCCGCCGTAGGCGAGACTGCAGTAGTAACATGTGGTGGCGCAGCGATCACGGCGCAAGTGCGCACTTTCGTCGCGAAATTGAGCGACGAGAGGGCTGTGCATAAGGGCACGGGTGCGCAAGGGATTTATTTGTTTACGGAGACTTATGGGTGGTGATGGATTGGGTTTTCGGTTCTGGTTATTGAGTCCTGTTAGATTGGTTTAATTTGGGTGATAGACTTTTGTAGACTCTAACAATGAGACGACAGACGTCTTTACTGGCATCACCACGACAGTGCGTTAGGGATGAGGAGACAATTTTCGTGTCTTGCAAGTCAAGGATTATCAATCTTGTGAGCCATCACCTGGATTCACTCCGTCGAACCCTCCTCACCGACAGCAACATCATGGCATCAAGGCGTGAGACCCGGTGATGAAACTCATTACTTACAAGAACATCCAACAGCGTTAAGGAGTATAAACATAAAAAAGCCTGCACATCATGAACTCATGCCCTCAAAAGAAAAAAGCCCACACCAACCCGTCCCATCGTCTTCCCAAACCCCCTCTCCATCTAAGTATAAACACTCTCCGTATACGCATTAACCTGCAAACCCCTCTCAGCCATATTGACATCCCTCAAAAACTCCAACGGCATCCACACCAAATGGCCCTTGATCTTATCCAGCTCCTGCCTCACCACCTCCACGGGCTGGAAAACGTCGTACAAATGGCCTGCCTTCCTCGACCCCTTGGCGCCCAAGAAAGCATCGTAATCGTCGAAGTTCTTGACATTATCGTCCGGGTCCGCGTGGAACAAGTGCCGGAAGACTTTTGTGTTTGTGGTGGCGCGAGAAGTCCAGAGGGCCCAGAGGTCGTCGTTCAGCGGGTCGCCGACGAGGGCGTCGTGTTCGTCGCCGCCGTCCCAGACGTTGTCGCCGTCGCCGGGGGGTTGGGCGTTGGGGTCGTCGTGGGCGTCGAGGGGCTGCGCGGGGAGGAGGCCCAGGTGCTCGCGCCAGAGCATGCGGCGGAGGGTGGCGGCGTGGTGGCCGGCGGCGAAGGGTTGGCCGTTCATGAGGGAGGGGAGGGGCTGGGTGTCTTCCATTACGATGGCGAGTTCGCTGTCGTGGAAGCCCAGTTGGGAGCGGTCGTTGATGTTGCTGCTGCCGCAGATGGCGATGCGGTCGTCAACGATGAGGAGCTGGAGGGAGGAGTGTTAGTTGTGTGTTTCGGGGGGTTTGGTTGGGGTGGTGGGGAAGTGTACCTTTCCGTGGATGTACAGTTCTTCCTGGATGAAGTTCTCCTTCTCTTGCTCGCGCAGTTCCTCGAGGGCTTCCTCGCCGAGTTCCTCGCTGCCTGGCTCGCGGCCAGCCCACATTTCTTCGGATGGCTTTGGCTCACCGAGCATAGCGTCCTTGGCAATTGAGTCGACACTGCCGTGCTTCGTGTCCTTGCCTCCACCAGTGTGGGCAGGGTCCTCATCGTTATGTCTTGCGTCGCCAAAGTCTTGCTTGGCCTCTTTGCGCTTTTCCTCGAACTGGCGTTTGCGTTGCTTCATGCGTCTCTTTTCCTTTCTCGCCTCGTCTGCGTCGTCGTACTCGCCGTCGCTGGATGAGCTACCACCCTCGCCGTCCGCGCCGTGAACACCACTGCTCATGATCTCCTCAGCTTGGGCACGCTGAACCTCATGGTACTTAACACCACTCTCCTCTTCCTGCTTCTTCAGGGATGGTGTCTTGTTGATTCTGTCGTAGCTTCGGAGGTTGAAGACGTGAACATATTGCGTTGGATCAAACCCAGCGGCTCTGATCTTTCCAAAGATCGACTCTTCACCGCGGTTGATGGATTTGTACTGGTAGTCCATGATCGCACGGGTTCCCGTGGCCGCATCATCGCGCAAGTCACCAGCAAAGCCGGGAATGGCAGGAATGATGATGATGACTCGGAACTTTCGGCCTTCTTTGCCAGCGCGAATACATGCGTCAGCAATCGCTCCGCCGATTTGGTTGTGCACTGGAGCCTGGTTTTCGCCAGTTGCCGTGATGAAGAACTGGTTCTCAATGTAAACGTAGTGCTGCGCGCCCCGGATGACCTGGCAATATGCGTTTTGGATACTTTGCTCGGTGAGAATTCCACTAGACCAGTCGGCAGAGCTTCTTACCAACTGGGCGTGAATTGATCCGAAGCCCTGGCTGGGCATAGTAGAACCTTCCGCGTCCACTCTGTTGGATTCGTATGCTGCTGTCTTTTCGGCCTTGCCTCCGGAAGCAGTGATCATACCCTCTTTGGTGGCGTTGTTGCCGGTGTGATGTGCGTTTTCTTGGTGATTGACATTCTCCTTCTCGAGATCTGAGGCGGTTTCCGGCAGGCCGTCTTTGTTTTTGCCGAGGTGGGGCATGCGAATGTGGTGATCTTCCATGTTCTTCTTGATGCGGTTCTTGGTGTGCTGCATATTGGTGTAGCCATGATCATCGACTCCCTGAGGTGCGTCGTGGAAGTCCTCGGGGGTTGCGCCTCCGCTGGCATCGTATGGGAAGGGGTTTCCAGCCTTGGATCGGATCGAAGTGAATGGGTGATGGATGTAGTCGCCGACTGGGTGCTTTGGTCTTTGCACTCCAATCAAGTCCTCATCGTCGCCAGTTCGGCCCGACAAAGTCAACCAGTCGTAGCGTTCGTCGCGTTTGTACTTGTCGCGTTTGCAGAAGTTCCAGCGAAGGACGAAGTGCTCGGCGATGTCGTAGATGCAAGGTCCAATGACACCCATAGCCACATCGTGCCACGGCATGCGGCCAAATTCGGCCTTCGACAGCTCATTGGTCTTCCAATCCTCGACCGACTGGAAATCCATGATACGGTTGTTGTTGAAATCCTGTCCTGGGAAAACTTCATTCTGGACGCCAGCAGGGTGAGCATCTGAAAGAGGATGCTGCTTAGAATCCCATCGGCCGAAACAGAGGTCTAGTCCTCCGATGAATGCAAGGTCGTAATCAATGACGATGAACTTTTCATGATGGGCCCAGTAGAAAGTCATATCACTGGCGTTCTCAAATACATTGTGATCCGGGTGGCGCATGACGCGAATGTTGCCGAATCCCGGCTCGCCCTCTTTGATGAGAGTGTGGAAGGCATTTTTGGTGTGGGCTGAATTGCAAGTAATCGCTGCAGCGACTTCCTTGTAGACGATGATGTAGATTTTGACGCCTCGCTCTGCGGCGCGCTTCAAGACCTTGTCAAGACGCCATTCTTGGGTGAAGTAAGGAGGACGCCTCAGGAACAGCTCTGGGCTGATCCACCAGTCGGCCAGGTAGATAACTTCCTTGGCTCGTTCCAGGGCCACTGAGACAGCGTGGAAATAGTCGCGTCCGTCAATGTACCATTTGACCTTGTTGCCGTCACGCTCCGGGGCGAAAGACTGGAATCTGTGACCCTCGGCGATGGCAGTGCGTTTGGCGTCGGTCCGCTGCTCGTGCTCCTCGTCGTGGCGATGGTTGGTGTTGACCAGGTTCTGGAACTTGCCAATGCGGTGCTTGAGGTGGATGGCTCCAACCTTGGCGTCGTACAAGTGGGTATCTTTGAGCTTGCTCTTTAGCTTGCCCATGAAGCCACTGCTTTCCTGTTCATCTTCTTGAGCAGCGCGACGAGCATTGTTCTCTGGCGTACGCTGCTCCGAGGCGTCGCTGACATGGCTAGTGTTTCCTATGATCCCCATCGCACCGGTGTTTCCCTTGTATCGTGGTGGCGGTACAGGAAGGAACCTAGAGGACAACGTGCGGATGCGGGTAGTGCGGTGTTCACGGTCGCCGCGGAATAAATTGCAGTGCGGGCGACGTAGTGAAGTTGTAGTTGGCAGGCCAATGCTCGAAACTGGGTACGTACACTCAGCCTTCCTTGATGATCGCGCGCTCCACTCCGACGCCCCGCATGTCGTGCGTCATCTAGGGCTGTCACAAGATCTTGGAATCTGGGAACAAGTCTGTGTTAATTTCCCTTTTGAGAGCACTCGTATTGTACTATTATTGTTATCTCCACCTGTGTTCCTGCATTATGTCGTGCGTTCTTTCGGGTGGCTTCGGGTAGAGGGTCTGTAGGCATGTGATAATTTCCCGACACGACACGATCTTGGAGCGAGGAACAGTCAACAACATCGCTCTTGAGTTTTTCAGAAGCGCCTGAGTGAGTCGTCTGGAACAAAATGCTGGGATATTCGAGTGTAGTGATGACTCAGAACATACTATCATTTTTGAACTGACAATACTCGATTGAACTAAAGTAATAGCCACAACGGAACAACGAATCCACCGAAGTCTGGAAACTCGAACGCCAGTACTTTCAGGCAAAGTGCAGTAAGACAGGCACTGCAGCACCGAGAGTATGATGCGTCGGAGGCAGTAACTCTGCTTCCTTTATCTCAGTATCGTCCTGAGATCAGTAACCTCTGCCGAGAAATCACGACCCTCCACAAGGCCTGCGACCTCCAAGAACACTACTCGTCAACATCTCTCGGATCGTGCTTCTTCCAGAACTCCTTGTATTCATCCCAGCTCTGTGTCGGGAACTCCTCAGGCCAGGTGATAGGCGCATACGGACTGCCGGTCTTCGCAAACATCTCCATCTTCTCAGCCGTGCGGCCACGGCTCTTGTTGATGCTGTAGACGTTGATACGGTGCGCCGAGCTGGTGACGTGCAAGCCCCAGTTCCAAGCAGCGCGCACATTGAGCGGCTGGGTATTGAGGGAGTTGTCCCAGCAGCGGCACACAATCTCAATCCAGCCCTCCACGTCGCATGGCACGTCGAACTCCCACGTGCGCCACGTCCATTTGTGCTTCTGCGACATCAGCTCGAGTGGCACGGCGTACCAGCTGAAACCTCCATCCGCGGAGAGCTCAATGCGCTCTGGCCAGCGACCACCACCAGAGTACGCCCAGCCCTTGCAGTGAATCTTGCCATTGTGGATGACGACTTGGTTGGTCCATGGGCTCATGATTGCTGAGGAAACGGGCATCTCCTGGATTTGAATGCCGTCTGTCGGTTTCTGGTTGTGCTTGCCGGTCTGCTGGTTGAAGTACAAGTACTCCTTGCTTTGCACCGGTGCCAAACTCGGGCCCTCGATTGCCTTGATACGGTAGAGCCATTTGACACTCCTCGCGCCGATGTATCCCAGCACCATTACACGCAGTGGGAAGCCATGGATTGCTGGTAGTGGCTCGCCGTTCATCTCCCAGCACAGCAATACTTCATTTGCCTTTACCTTGGACCATGGAACACTGACAAGGTAGTTCATGGCTTCGTTGTCTGCGAAAGTATTAGTAGTGAGTAAGGAAATCAATATTAGTTACCGACCTTTGAAATAAGTGTCTGCACCGTAGAACTCCAGATGCTTGCTGTTCCCGGTAAGACCACCACAGGCTTTGATAACCTTCTTCAAGCTGACACCAGTGTAAGTAGCCGTGCCGATTGCTCCCTCGGCCCACGGCGCTTGCGGGACTTCGTCTCCTTGGCCGGCGTAGAGCTTGATTTGTTCGATTCGACGAGTGCCTGAGCATTGCATGGTGACCTGCTTGGTAACCCGCGGAAACTTAGATTCGTCTTTCAGGTCAGCCAGAGTGAACTTCTTCGGGTTCGCTACCAAGCCGTCGACGTCGAAGCTGTACTCGCTCTCTTCAATGATCGGAATGCCTCCATGGTTTCGCACGAAGTGCAGGCTGTTTGGAGTGATGGGTTTGGCGGTTACGAGTCGCTTCGGGGGTTCTCCGTTGTACGGGAACTGTAACAGGTGCAGCATCTCGGGGTGTTTCTCCTTAAGCACCATGTTCCAGGAGTCGTCAGGGACGTCGGTGAGCTCTCCACCAACAGCGTGGTGCCACATCTTCCAGTGAGTACCTGGCAATACCGGGTTGGTGTCGGGGATCGGTCCCATTTGGAACTCGGGATTTGGTGGAAAGGTCTGAGATGTGAGGATCTTATGGGCTTTCGCCTTTTTGTCTGGGTAAGCCTCCCACTCGACATATCTATTTGCGAGGTGAGTCAATGATTGTATCCATCAGTGGAGCCTAGCACTAAGACGGCAACGCTGCGCTCGTTGATTCTTCGGAGTCTGTCGTAGTACTTACCCCTTCCAGCCCTTCCTTTCGCGCTGAAACAGTTCATCTGGATTACCCACAGACTTGATTGCGGCTTCGTCTTTGGTCAACTCCGGCCAGGCCTGCGGAAGAATCTCGGTCGTCACGTCGCCGGTCTGGTCGAGGAATGGCAGCTTCGCGCCGGCCAGACCTTGTTCGATCTTCCATTCATCTGGACGATTACGAATCTCCATAGGGCGAGAGCCCTCGTCAGTAGTGAATGTGGGCATTTGAAGTGGTTGTCGGTGTGTTGGTGGTGAAAACCGTGGTTCTGTCAGGTCGGTGGTGAGGATGAAGGAGAAGTGGTAATGGCTCTATCAAGCAGCGCGACAGCTCAACTGAAGCTTTGAGGAAGTTACGTGAACGAAGCTGCTTTCACAAAGCAAGAGCGACTGAAGCTCGGATTTGAGGCGCTTACATCTGTGAGCTTTAAGTATCACTTTATCATTTGACAGGGGTTCCCCAGCCCATGACGATATGGAACGTAGTTATTGATGCACACTCCTTCCCGCGAGATCCGGGTGTAGCTCTCACCCAGCCAATCATAGTATACTGCATTTGCGGTATGTCGGCATTGAAGCTATGATTTAGGCTTTCTCCCTGTTTGCGTGGTATGATACGAGGGACGTCCTCCAATCGGGGCACGTCAAACGCGGTGGATTCTTAGCTTGCGATTTGCTACCATGCTGCGACCATGTGGGACAAAACCTATTGCTCAGCTCACGGTTGCATTGAGTTGGATGGCTGCAGATGGAACATTAACAGCTTGATACCCATTGCGGTGAGGTACTTCACAGCCGATGGGTTGGGGCCACTCCGGAAGAGCCGACTTGCATGGAGCTGACTGTCACGAAGCTGATCATGCTCGAGCAGTCGTCTTAAGTAGAATGTTAAAAGGCTAGCAGTATGAATTGAAGGCAGACACCTTGCGGACATTGCATGTCGTTACACGAGGTCGAGAGTCAGTGGCCGTGCGTAGAGCTTGCTGTTGGAGGTGGGGGTTTGCCAGGCTTGCTTTTTCCTCCTCTTTCTCACTTCAGAGGCAGTTGAGAAATCCCGCGACGCAATCGCACGAGGGTCCCTTCAGCATCTACTTCAAGAACACTATGGCGGCTAGCCATTTATCACCGGACTCTCCTGTCTAGTCCACCGCAGTAACAATGCCAATGTCTGCGTATCTCCAGCAAGTACAATCGACCTTATTACCCAGCCTGCTTCTCTCCCCACTCGTCCTGTCATCATCTTGTTCCTTATTTGCTCAGATGTATCTGACGGCGCACCTTAAAACGCATAGCCCTATCCGATCGCTACCCTCCCTGGATTGCTATGCTCACCATTGACTTCGATCCTGCAGATGGAGGGCTGCAGTGCCGCGATTCCCATCGACAGCTTTCGGTGTCTTGCTATGCTACTGTCATTGAACCCATCTCTCTTCGCATGCGATGTACTGTATAGTAATACTTCTTGCGAAATGTAATCAAACAAAGCTTGCTATAGCCTGTGGGGCACTGAACATTGCCTATGCTCGTTCCTTGAGCAGAAACACGCAGCTCAGGCATCGGAAAAGTTCACCGATATCGTAAAGCTTTGGGGCCAATCGGATCCTGTACCACCCAGCTGTGCTGACGAGTGAGTTACAAAGAAACCTTCCGCGAGCTCCAGTGATATATGTGCCATGCATATTGCTTAGCAAGGTTTGAGTCTGTGGCATCGGAAGAGATGCATCCGCGAGGGTAGCCTACAATGATTCTTAAAACGACAGCCGTTGTTACAGTCAGGATGTCATCTTAAATTGCTGTCATTATCTTGAAAGTTGCTAGTCCCGCAAACCATTCACGACATCAATCGAAAATGGTCTGTCGCTTTGACTTATTGCCATAATGTCACTTTTGCTGACATCAGACTGTAGTCCACGGGAACAGATCAGCCATTGTACACCCGCGCTGAAGGTCACATCCCTCCCATCCAATTTGGTCCTCTCCTGCTGATACATGCATCGAAGGCCAGCCATGTGCCGACCCGGGCTCATCACAAGAGATACCGATCGGTCAAGGGAATGGCGGGCTAGCTGTGCTCGCTGATACTCAACTCATTGAGACGCTGGCTCACTTTGCGAGAGAGCGAATCCCCGAAAGGTATTTAACCAAAAGACTGCCCAGCAAGCAAGGCATGATTTCCATTAACATACGGGCACAGAAGCGTACACGCTAAAGCAGCTGGCGCTTTTGGGACTTTCGAAGTACTCGACGATGTATCAGACCTAACAGACGCCAAATTCCTGTCCCAAGTCGGCAAGAAAACCAAAGTGTTAACTCGCATCTCTACAGTAGCCGGCGAGAAAGGTTCAAGCGACACGGTTCGAGATGTACGTGGTTGGTCACTCAAATTCTTTACGGAAGATGGTAACCAGGATTTCGTCTTCAACGATCTGCCTGTCTTCTTTATTCGCGATCCCATCAAATTCCCCAGCATGAACCGAAGTCACAAACGGCATCCGAGGACTTTCGTGCCGGACAACAACATGTTTTGGGATTACCATGTCAATAACCCAGAGGGAATCCATGCTTTGATGCACCTCATCGGCCAGAGAGGTATCCCGGCGTCTCTGCGACACATCAATGGATTTGGTGTGCACACTTATACTTTGAACAAGGAGGTATGCATGTATGCCAATTATAACTTGACCTCTCTGACAGGCCGCAGGACGGAAGCTTCGTATACATCAAATGGCACCTGCGTCCCGAGGCTGGTATCAAAACTCTCACGAACCACGAGGCTGTGAAACTGGCAGGGACGGAACCAGACTACCACATCAAAGACTTGTTCAATGCCATCGAGAAAGGCGATCATCCTACTTGGCTCTTGTACGTGCAGGTGATGAAGCCCGAAGACGTGCAAAAGGCCCCGATCGATATTTTCGATTGCACTTTCACCTGGCCGCGCGAGCAATACCCGCTGCGTCGGATTGGGAGGCTTACCTTACATGACAATGTATGTTTTGGCAATGATCGAGAGAAAGAGAGCTCTTCGTGCTGACAATGATATAGCCACGCAACTATTTCCAAGACATCGAGCAAGCGGCTTTCTCTCCATCGAACATGGTGCCTGGTATTGGGCCATCCGCAGACATGGGTGAGTGCATGAAGCGAGCCCCACATAAACGAATGCACATTGATTGCAACACCAGTCCTCCAAGCCCGCATGTTCAGCTACCCAGACGCCGCCCGCTACCGCCTCGGACCAAACTACCAGCAACTCCCCAACAACAGACCAATCGCCAAAGTCTACTCACCGTACGAACGCGACGGTCCCGGCCGCATCGATGGCAACTACGGCGGTGATCCAAACTACGTTCGCTCCGAGTTCCGTCCTATGACGCTCAGCAAACGCTACCAGTTCCCGAACCACGAGCAGTGGCAAGGCCATGTGATTATCAAATCGACGAAGTTGGCGGATAGGGACTTCGTGCAGCCGAGGGAGCTGTGGCAGATTATCAAGAAGGAGAATGCTGTTGACGAGTTTTTGGAGAATTTCAAGCCGATGATTGTGGGTGTTGAGGGGAGATTGCGGGAACAGGTCTTTGGTAAGATGGCCCTTTTTGCTTGCACTTTGGCTTTATCATAGAATGCTGACGATGAGAGCAGCCATGTTTGCAAATGTAGACGACGAACTTGCTCAGCTTTTGCGTGCAGATGCTCGCAAGTGATGAATCGGATGTAAGGCCTTACGGGTTTGAGGCGTGTCTGCTTGCTTTTTGGTGTGTTTGTCAGTGGGAACTTGACCCTCAGTGCTACCCGTGCAATCTTGTGTGAATCATCAAGCATCTCCTCGCCTACATCGCCTTATTTTCATGTCTCAATACATGTATTTGATCAGTCAACTTTTCTACGGATGATAAAAAGTGCTTTTGCCTGGGCAATTGTGGTTCTTCAGAGGCTCTTTGTTTCCGAAAGCGGGTAAAAGCTTGTTTCGCCTTCCGGAGGTCGACACTTGACACGTCTCACTTCATTGCCTTGCAGACCTTATATGGCCGGTATATCATCGCCAAACATCACCCACTTCTGAATATATCCGGCTCCGGGTACCAGACAGTCCTGCAGGGATTCACATAGATGACCAGGCACGCATGTTCAGCGTGGAGTCATTCTCGTCGAGCGCCATCTGGCGCGCGACCCTGGCCTGGCCTCCTTTCAACCAAGCGAGCCACAGTAGCGTTTCACGCATTCCGATATCGCCTCTAGCTGATCAAGACTTGCAAATCATCTCGGAGCGATATTCTGGCACGCAGGAGTATTCCCACGCAGGAATGATCGCTTATGCTAGTGCCGTCACTTTTGTACCCGAGTGTGCGGACTGCTCTGGCACACCTGACGAGAAGTGATGGCAAGGCGGCTTTGAACATGGCGTATTCCAAATATCGATGCTTCTTTTGTACATTCAATCGCGCCATTCGAGAAGAAATCATGATCATTGCGTGTTGTGAGCACGCAATTCGCCAAAAGACGGCAAGTGTAGTTGAGTCCACGGTCTCGATGACTGGCAACATTATGTGCAAACACGTCTGCTAACGGGTATTTTACATGTCCCAAAAGCAATTATTTGCAGTTGAGCGACCATCGCCGGTTGGAAGCCTGAAGAATGTTGGTGTGCACATGTGGTTTCCATGCACTGCCAAGTGGGTGAGATATCGCGTGATTTTGCCAAGTATCTCACCACCGCAGTGCTAAGCCCATACAAAGAGAAGCCTATCCACGGCCGATTGCTTTTCGTCTTTGACCAGCCAATGACTCGATGGGCATTTAGTACACACTGCAGGGCTTTGGCTTGCCCAGGCTCACCTCGCCCAGTGCAATGCTATCAGAGGCGTCTGCAGCATCGTCGCCCAGATGTCTTCCAAGCAACCATTCCATTGTCTTTCTAGGGCCAGGCCATTAGACACAGCCACCCAAGATTGCGAAATGGAGATTCAGAAAGCAAAAAGTAAGTAAGGCTTTGTGCGAGTGTATAAGCTTGCGACTTCCTCGCAGTGGTCGTCAATTTCTTTTGTGCATCACATTCTCATTGTCTGTATCATACTGCGTTGAAGCAGTACTGCAACCATGGGCAGAGTCGATCTTCCCCCGCCTGAGACCGACGCCGCTGGATATCCAATCGCGGCCGAGGATGAACAAGTCATCACAATCGAGCGAGACTGGACGGCAGAGGAAGAGAAGAAGGCGAAGCGCAAGTAAGAAGCCTTGCCACGCTCCTGGGTTCTACATTCCTGACTGACGCAATAAAGGCTCGATTTGATTATCATGCCACTCTTGACTCTCGGCTTCTTCTGTTTGCGTAGGTTGTCGTCGATACTGGTTGGGAGAGGTTTGTGACTAACGACAGCATAGAGCTCGATCGTGGCAACATGGCCAACGCCATCACCGACAACTTCATGGAAGACGTCGGTATCGATCAGGATCAGTTCAACATTGGCCAACAGATGTTGTCGCTTGGCATTGTACTCTTCGAGATTCCCTCCAATATGATCCTCTATCGTGTGGGTCCGGGCAAATGGCTAACCCTGCAACTCTTCCTCTTGGTAAGTTCTAGTGTGTTGACTGGAAACGAGCTTATACTGACGCAATGTAGTACGTGAACACGCTCCTGTAGTCTCAGACTCCGGTGAAGAGACAACTTATCAGAGCAGTGACATGTTGTAACGAGCCCAGCTGACAATATCGCAGTGGCACAGTCTCTACCTTCCAGGCCTTTCAGAGTAACTACGCTTCTTTCATCGCTACACGCTTCCTCCTCGGAGTCACGGAATCCGGCTTCATCCCCGGCGGTCTATGGACCCTCTCGACATGGTACACTAAGAAGGAGACCGCAAAGCGTGTCATGATCTTCTACTTCGGCAACCAGTTTGGACAGGCCTCAGCTAAACTCCTCGCCTATGGCATCTTACACATGCGCGGTGTGGCTGGTCGTCCGGGATGGTTCTGGCTATTCGTCCTCATGGGAGGTTTCACTTGCTTCAGCGGCGTCATCCTCGGATGTTTCCTACCGGACTCGTTCAAGCACCCCAGGAGTACTTTCTTGCCGACTGTTAAGCTCTTCGATGAGAGGGAGCTACATATTCTCAACACGCGCGTGTTGCTGGATGACCCGATGAAGGGTAGGAAGAAGAAGCGTATTGGTCTAGCTGCCTTCAAAAAGCTGGTAAGAAAGAACGTATTGAATGCCAGGGAATGATGCTGACACGCCAATCTCAGTTTACAGGATGGAGAATGTGGCTTCACTTTCTCATCACACTCTGCAACAACGGCCCTCAACGTGCGTTCGATACTTACGCACCCAGTATCGTGGGTAGCTTCGGTTTCCCAGCTCTCACTAGCAATGCTTTGGCCAGTGTGGGTTTATTCCTTCAGATCCCGGTATCCTTCGGATTTTCCTACGTCTCCGATCACTAGTAAGTCCTCTGTTACTCCTTGCTCTCATTTGCATACAATCACTGACTCATCAACAGCTCCCGCCGCGGCGAAACCGTCATCGCAGGCCTAAGCATGCACATGCTGGGCTACATCTTCAACCGCATCTTCACCGAACTCGGCAAACGCAACGTCTCCTACTTCGGCGTGGTCTGGACGCAAGTCTTCGGAACCTTCTCCCACCCCCTGAACATCTCCTGGATGTCTCTCACCTGCGACGACTCGGAAGAGCGCGCTCTCGCCATGGCGTTGGTTATCATGGGAGCGAATATTGCTGGTATCTACGGCGCGCAGATCTTCCGTCAAGACGATAAGCCCAAGTACCGACGTGCTTTCAGCATTGCTTGTGCTGTTTTGGCGTTTGGTATTGCTCTCGCTATCTTCAGATATCTGGATGATCTCCGTAGACGCCGCAGCCATGCTAGGAGATCTTCTATCAGTCCGGTCAACAGCAATGACGGAAGCCCAGACAAGTGGCAGCATGTCAATTCCACGACGACCACGCCACCAAACGGCGGCGCTGTGCAAGTTGTTGTGGGCACCAAGAATCCCGGCGTCTCGCAGGATTTGAAGACTTGACCTTTTGAGGTGATGAGTTGATGCATGAAATCGTTCGTTCATGATGATTGGATGCTTGGTCTTCGAAGAAGACGGAAGATTGACGACACCATGTGATTTGGTGATGCTGCTTGGCGAGAGCTCATGATGAAGGCTGGATCGATGGCGGAACATTGAAGGATTTCTTAACAGTACTTCGGGAACTTTTGAGTTAGAAGGGTGGTTGTCACGCGGCAGATCGAAAAGAAAATATATCCAGTCGCTTCTGAAAGTTTAACTTCGTAGTACACCAAAATCATGCTATCGTAAACTGAGATCTCGACACAAATCTGTGTCTATTCATGAAAGATGAGACCTCATGATAAGATAAGGCCTCTGTTCGACAACACGGCGCGTAGAATCTCAGGCATCTCTAGCTCTCGCCGCCCCAAGCAATATTCTCAGCAAGGAACCCACAACCGGCCTGGCCCTGCAGCGAGCTACCAGTGCCCATGGCAGCAGCAAATCCGCACGACTCCGTGCCATTGTAGATTCTGCAAACGCCGCTAGGATCATTGACAATATCGACATAGATCATGGCAGCGCAAGCCTCGTCCTCAACGCACACCTGGCAGCAGGCAGAAGCGTCATTGGCAGCAGCAATGTCGGAGTCCTGGATGATGTACGGGTCCGAAGGCTCGTCGGTGATGCCGCCGCGGTTGATGAGGTTTGAGGGGGCGCAGGCCGCGGAGAGAGTGGTTTTGGTGGAAGCTGTGCTGGTGTATTCAGTGGGATAGCAGTCGATTTCGTTCGGCAGGGTGGTGGTGCCTGGGACGAAGACGGTTTCGTCGACTTGCACGGTGGTCGTGGGTGTTGACACCAGACCGCTTAGCCACTTGGTGGAGACGTCGGGCGTGTAGTTTGTGACGTAGGTGTGGTCCCAGACGGTTTCTGTGTAAGTTGCGGTCGTGGTGCCACCGGCGTAGAAGTATTCGACGGATCTGGTAGGGATGCAGGTCGTGAGGACCGAGGAGGGCGAGAATGAGCCCGTGTATGTTGTGCTGGTGTAGACGGCGGTACTGCGTGTGTCAATAGATTTTCTTGGTCGAGAGGGGAAGGTTTGTGGGCTTACACGGTGCTGTTGGATGTGCATTCGTGTGTGTATGTTGTGGCGGTAGCATCAAGAGCGGTAGTAGTTCCAGTCGTTTGGTTGACCGTGTGCGCGTCAGGTGTATGTGTGAGAGTTGTCGTGCGAGTGTAGTTTGTAAGCGTGGTCGTGAATGTGAGAGGCTCAGCATCAGTCCTTGTCTCGTATACCTGCGGTGCGTGGACCACGGATTCTTGATCGATGGTCGAGGTGATCACGGTTGATACAGGGCAGGAAGTGTTTGACTCTTTGCCCAAGGCAAAAGCCGCCAGGCCAACGAGAGTGAATGCGGAAGTCAACATGATGTTTCTGTGTAGAACAATAATTTGGATGCGAACGAGAAGGACTACTGGTAGACACGGGCAATGAAGGGTACTTATGCTATGCGGCGTCTGCAATCGCTTTGGTAGCGCCATCGAAGACTGATGTCTGTTCGCACCATCTCGTACCCATTGAATCGCTAGTAGATGGGCCGGTGGAGGGCATGGAATCCTTTCGTCGAGAGCCAACATTTCTGACTTCCGCTTTTCGTCAAAGTTCGGTGTGAAGTCCTGCTTTGAGGACGCTACAAGGTGCTATCTCGATCGGGTTTAAATGATGCGCAACTTCAACGCACGTTTTTAGCGGCTCGTCATCGATGAAATGCTGTTTTTGGTGTTTGCTTGCCGGAGGTATTTGCTTGACATGCATTAGTGGTTTAGTTTCGCGCTGAGCTTGCGAATTTTGGAAACATATTATGAGTAGGGTCGATGCTATCGAATACTTGAGCACCTTCGCTTTGATCGCGACAAGAGACGGCCGGCTGAAGGATCGCGGCGAATGTTCGTGACTTTGCATCGTGCCGGAATCTACGGCCGTTGGGTTAGCGCTTTGACGTGAATAATGCGTTCATCGCCTTAGAGCAACGAAGCTCCGTTCACACGCGACACCCACGCGCTGCGGTGGGTTGGACTAATGCGCTGTCATTCGGAAGTGTGGAATGCTCGAAGTGTAGCATTTCTTCCATGGAGCCTGTTCTTGGGAGGATGTGTCATGGAAGATGATGTACGTATGAATGGCCGGCACAACTGCGTTTGACTTGACGTTACGACGAGACATTGTGAAACTGCCGGTCAGATATAATCTCCAGGAAGATGTCTGATCTTCGGTAGCAAGTGGTACAATGTGAGGCCGACGATACCCAAGTAGATACCGCGCATAGATCAGCGAAGGCTGCCAGTCAGTGCTTGAAGTGCATGCTGTCCGCTTGATATAATGAAGGGATCTGCAGCATCATGGCGTATGTGAGGTGTCTCGGGAGTAATATCCGGTATGTGATGTTCAATTCTTCCAGGTTGGAGATAGAAATTCCACGTGACTTAGGAGGTAACGTAGGGCTAAGCTTCATGTTGCTGGTCGCGAATCATTGGTTGTTCCCCACAACGGAAGCGCCGCCTCGGCCTCGGTGTAAGAGGAGAGAGAGCAAGAGCAAGCAAGACGCGCCAGGGCTGACTGACTCCCGCAGCTGCCTCTCGTCCAACCAAACCTAAGCGATTTGACCATCCTCGCTATTATTCAATGAGACTCACCCACAATACTATGTTCCCCGACTGATCCACATTAAACAGCAGTTGTTATGGCTGAGGGTTCCACGAACGGCAGCGGCGAGTCCAGCCCGCCCTCGCAAAAGCGCCAGCGCGCAAAACAAGCATGCGAGCCATGCCGGCTGCGCAAGCGAAGATGCGACGGCAACATGCCATGTAATATGTGCACGCAGTTCGAGTACAAGTGCTACTTCGAGAAGCATCCGCGCAAACGTAGCAAGCTTGTCGAGCAGGATGCCGTCGAGAATGGCATCGTGCAGGCCAGTCCAACAAGAAACGCCACTCCACCGCGCGAGGAACATACCAGCTCAGAGGATGCGTCGAAAATGCAATCCATGGAAGCCAACTCCGGTATGGCATTCACCAGGCTACTCGGCATGAGGCTCGATGCGAGCGCGGGCCCAAAACTCTTCACATTCGGCTGGAATCTAGGGACAGGATCCAGCAGTGCACCCATCACCACCCCAGTCACCAACTTCCTCACTCAGGATCAGATGATTGCAATGGCCAGACTATTCTTCGCCAACGCGCACATACTTTACGGGATCCTCGATGTAGAATGGTTCATGAAGCAAGTCATGCTAAGATATTCATCGCAAAAGCCAGTCCAGTGCCCCGACCACCTCATGGCGGGCGTCGCTGCGTTGGGTACACTCTTCGGCGATCGGAGTCTTGACAGCATTCTACCGGGCCTCGTTGATTCAGCAAAGCTTTCGCTTGAGAGCACAAGCACGATGTCGCCGCCAACTATCTACGACGTGCAATCCTGGATCCTGCGGACGATCTATCTTCGCGCAACTGGGCACCCACACGCATGTTGGATGGCAAGCAGTATCACCATGCATCTCATAGAATCATGTGGTCTCCAGCAAGAGTCCACCAGCCCCGTCATGTACCCACCTACGAACGACCACATGAATGACCTGGAAATTCGACGCCGCACATTCTGGATAGCTCGCTTACTAAACACCTGGGTCTCATTCGAATATGGGCGAAATCGTGTGGCACTACGTGGTATCACATGCAAGCTTCCGGTGCACCGCGAAGGCGACTTCACTCGCGAATATATCGACTTGTACAGCATTTCTTGCTGCTTGGACCCCGACAACGCAGACAAGCCAACACAGTGGGAGGACTTTCTCCGCCAATTAGAGCAGTACGACGCGCCTCACGACTGCATGGAGCTTTCGCGCGCCAATCTAGGCTTGTGTGCCTATCGCCGTATTCGCCTAGGAAACCCCAATTTGCCATCCGAAACCATCAATCGCATCACGGCGATCGGGCTCGGTGGATTGCAAGCAGCGCGAAACCTGGCAAACAAGGGCATGCCTTGGTGGCATGTAGCCAATGTGCCTTTCCAATGCATATGCGTCTTCTTGGCAATTGACACCCGAGAATCATTGTCGCATATTGGCACTGCCATGCGGACACTGGAAATGGTCGTGAAGCGATTTGACACCGTTGCCATGAAGGAGGCGCTTAAGACGGCCCGTTTCCTGGTCCGGCTCTCCAAGAAAAAGAAAGATGAAGACTCCGATGTGCTGGACAAGAGCCTGAAGCGTGATCTTGTCGAAAGCGAGGCACGGACAGACAATAATCTCCAGCCGATTCAGCCAAAGACTCAAGGAAATGTGACACAACCTCAGCAATTGCAGTCGCAGCAGCTGCAAAATCAACAGCAAATGCAGCTGAACCAGATGCCACAACAGCAGCAACAACAACAACCATTACAACAACAGGCCGTACCGATGATGGACGAACAGCAACAGATTTCGTGGGAGCAAGGTCCCTTGACGACTAGCAGCGGTGAAGATTGGAACATGGACTACTTGAACAACACAGAGTTTGATTGGAACTTTTTCCTGAGTCAGGACATTCCAGCGTTCCAGAATCTGGCACCAGACGGAATGATGTGAAGGAGGCACACGCAAAAGCGAATCCACGGTTTCGGCAGTCAATGCCAACCAGTGTGGTTGGCCAGGAAAGGAATACCCCAGGGCAGACGGGATGGCGTTGATTGGCGTTGAAGTGGTATTTATATTCATTGGTGGTGGCAACTATGCAACGCAATTTCGTGCGTAATAAGGACCCTAGGCTTCCTACAGTCATGAGACATTATGCATCGCTGTAGACTATGAACAAATCATGCATCTAATTCTTCCCTTTCTTCTCCGCTGCCGCATCTGATTCATTCTTCGCCATTCTAGTCTTGTATTCCCTCGGGCTTTCCAGCGGCTTGCTCGACTTTCCAAGCATCTTTGATACCAGCCCAGGTTCCTGCCACATGCCCACTTTCTTAGCCTTAGCTTTCTCCTCTGCCTCGCGGTATTCTTCTTCATTGCCTCCAAACTCGCTGCCAAACTTCGCCTCGTACACAGTCGCAAGTCCGCGCTTGATCATAGCAAGTCCAACGTCTTGCTTGAAAAAGAAAAACCGCCTGCGAACCACCGAACACACAATGCGATCGTACTGGTCCCGCCTGTACGGATACACGCGCACGCGTCTCTGCAGGACAAACGACCTCAGCCAGTCCAGCGCCTCCTGCGAATAAGGCTGCTGCGGTCTTCCAAAATGTGCCATTTCCGGCGCATCCACACCCGCGATGCGCACATGCAGCGTGCCCTCTGTGCCTCCAATCCTGCGCTTGCCGTTCTTGTTTTTCTTGCCTTGCTTTCCAATCCGCCTTAACCAACCCCAGCCCATGAGTCTACCGCCAGGCGTGTGAAAGAAGCGGAAGTTGTCGCCATCGCCCACGCTCGTCACGTAGCCGAACAAGCTGCGGCGCCGAAAGAAGGACGGTTTGAGGTAGTCGGCTCCAGGGATGCGACGAAGGTGGCTCTTGTAGAGGGAGAAGAGCGCGAGGGTCGTCGCGGACGTGACGGCGCAGAAGAAGATGGTTTGCGAGCTGGTGTAGTGCGTTACGTCGCGCGCGTCGAGAGAGCTGGTCCAGCTGCCTTTTATTGCTTCGGGTAGTTGGGTGGGGATTGCGGATGTGAGGGAGGTTGTGCTTTCATTTTCCTGCTTCTTCTTTTCGGAGCCAGAGGTCTGCCAGAATGGCCAGGAAGGCCATGGCATCTTTTTCGATCAGCCTTGCGGGATTTTGGCGTGCATTTGGGTGGAATGTGAGGTTGCGTAGGCGCGAGGTGAGGTGCTGGTTGGCTAGCGCCGAAGCCGAGCTTGGAGCTTCCAGGTTGGAGGTTTGGAGGCTGTCTTCACTCTTCACAAACCCTCTCTACATTTACAACACCTTCACTATTGATCATTGAGTGATGAAAGTCTCGTGGAATAATTGCTTCCCCATTGACTGACCTCTCGGGACTCCCCATCAAGAAACCAACGTATCATTTTCTTGTAATTTCGCTCAGCAGTTACAAGTTTGGCCACACGAAGCACATCATATCAAAGGAGGCACTGTTGGACATAGCTGCCTACCTAGCTACGTGACGGGATCCAATCCACGGCGCACTCTGGATTTTTCCCATAATGGTCAGCTATCTTCCTCCGCTATCTTGCTGATCACCAGCGCGATGTACATCGTGAGAAAACCGCCTTGTACAAGACCAGCCTGGGAGAGAGCACAAGGAGAGAAGGTAATGCCATTTTATACATGAAGAACGAAAATCGTTAAAGCGTCTATACGTCTAATGCTTTTGAAAAGAAACTTGCGAAGAATCGAAAACGCTTAATCAACCAGCACACCTCCACGGCGGGCACAGGACTCTGCAGCGCCGGAGGATGTTGTAGTCGCGGTGTTGACGATCCTGTCTTTTTGTTAGCAATGATGGATATGGAAACATTCGTGTGGAATACTTACGTTGTGGTGTATATCTGGGTCTTAGTCGTAACCACGATGGGCAGGTTAACCTGCTTTGTCTTTGTGGACTGCTTGCCCGTGACTGTGACTGGGCCGGCGGTGACAGGAGGCGGGGTTGATGTGGTGGTGGACTCCACAGTGGTGGTGATGGTTTGTGTCGTCGCGGGCTTGATGTCCGAGATGGTCGACGTGACGGCAGTGTCATAGGTGACGGTCTTGGTGCGAGCGTCGGGGGCACGCTTCTCGAGAGCATCCCTCTTCAGAACTTCTCTGCGCTCGGCGACGAAAGCCTTCTTGAGCTCCTCGCTCGGGACACGACCCTCGAGGATCTCGCGCTTGAAGTGGAAGCCAGCGGTCGTCTTGCTCCTACCGAAGGGCTTGAAGACTTTGCCGAGGATGCCACCGAGGAGGCCTTTGTTCAACTTGACCACGTCTTCGACGATGTGGTTCAGAGGACCGAGTACAGTAGGAATAATGGTGGCGATAGGGTCCTTGACGTGGCGAGTTTTCTGGACAGAGCAAGATGCGGCCACGGTCTTGGTGCTGGGGATAACCTCCCATGTTTGGGTGCGCTGGGTCAGGGTGATGAGGCCGCGAGTGTTGGTGACTGTGCTCGGCTTTGGGGTGATTGTGTGGGTTCCACGGCCGGAAGTGATGGTAGATGCAGTCGCCGTCTCGGTGATGACGTCCGTAATCGACCTAGTCACGTTGACGACAGGAGTTTCCTCATTGCGAACAGTGACGGTGGGAGTCACAGTGGTGGTCTGCTGAGTGCCGACAGTAAGAGAAAAGTCACGCTGGTACGCAATGGGCTCGCCATCCTCGCCGTTGTTGGAAATGATCAAAATCGACCAGTCGCCATCGTAGAGACGTTCCTTGGGCCAGTCCTCGCACGTTATGAGCTGAGGGGTGTCATCAGGCTGCATTTTGGTCTCGGAGCATTCGCTCTGGTCGCCGTTGGGATCGACGAAAACGTTGTGAGCGGTGTCATCCTGGCACCCTGAGAACTCTTGAAGAGCAGTGAAAGGGTCCGAAGAGTTTTGGTTCTGGAAGAAGGTGCCTCCGCTGGTGAAATCGATACCGAAAGATTCACAGTCGCCGAACACTGAAGGAACGAAAGACAGAAGGGCGAAAGTGGCACCAGCTACTTTGAAGGAAGGCATGGCAGATGTGTCTGAGCAGACGTTAAAGCGAATGTGAAAGATGGGTGATAGTGAACAGAGAGGTTTCGAGACACAAGGCCTGGATTATCACGTCCTATATGCGAACATCCATAAGGCATGCTGTGGAGATGAACAGCATGCATGCATCCTGCGCGACCCGTCCATGCCTCTAGCGAAAGGCAAAATGAAAGCTACAATGTGGCAAGACTTGCTAGAGCCGGACATTGATCGTCAACATACTCGGCCATCCCTTTGCGGATCGCCTAGGTCCGTTCGGCGACTCGTGGCGATATAGAGACGGGTCATGCACCTGCCGCCATGTCCGCCTTGCATTTCCTAGCTGCGAACGTGATGCTGTCATGTTCAATGCCCAGAAATGGTTATGGGTTGGCAACGAAGACTTTAAGCGATGAAGCCCACATAGTGAAGGCTTTTGCATTAGGTAACGTTGTAGTGCTGTAGATAGACTCCCTTAGCACTGACTCCTGCGAGAGAACATCACGCCCCGAGAGTATGAGGCTTATTCGCGCGGTCCACGATTGGTCAACGCTTTATCCAAGACTGATCTCCACTCCGATGCATCCACACGTGGAAAGCGGCCCAAGCAAATGGACTACCTCATGGTAGAAGAAACGACGGCAAATCGATCGTTTGTTAGAACAACCGCATTACCCGTTTTCCCTGCATACCGTCAGGAGTTGTGAACTCTCTGGTGAAAAGAGAGCTCACATAAGCTCTGAGATAAAGTACAAGCTTTCAGGGGTATGGAAGATGGTTCAGTTCGAAACATGCGGATTTGCAAATCAACAGGCTCACTTTCAATAAGATCTTCGACGTAATCAGGCGGACCGCGCGCCACCCCAAGCCTTCCATCGCCGGCCGACGAACCGTAAGCCACAATTACGAGGTCCAAAAGAGTTAACATAGCTGGCGATCGGCAATACGCCGAGTACGCTACTGCAGGACCGTGATTCTATTCTGGGGTTTGGACTGGCGAGTCTCCGTAGAAACCAAGTTGGAAAGGATAGCGGCACGTACAACGAGGAGTAGATGCAGGAGCTGGGGAGAGCATGCGAGCGTGCCGTGTATATCCAAGCTACGGGGATATCGAAATGCTCTTTTGGGAGATGGGACGGCTTTGTATAAGGTATGCACTTTGATGAAGCCCGGGGACCCGTCATCTGGTGTTGAGCTTGGTTTTAGTCGACAGCAACCGCTCAGTTTCTCCTGCAGGTCTTAGAAGACACCATTGTACGCCGTTTTGACAGTTTGGCGGCGGTTTCTTCGCGCCAAAAATCAATACAACCTACTAGTTGGTCGATGATACGGTATTTGCACGCCTGATCCGGTCTCCTCGATCTATGTAGTCCAAGCGCCTGGTCTACGCTCGGAGATCCGGTGCAGGGAGAAGCGGGTGAACAAGATTGTTGAGATTGGTGGGACCTGGGGCAAGCGGCTGACTGCTTAGCGGCAGAAAGATCCGATGGGGTTCCCGTATGTCGCGCAAAGTGAATTGCATGCAAACAACAGGCTTCTTCGACAGCCCAGGTCTGTCAATGTATGCTTGACCTAAAAGACTGCGTCGGACGTCAAAACGGCACACGGCAATGGAAGCGTTGGCAGTTGTAAGTGTGAAGAATGTTGGCCTGCATGTTCCAACCTGTGAAAACATGCCCGTTTTCGCCGTTGCACTTTTGAGGTTGGTGCCTCATGGCAGGGGTTCACGAATGATGATCCGGGAATCTGGTAGAGCTGCACCATACACATGTATTGACAGACCCCGTCGGATCAATACAACGATGCACTGCAATCTGCAGCATGCACATATGAGCTGTCTTGAACATGTCTGCTTTTGTTGAATACATGACCAGCAGACAGGATATCGAATTCACTAACACTCCCGTCTCTCGCCTTTTTGGATAGCTCCATTCCCATTAGAAACAGACACGGGGATGAACGTGCCTCGGCTTTGCGGGAGGCGAATCCAAGATTTTTTTCAGAGTCGGTGAGAAAATTGCATGCCGAATGCAATACCTTCTAGATAAGGTGAACCGCAAAGTCCGCCACCCAATCTCGCCCGCTTAGGATATTATGCACGATGTCTTTCGGTCAGCGTACGCAGATTTCAGACGCCACATACCATTTCGAATGCAGACGTTTAGCATCGCGTTCAGGTCAACAACAGCAACACTTGCATCCACATGCAGGTGGAAGCAAAGCGTACCTCCTACCGGAAAGTCTGCAAGTTTTCCAGGCATGCTCGGTATGGTACGGACCCCGTTCTATTGCAGATGTGAGTTCGACAACATCTTCACTTGATTCTCTAAGGTCTTGTGCAAGACAGGGCAAGTCAGCTGCCAGGTAGGCTACTTGAGCAGACACTCTGGGCCGAGTTCCCATCAATCACCATCCTCGCTGGCGCAACCGGTAGCGCGTTCGGCTGTTAGAATCTCAGGATCTCAGCAAACCGGAAGGTTAGTGGTTCGAGCCCACTGTGAGGAGCGCCCACACATGTGTGCTCTCTTTCTTATTCTCTCAATCCTCGCTGGCGCAACCGGTAGCGCGTTCGGCTGTTACAACCCTCGGGTTTCAGCATACCGGAAGGTTAGTGGTTCGAGCCCACTGTGAGGAGTTCTTCATTCGCATGATGAACTTCATTTCCTTTTGCACTTTTGCTGTTCGTCTGTGTATATCGCGGCCTTTCGATGCTTCTCCAGGCGTTCAGATTGGTCCCCATGATCGGTACACAGATCCACTATGTTGCTTCTCCGCGTTGCTAGCGAGCTAAAGACACGGTCGATGTGTAGCAGGGCTTTTAGTGAATGGGCGCCCTCCTCAGCTGCTTATCGTGTTCCAAGGTACATCCGATGTTGCTATAGTGGCTCATTGACCTCTCGCGGCGGTTTGGCTCTCGCAAAGTCGATAGTCCCAATACTCTTTGTCAGTCCGTCGATAGATAGGCTATATAGCAGCTTTTTCGATGTCGTTGGTTGCGAGCCACGTCAACGGGAAACTACTAGCTACACAAGCGTGTCATTTGCTTTTGCGATCAATGTCGACCTCTGTTCTTTGAATGTGGCCCATGAATTTCTGATCGCTTTGGCCAACCTTAAGAGGCCGTTCGCATGAGCAAGTAACGCATTGGGCGACAGATTTCGTAGGCGTGGTAGGAATGAGATGGAGGAATCGTACTTGGCGAAGACGTGGTAAAGACCATTGATTGCATTGCGCGAGACGGCGTAATTTTGTATTTCAAGTAGAGTGCAATGATCTTGCGATCTGCTCATCACGATAGCCGTGGTCTTGCTATTTTGAGCTGAGTACCTCAATTGCCTATTGTCAGTCTCATTATTCGAGATGGACATTGTAACAGGAACGGGCATATTTCCAGAGCGAAATCGTCACGGCCATGACGATGTTTCGAGACAAGTAGAGGAGTACCTGATCAATTGATCGATAAAACAGTTCGCATGCCGTTTCGTTCTGCCTTGGACCGGTTCAAATGAAGGCGCGCAGCCAACGATCAAGTAAAACTGCGCACCTCTTTTGGATTTGTTCCAATGTCCAAAGACAGATATTTGACATTATTGAGGCCCTGGGATAACAGTCTAACGTTGATTACGTTGCACACGTGAGATGATTGCTCAGGATCATAAGAGGAGTGAGCTCAACCGGGACATCAAGCCCCGAGTGAATGCCTCAGCCTTCTGGACATGTTCAACAATTGAGACCTTCGATAAGTGAAGATAACCTTGATTGCAAACCTTGACCTGTATCCTCAGGTGGCAAGCGGTAAAGTTCGGCGAGGGTCTTGCCAGACTGAGATTTCCACAAATCTTGGCGCGTGCACGGACTCGAAAAAGTTCGACGGCCCTACCGACGCTCAGTGTGCGTTCAACTTCAAAACTCCTGCGCCGAGTCGACCGACCTTCTCTCATCCTCCAACCTCACCTCATCCACCCCCCATACACACTACACAAAATGGCCGACGAAGTTTACGACGGTGCCATTGGCATTGACCTTGGTATGCTGCCGCATACACCCTCGCGACCGCGACCGCGAACTCGACATGCGCGAATATTTGCTTACACCGCACAGGCACCACCTACTCTTGCGTTGCCAACTATGAGGGCGCCGGCGTTGAGATCAGTATGTGACATTCACTCCACGATGCCTGCGAGCACGCGCTGACAATGTCATCTTTCAGTCGCCAACGACCAGGGTTCTTTCACCACCCCGTCTTTCGTCTCCTTCACCGCTGAGGAGCGTCTGATCGGTGAGGCCGCCAAGAACCAGGCCGCCATGAACCCGGCCAACACCGTCTTCGACGTCAAGTGAGTTTAAGAGTGATGGAAAGCGAAGGAACGGACAATATCTGACTGTCTTCGCAGGCGTCTGATCGGTCGCCGCTACGATGACCCCACCGTCAAGAAGGATGTCGAGTCCTGGCCTTTCAAGGTCGTCGACGACGATGGCAGCCCTAAGGTCTCCGTTGAGTACCTCGGTGAGCAGAAGACTTTCTCTCCCCAGGAGATCTCCGCCATGGTCCTCGTCAAGGTAAGAATTACCCCGATTTCAGGAATACTGAGCAAAATATTAACCAACGACCCAACAGATGAAGGAGATTGCCGAGACCAAGCTCGCCAAGAAGGTCGAGAAGGCCGTCGTCACCGTCCCCGCCTACTTCAACGACAACCAGAGGCAGGCCACCAAGGATGCTGGTGCCATCGCCGGTCTCAACGTTCTCCGTATCATCAACGAGCCCACTGCTGCTGCCATCGCCTACGGTCTCGGTGCCGGCAAGTCCGACAAGGAGCGCAACGTCCTCATCTACGATCTTGGTGGTGGAACTTTCGATGTCTCCCTCCTTCACATCCAGGGTGGTGTCTTCACCGTCAAGGCCACTGCCGGAGAGTAAGTTTGATCAGTGTAATTCCATGATGTCTGAGACCATCTGCTAACTTGTACTCTTTTCTTAAAGCACTCACCTCGGTGGTCAGGACTTCGACACCAACCTCCTTGAGCACTTCAAGAAGGAGTTCCAGAGAAAGACGAAGAAGGACATCAGCAACGACCCCCGCGCCCTCCGTCGTCTGCGCACTGCTTGCGAGCGTGCCAAGCGTACTCTTTCCAACGGTACCCAGACCACCGTCGAGATCGACTCCCTCTTCGACGGCGAGGACTTCAACTCCCAGATCACCCGTGCCCGTTTCGAGGACATCAACAACAAGGCTTTCCAGGGCACCATCCAGCCTGTTGAGCAGGTCATCAAGGATGCCGCTATCGACAAGAGCAAGGTTGACGAGATCGTCCTTGTTGGTGGCTCTACCCGTATCCCCAAGATCCAGAAGCTCCTCAGCGACTTCTTCGGTGGCAAGAAGCTCGAGAAGAGCATCAACCCCGACGAGGCCGTCGCCTACGGTGCCGCTGTCCAGGCCGGTATCCTCTCTGGCAAGGCCACCTCCGCCGACACCGCCGATATGCTCCTCCTCGACGTTGTCCCCCTTTCCCTCGGTGTCGCCATGGAGGGCAACATCTTCGCCCCGGTCGTCAACCGTGGCCAGACTGTGAGTATACATGAAGAGATAGGTCATTTTACACTCGCTAATGCACAATTAGGTTCCTACCATTAAGAAGCGCACCTTCACCACTGTCGCTGACAACCAGTCCACTGTTCAGTTCCCCGTCTTCCAGGGTGAGCGTGTGAACTGCGAGGACAACACCTCTCTCGGAGAGTTCACCCTCGCTCCCATCCCTCCCATGAAGGCTGGTGACGCCGTCCTTGAGACCGTCTTCGAGGTTGACGTCAACGGTATCCTGAAGGTTACCGCCACCGAGAAGACCTCTGGCCGCAGCGCCAACATCACCATCTCCAACTCCGTCGGCAAGCTCTCTTCCTACGAGATCGAGAAGATGGTTGAGGACGCCGAGAAGTTCAAGACCTCCGACGAGGCCTTCAGCAAGAAGTTCGAGTCCAGGCAGCAGCTCGAGAGCTACATCTCCCGTGTCGAGGAGATCGTCAGCGACCCCGGCATGAGCATGAAGCTCAAGCGCGGCCAGAAGGAGAAGATCGAGTCCGCCCTCAGCGACGCCATGGCCCAGCTCGAGGTCGAGGACGCCAGCAGCGACGACCTCAAGAAGAAGGAGCTCGCCCTCAAGCGTGTCGTCACCAAGGTAAGATTCCATGTCAAAAATTGATCTGGAGAATCTTCACTAACAAAAATACAGGCCATGTCCACCAGGTAAATAACTCCTACGGGCGTTTTTGCTTTCAATCATGTTTCACTAGACTGTTACCACGGACCAGTCTGAGTAAAAAGCACTTCGGTTTCGGATGGCCAGGGTGCATGGACTCTTAACGGTTATGTTCTTTTTTTCAAGCGAGCATTACAAGTAGCTGCTTTTCGTTTTCCACGGCCATGAATAGAACAACGCCGTGTGAGATTGAGATGCCTGTATGAAATGCGTATTGCAAATGACAATTGATCATTGGAATTTTCAAAAGTTTCTCTGCTTGTCTGTGATGCTGAAAATGCTCTTTCTGTGGCAGTAATAGCTGTTAGTGTACGATAGCTGAGTATAGCAGCACACTAGGCACGGAAATGGCATGCTACTATACCAAGTCTCCGAATTGAGGAACGCTTTTCCGTCAACGAGAGTGGAGGATAACAGCATAAGAGTCACGGAGATAGCATGCTGCTAATTCAGGTCTCTCCGTGGCAATTTGGCTTTTACCGTACACAGAAGCGGATGATAGTAGCATGCGTGGCACGGGGATAGCAGGTTTACAAGTCAACGCTCTCAATGGTATGCCTGTCATTCTGGTCTACTGGAGCTGATGATAGTTGCGCACATGCCATGGAGAGAGGCGTTTTGAAGTTAACCAAATGCACAGGTCCAGGTTGCGTATCTCAATGCTGAGTATATTGTTTTGATGTACCAAGAGCGACAATACTACCACAAATGTTTCGGAGATGGTAGAGTCATAATTCAGCCCTCTCAGTGGTATAGCTATCATTCTAGTGTAATAGAGCTGATGATAGTACCATGTGTACCACGGAGAGAGGCATCGTATCGTAAAGAAAATACGCAAGTCCACAACGCATATCTCAATGGTTAGTATGTTATCTTGATAGACTAGCGTTGATGATATTACGACATCTGTTGCGGAGAAAGTGTGTTTCATTGTTGCGTTTCTCAATAGTTGATATCCGTTCTTGGTATATCGAAGCTAATGATACTTGCATGGAAATTACGGAGAGAGCGTGTTTTATAACTTCGTCTCTCAGTGGTTGACATTGCTTCTCAATGTGTCGATGTTGATTAGACTACCACGAGCGTCACGGAGAAAGCGTATCTTATCGTTGCGTTTCTCAATGGTTAATATCGTTTTGCAAAGTATCGGTACCAATGATACTAGCACAAATGTCGCGGAGAAAACATGTGTCGGGATTGGGCGTTAACACTCATACCTCAGCGACATGCAAGTTTTTCTGATATACTGGTGTTGATGGTAGAAGCATTATTGTCTAGAGGA
Source organism: Cladosporium sp. MBC 237 (assembly GCA_030772445.1). Lineage (NCBI taxonomy): Eukaryota > Fungi > Ascomycota > Dothideomycetes > Cladosporiales > Cladosporiaceae > Cladosporium > Cladosporium sp. MBC 237. Next base: position 475,391 of record JAPHCH010000043.1, read on the forward strand.
ACTTTAGCCTGGAAATGCAGTGTTTTGACGCAATTTGCGTGTCTCAATGGCATAAGTCTAGTGCTAATTCACTGACATCGATGGTACCAGTACGAAGGCCAGAGAGAAAGCATTATGTGTGACGGCGCATCTCGAGGGCAAGCAGGTTTCTGCAAGGAATGAAGTCGATGGTAAGAGCACCAAGATCCCGGAGGAAGCATGATCAGCTATCGGATGTCTCAACGGCAGATAACTTCTTTCTGTTGATAACGATGATAGCAGTACCAGTGTTATTGAGAACGTGGATATTAGGGGACGTGAACTCTAAGTTCGCGCTTCTCAAGCATATAGTTTTTCTTTCTTTCTTTCTTTCTTTTTTGTCCTGATGACATACCTTCTGTGTACGCGCATGTATATTCAGAAGAGAATAATTCTGACAGTCGAGTGTCTCAATGGGATGTATGCGTATCGATCAAGAATCACGGAGAGAAGAAACACACGAGCGAGCTATCTCGTCGGCACATATGCACATGAATAGGAGAACGTACTAAGGCGAAGATCACTTAATGTTGAGTATGTTTTTCGAGTACGATGACTCCGATGGTACATGCTCGAAGGTTGCAAAGGGAGCGTTGTTTGCCAACGATCGACGGCGTCCGCAGCTCAGACGACTTCATTGTTTCCTCAAGTCTTCATGCCAATGAGTATAAGTAAATTTGCAGCGCTCTCCGGAAAACGATCGTAATGTCTTAACGTGACCGGCGATGTAGCAGCGCATGAAACGGGAGATGTCAGACTTGAAATCGATCGCTTGCAGCTGTACGTATTCATGTGTCGTAAAACGATATCGAACCTTTTTGTTTTTTTTTCTACATCGAAACTAACACGGATTGTCTTGATTCTGTCATTCATGGTTTGCAGAAAGGAGAAAGAACGTCCATGATATTCGGTGGTAATACACTCGTAACACGAGAATGCAAAACGGCACGAGCACGATGTGCGTCGGGGTTGGGATCGATCAGTTCGATCATCAGAATGGAAGAAGACCAGGTATCGAACGGCCCTCATACTCCGTTCAAACACCAATCGATCAATATCCACATCCACAAGCCAAACACCAAAAACCTCTCAATTCAACTTACAACACCCGCCCGAAACACTAATCGTCTGCCCACTAATCCACCTACTATCCCTCCCACACAACATCCCAATCGCATCCGCCACATCATCGACCTGACCATACCTCGGCAAATCCTGTCTGGGAATAAATTCACTCTTCGCCATCTCCACAAACTCCTTGGGCATGTTATTAACGGCTTCCGTAGAAGTGAGCCCGACGAGTACGGCATTCGCCGTAGTGCCTGACATGAAAGCAAACTATTCGAGATAGAAAATTAGTAAAAAGTTCGGAAAAAACAAACCGGTTCGAAGAAGAATGGAAATCACACAAACCTCCTCATGCTTCCCCCCAAAAGCCTCCGCCCAAGTCCGACACATACTCTCCCCCGCCGCCTTGCCCGCCGAATAAATCAACTGGCCCTTCCAAGGAATCCGATCGCGAATGCTACTGACGAAAACAATCCGACTCTCGCGCTGGAAAATCTCCCTCCGTACCAACTCATCGACAATAAACGCATTCGTCTGCACGTTCGCGAAAATCGAATCCCCAACCTCCTTGGAATCCAACTGACCGACGAAAGTCGCGTAGGCCGCGGCGGCGTTGAGGACGACGATGTCGACGCGGCCGTCGAAGTGGGTTTCCAGCGCCGAGGCGACGTCGGAGGGGCAGGAGGGGGAGAAGATGTCGGCTACTATGCCGATCACGGTGGGGGATGGGGAGGGTGTTTGGGAGAAGAGGTGGTCGATTTTCATTTGCAGGCTGGCGACGTTTGTGAGCGATTCGGCTTTGGAGCTGGTGATGAGGATGGAGCTGCCGCGGCTGGCGAGGTGGAGGGCCGTGGCGCGGCCTATGCCTCTCGTGCCGCCGGTTATGAGGGAGACTTTGCCGGTTAGGTCGAGGGGGCGGGGAGGCATTTTTGGTGTTGTTGATGTTGTCGGTGGGGCGGTTGGAGTTGTCATTGTTTGTGAGAGTGCTGGGAGGAGGTGTAGTTAACAAGGTCGAAGAGTAGGCGGGCGAGTGGGGTTAGAGTTTGGGATGGTCAGCTTGGAGCGGCTCGGTCATTTGTTGGCAGAGGGGTGTTTGATTTTAATTCTCTATCTTCAATATTGTTAGCAACACTTCATACGAGATGAATCACCCAATTTGGGTTCGCACCGAGTACTAGCGTAGTTGAAGTGACATTGATGATAATGATCTGCGAGAACGTAGTTCTGCGGGGTCACAACATATTCTGTCTGCATGGAGGTCGTTCAGAAGTATTTGTTGGTCGCTTTGCGCGAACTATTGGATTAATAAGGTATTTGAATATTTGTACATGAAGCACCTACTTGTTTAGATGAAATCCACTGGGTTTTTCTAATAATAATAAGACAAGCCTCCCCGTAATCCTACACTTGTGGGCCCATATTCCGCAAGCAAATGTGTCAGATTTTCTCGGTCGTTCAGTGTGTCCTGGAAAAATGATAAAGGTGTGTGCTGCCAAATGGCTTGAGAATTTTCAAGAAGCCTTGCACGAGACTAGGAAGCTTTTAAAACTCCCAGTCTTCATCGACACTCTTGATGGCCCAGTCGAACTTCTCTCGCAATGTCTTGGAGAAGAAGCGCTCGATGGGGACCTCGAACTTCTTTGAGAAGACGACGGTCAGGCGGGGATCGATGTAGTTCTGTGGCTCATGTTAGTGACCTTGCTGAATACAATGCGTCAATGCAAAACTTACGATCTTTGAAGTGCCCAGCGCGACTTCTTTGTTGTTTTCGCGATCCTCGCTCTGGGTCTTAGCCGTAGCGATACGCTGGTCCAGCTTCTCGATTTGGGTCTCGAACTTGTCAACAGACGGGCCCTTGCCTTCGGCCTCGACTTTGCCGGATTTGAGCTCCTTCTTGAACTTGCTCTCGAGTTCAGAAGCGACTTGCATCCTCTCATTGAGCTCCTTTGCCTTCATGGGCTTCTCGCCCTCGGCTTCCAGCTTCTCGTTCTCCTTGTCAAACTTCTTCTGGATCTTGACCTTCTCCTGTTCAACAAGGGAAGCCTGGTGCTCTTTGACCCAATCTCCGCCGAGGTCCTCAGGGAGAGCGAAGTATTCCGCGCCCCTCTTCTTTTTCAGCTTAGGATCGAGGTCGAGCATCATCTGCTTAATTCGCCATTGCTGGTACCTCATGCCATTGATCTTGTCCTCCATCTTCTCCATAGCTTGCGAATGGCTGGCGGCCACGGTACGCTTGTGGTTACAAAGAATGGCGACCTCTCGGTTGGCGTTGTTGTAATCCTTGACCTTCTCAGGAATGGTTCCGGTCGACTTCATCTTCTTGAGAAGTTCCGCCATAGTCCAGGAGGCGTTGTAGGTACGGAAAACTTTGGCGGTCAACCCGGGCATGTAGTTGGAAAGATGCTTGTTCAGGCCGGATGTGGTGAGACGATCAAAGACCTCGTCACCTTCCTTTTTCGGCGACCTCTTGAAGATCTTCAAGTTCTTGAAGACTTGAGGGTCGACCTTGACTTCGTCGTAGAAACGAATGGAGTCTTTACCGAGGAAATCGAAAATGACGGTCTCAGGAGGACGTAAAGTGACGTGCTCGAACTTGAGAGAGCAACAGCCGACGGTGTCTGCTTCATCTTCACCCTTCTCGTTACCGGCACGAAGGGCAAACTGATCAATCAGATACACAGCAGTGGCGCGCTGACGTTCAGCCATGACCTCTGACTTGAGCTCGCGGTGGTAGTCCTTGCGAATAGCATCAATGTGGAGCTTAAGCTCTCGCGCTTTTTCGAACTTCTTGTAGTCGCTTTGACCCTTGATGTCCGAGTTTGCAGCCAGCATGACATATTTGTAGTTGCCGTTGATGTTTTCCTGCCACATGGCGAGCCAGGTGCCCTCCTGGTCGTGTTTGACTTCCTTCCACTTGTGACCCTCTGGTGGCTTAGGAACCATGGCCTCTTTGCCGATGTTGATGGTGATCTGCTCAGGCGTGACGCGCTTCTTGAAACGACCAGTTTTCGGGTGCTCGCCACGTCCACGGAAAAGACCTGGAGGTTCGACACGGAAGTTGCCGACTTTCTGCTTACGGCCATCCCACATGCAGAACTGGTAAGGAGCCTCAAGCTCGTCCTTCTCGGCCTTGAGCTTCTTCTTCTCCGCGGCCGGTAGGGCCTTCTTCGCTTGGCGTTCTGCATCCACGTGGTTGAAGATGGGCTGGAAGTCGCACTTTTCAAACTTCAAGATCTTGACCTTGTTGCCGTCCTTGTCCTTGCCATGGCCAGTCTTGTCGAGCACCTCCTTGAAGTCGGCAAAGAAGTTCTTTTGGAAAGTCGGGTTCTCAACGTTGTGGGCAGAATTCAGCATGCCACCGAAGGCATGGGCAATCTCCTCGGCTTGGATGTCCAGCTTGACAGGAACACCGTCGTAGAGCATGCGAACGTTGGCAGGCAGAGGTTCGTACTCCGGAGGGAAAACAACACCGTTGTGCTCGAGAGTAGTCCACTTGGTCGTACCGTCTCCTTTGGTCGGGTCCTCCCACCAACGGTATTCTTCCTCGCCTTCTTCACCCTCCTCGACATCTTCCTCCTTGACAGTGCCCTTACCCTTCTTCGGGGCAGGCTCAGCTTTCGCTTTGCCCTTCTTCGCGGTCGCGGCAGTAGCTCTCTTCGCAGCAGGAGCCTTCTTGGCTAAGGGCGCATCGTCATCGTCCGACTCCTCCTTCTTGACCTTCTTCGTTCCGTTCGCTTGTTTCTTTGCCGCGGGCTTGGCTTTGCTGAGAGGCTTGTCGTCTTCGCTGTCGCTTTCCTTCTTTGCAGCTTTGCGCTTCGCGTCGCCAGACTTGGCAGACCTGCGTGTGGCAGCCGCCTGCTTCTCTGCCTTCTGCTCAATCGCAGCCTTCTCCTTCTGCAGCTTCTGACCAAGAGGGACGTCATCGTCGGAATCTTCGCCAATTTGATGCGCGGTGGCTCTGACAGGGTTGGCTTTCTTCAGAGGTACGTCATCGTCGTCAGAATCTGCTGGAGCAGAGGTCTTGCGGCGCTTCTGCTATTCGGGAAGTCAGCTCTCCGTTTGCGCAAACAGTGACAAGAGAGATGAATCGCGTACCAGTGGGACATCGTCATCCTCGGAATCTGAGGCGTCTTTGTAGTTCTGGCCGTTCGGGAGCGAGGCCTTGCGCTTCCCTTTCACAGCGTTGCCATTGACGGCGGGATTGTCAACGTCCATGTTCTCGTCATCAACAGGACCGAAAGCCATGCTGACGCCAGGTTTGACGTTGTCGGTGGAAGTATCCTGATCCATGGTGGTTTTGGTGATGGTTTCGCTCGACTTGGCTAAAGAAGAACGTGTTAGAGGGATTTTCACATGCGGGGGCAGGTGAGAATCGCAATTGACGCGAGAGTGGGAGGATGAGTGATGGAGGTGAAGGGAAGAAAATGAAGAAAGGCAGAGGGGATCAGCGAGTTGAAGAGGCAAATTTTGGCTAAGTCCCCACTCAGGTGAGGCGCGACTTAGTCAAAACAACCACTCGGCTGGCTGGGGCAGCAAACTGCGTAAACTGCGTCACAGCTGAAGGCAAATGATGGCACGTGACGTACCTTTGACCAGCGGCTGGTCGTCGTCCGAGCTAGACATCTTGCCTGGAGAGATGTAGGGCCAGGGAGTGCGCAGACGATGCAGGTGAGGTTGGCGAAAGTCGGCCTTTGAGAGATAATGGGCTTGTCGCGACTGGCAAGGCAAGCGTGATGCAGGCAAGCGGCGCGTGAAGCAGAGCCAGGTGAGCCCAAGCGCGAGCCTTGGGTGAGTGAAGACCGGAATATTGATTGTAATGACCGTCGCAAAGATGCTGAGGCGCGTCAACAGTGACCAGTGAGTGTGGGAGAGTGAAGGAAAAGTAAAATAGTCAAGAGAGTTGTCGAAATGGGAGAAATGGGAGAGTGAGAGAGACAACAATTGCTTGTAAGGGCCCCGAGACTATTGAAGCCTGCCCTGCCAGCCAGCCAGCCAGCCTGCCTGCGCCTGTCTGCCTATCAATTGAACAAGCAAGCACGCCGCACGTGACGCGGAAAAGACCGGGGACACGGCCCGCACCAAGCCGCAGCGAGGAGAGAATGGAACCAGCTTGAACCTCACATTGTATCTGGCGCCAGGCCATAGCATTGCGCATCCACCCCGTCTCCCCTCATCACCCTACACACGTCGCCATGTTGTCGAGAGCTGCCCGTCCCGCCTTCAGGGCTGGCGCCGCCGCCCTGCGGTATGTCCACCCATGAGAACCAGTGCTGCGACCCCCCGAATGCCCGCCGCGCGCACACTTCGCCATTACTCCCAACACCCAAATCACCAGTACTGACCCATGATCCTACAGCCCTGCGCCCGTCTCCGCCCCTCTGGCCGCCCAGTCCGCCAACTATGCCACCCTTCGCGAGATCGAGGACCGTCTCAAGTCCATCCGCAACATCGAGAAGATCACCAAGACCATGAAGATCGTCGCCTCCACCAAGCTCACCCGCGCCCAGAAGGCCATGAACGAGTCCCGCGTCTACGGTGAGACCTCTCAGAAGACCTTCGACGAGGCCGAGACCAAGCCCATTGATGGCGAGGAGAAGAAGTCGCTTCTTGTCGTCTGCTCTTCCGACAAGGGTCTCTGCGGTGGTATCCACTCTGGTATGTCGCGTTTCGTGCGCAAGTCTCTGGACAACGGCAACCTCCCGAAGAACATCGACATCGCGGTTGTCGGTGAGAAGTGCAAGGCTCAGCTGAGCAGGAGCAACCCCAAGAACATGGTCCTCTCCTTCTCTGGTGTTGGCAAGGCCGTCCCGACTTTCGCCGACGCTACCGCCATCGCCGACCAGCTCTGCCTCCTCAACACCGAGTACGACAGCATCAAGATTCTGTACAACAAGTTCGTCAACGCCACCTCTTACGAGCCCACCATCATTGAGGCTTTCTCCGAGGAGGCCATCAAGGAGTCCGGTATGTCATTTTTCCCTTCCCAAGAGGATGCTCACATGTCCCATACTAACACATGACTTCAGCCAACTTCTCCGCCTTCGAGATCGACGACGCTGTTCTCCCCAGCCTCCGCGAGTACGCACTCGCCAACTCCCTCTTCTGGGGTCTTGCCGAGGGCCACGCTTGCGAGCAGTCCGCCCGCCGCAACGCCATGGACAACGCCTCCAAGAACGCCGGCGACATGATCAACAAGTTCCAGATTCTTTTCAACCGCACTCGCCAGGCCGTCATTACCGGCGAGCTGGTCGAGATTATCACCGGTGCTGCCGCTTCCGAGAACTAGACGGAGCAAACCCAAGGAAAAGAAGACGAGACGAAATAGCAGGAGCAGGGCTTTTAGAAGGAGCGTTGTATGTATATAGCTGGATTGAGAAGTGCTCCTGCAATGCTACAGTAGTTTTCCTTTGTGATATTACTCTTCCACTTTTTTCACAACTGCGCATTTTCTTCACCGGCAGCGAATCGTCAAAACTCGAATGACTCCACATTGCGTTCTTGCGAGCTTGCGAAACGGTGACCGCAGAGCCTTGGCTAGAGGTGATGCACCCAAGTCACGGGCGAGCGGGTCACTGGAGCATGCTTGAAGGCAATAAATACATGGAACATACGTAACCGCCAGGTCCAGGCATGTAGGCGGTAATACATTCGAAACGCCCTTGATCCAGAAGTACCATGGGGCGTAACGCTACAACCGAAATTCACCAACATGGAGCATGCAACTCTATACCTTCCGGTGGAAGAGAAAAGAGACTTATCACTTGAGAGCCATTTACATATAAGAACCC